>CM042751.1:8027484-8029984 GCA_022496165.2 Catalaphyllia jardinei
TGTTTTAGCTGGGAAGCTATTTTGAAAATTTGTTTAGAGCGAATCTAAGGAAATCAATGTAATCCTCGTCTGAGACAGCTGTAACCTAGAAGTAGAGCCTACGGAATCTTAAGAAAATACAGTCCAGTGAGAGAAATCTTGTAGATGGTTCTTCTTAGCCGGATAGAAGCCGATTGAAACGAGTCGATAATCACGTCACATTGCCAGCGAGTGGTGAGTGAAGTCTAAGTGTTTTTTAAATGCCTTCTGTGTTTTTTAAATGCCTTCATGACGCCGTCATGAAATGCGAACGCAAATACCGTTGTCTCGAATCAGTCCGCGCAATCGCCCGTGCAACCGAGCATGTCAGCAAACACGTCGACGGAGGAAGGTCATGGCGAGAATGGTTCATCTCCTCCGAACTCTACTTTGGTGAATTCCTCAGCCTCTTCACCGGGGAAAACCTAGGTCAAACTACCAAAGTTGGAACTGAAGATTTAACGGCGATCATAGTAAGTGGATCTCTTTCTGGGATACTTTTGAAGCTTCAGTACATAAAAACGAAAATCATTCGCCGATTGACGGTCAGTTGCTGAAGCAATTTCGGGTTTGACGCTAACAGCATCAAATTATGATGAAGCAATAGAAATTTTGAAGGGCAGATTCGGCAATAAGCAACAAATAATTAATCGTCACATGGAAATTTTGCTGAATCTTGACTCTGTAACATCTCATCAGAACATGAGGAGCTTACGGAAGCTCCATGACACTGTTGAATCAAATGTCAGAAGCTTAAAGTCACTGGGCGTTCCTCGTGAATCATATGGTGGTTTACTTTCGTCCATCTTGATGATTACGCTACCGCAGGAATTTCGCCTTGTTATTACTAGAGAAGTGGGAGATGACGACTGGCAACTGGACCAGCTACTCGCAAGCTCTAAGAGGGAACTAGATGCAAGAGAAAGAGCTGGAGGAACCACTGTTAATGGAAATCAGCCTCCTTCTCCTCCCAAGCTAAAAAGGAACGACAACTGAAAGTATCCAGGGACACCCTTAATGGCAACGCTAATGGTCCCACCTGCACTTACTGTAGAGGAAACCACCCATCAAATGATTGCAAGACAGTAACCGATATGCAAACTCGCAAAGATCTTTTGAAAACGTATGGAAGATGTTTTGTGTGCCTTCGAAAAGCCGCAAAGTCTATCAAAGTCCAAATGTCACAATTGTAATGGCAAGCATCATGTCACTATCTGTTAGACCAAGCTGAATGCCGTGACACCCACCTACCCTGCAACCGTAGTTTCTGCACCAGTTCTACCGTAGCAAGGCTTGACCGTGCAACAAGGAACCAATAGTGTTATCTGTTATTCAAATTCTTCAACGCCAGTGTTACTTCAGAAAGCTCAGGCTCCTGTTTACAACCCTCAACGACCAGAGTGCAAGGTCAAGGCCAGAATAATCCTGGACAGTGGCAGTCAGCGCACCTATCTAACAGACAACCTGAAGACCATTCTTCAATTGCCAGTGTTAGAGAGGAAATAAGTCTCAAGACATTTGGATCCACAGACAAAAGATTGGAATTAGTGGAGGTTGCAGCACTGGGGATAAACCTGAAGGGGAAGCCTAACCTGTTGTTGTCAGCCTTTACTGTGCCTTTGATTTGTCAACCATTGCAGGGCCAGCCTGTTAACCAAATGGTGGATGAGAATGCCTGTTTCTCAGGACTAAGACTAGCTAATTATTATGCTGAAGGGGAAAATCTCAATGTTGACATTCTGGTCGGTTCAGACTATTATTGGATTCTGGTGACTGTTCACACCATCCAAGGTACTCAAGGGCCAACAGCTTTACACTAGACTGAAATGGGTACTCCCAGGCCCTGTCTCTTGCGGAAATCCAGGAGGTCGACAAAGAAGCAATGTTGTGACAACCCATGTCTTAAAGTGTGCCACTGAGCAAGTTCCTTATCAAGGTCTTGAAGGAGAGGTAAAGAAATTTTGGGACTTGGAGTCTCTGGGTATCAAGACTCCGAGCATCCATGAAGAGTTCTTGGAGAAGCTAACACGCAGATGAGACCACTATCAGGTCAATTTTCCCTGGAAGGCTATACATCCACCACTCCCTGATAATTACGAGTCAAGCCAGCGAAGACAAAGCAGCTTGTTGAGTCGACTTTGCAAGGAGCCCGATGTCCTGAAGGAGTGTGACAATGTCATTAGAGATCAAATCGATAGAGGAATTGTTGAAGTTGTCGACAGGGAGGCAGGACTAGAGTTTAACCGCATAAATTGCATCCCTCATCATGCCGTTATCAGAAGGGACAAGTAAACCAGAAGGTTGCGTGTCGTTTATGATGCCTCTGCAAAGTCAGATAGAGCTTCACCTAATGAGTGTCTGCATGCCGGTCCCCCACTCGCACAGAACATTTTTGACATTATGTTGAGGTTCCGTGGTCACAGAATTGTTCTTGTCGGAGACATTGAGAAGGCTTTCTCAATGGTCCACATAGCTGAAGAAG
>CM042751.1:8039984-8067336 GCA_022496165.2 Catalaphyllia jardinei
ACTCCTGGTTTTGAGCTTATATAATTTTCCAATACCTCCCATACACACAAAAAGAAGAAAAGCGAACTTGCACTCTCACTTTAGAGGAGCGAAGTTCTTGTGTTGATACTCGGCCCTTTAAGACAGGGGTACACATGAATAGGAGTGAATTTTGAGGTAATATTGAAAGGTAATTGTTAGGATTAAAATGAGTTGGAAACACTACAAGACAGTTGACGCCCTCCAAAAAGAGTCCCAGGCTTGCAGGGGACTGTTTGGTATCCGTCTACTAATTCTTCACTTCAAATTTCAATTTTCCAAATCCATCAAATCTTCAACATTTCATATTTTGCTCAATTTAACTTATCCTTTGAGAAAAAAAATATATTTCCCAAAATGCCCCAAAATCACCAAAAAATTACACAAAACCGCCAAACAGTGGTTAATTAAATACGCATAGCGATTTAGCGTCGCTTGAAACGTGACAGAAATATTGGCAGAAAGGCCGTGTTAAGCGACGTCAAAACAGACTTCACGTGTACCCCCGCCTTAAATCGATCGTAATCAGAAAATTCAAGCTATAAACAATTTCGAGTTCAAAGATATCAAGAATAGCACGAGTTCAACACGCTTGCCGAATTTGGGCTACGCTACTAGCGGACTAATAGTAATAGTCATCGAGTAGAGAAATTCGCCGATTTTTCTTTCCCTTTTTTTTCCCAAAATAAATATTTCTTCAACTTGCATTTGCTAACTTTATTATCGCCATTTCTGTCCGACTAGTTGGGTGATACTAAAACAATTAGACCCTTCGCCTTTCGGGCCACAGGGCTAATTGTTAATTAGCATGCTGGCCAATCGTATATAATGCAGTTTCAAGGGATGTTCCGAAAACGCGGAGTGCGGAGTGCGTAATATCAAGCCAAGGTTTAATTACAGGTTATTAACGCACTCGGTGAGTGAATTATAGGGATTTACCTGCACGAGCTCAGTAACAATGGACGAGAAATTTTCAATTCGAAGCGGCCGAGTGCGGTATTGAAAATTTCTCGTTCATTGTAAGTGAACGAGTGCGGGTAAATCCCCATAATTCAGGAGCAATGAGTGTGTTAACATTTTTATTATTCAAATTGAATACACTGCAAACAAAAATCGTCAAACTTTGAGTCAGCCGAAGCCATGGTGTTACGACAGTAGTGTATAGAATTTACAGCACGGCTATTACATCACGATAATGACGTCAAAGAGGTTATTTCGTCACAACCCAGTGTCACGTGGTACAAATTAACCAATCAGAAAATCGAAATTCGCAGACTGTATGAAAGTTGAATATTAATAATAATTTTTCGATCTGGGAGAAAAACATTTATAACACGCAATCAGAACAAACGCAAATAAAATCTTTACCTCGTAAGCTAAATTCAGAACTTCAATTTAAACTTATTTCTCTGGCGGGTAGTTACAAACAGTCGCACGTTACGGGTTAGTAGAGTTTTAAACAGATTCTCCAGGTGAGCGGTTTAACAGACAGATTCTCCAAGTAAGCGGGTTTTACAGACAGGCTAAAGTAATTTCTTTCTCACTTCGATTCTACTGAACAACTTGTTTGAAACACAATAACCTAACGCTTTAAATCAATGTATAATTTATGCCAATCACAATTCTTCTCATCAAATAAATCTGTCAATAAGAGGCAACGCCTATTTAATCAACGAAACAGTTGGCACACAGTACTTGAAGGTTTTTAACGCAAAAAATGGCCCATTATTGTCTTAGCGCGATAATGGGTTTTATGCAGGGGCGGGGCCTTATCTTATCTTATCTTATCTTATGGTACAAGCTGCAGAGGTTGATAGCCATAACGATAATGAGCTACACCACACGCGGAGCGAGCAACAAATGCTCTCCCTCGCCCTCGCCCTGCTATCCCTCGCCCCTTTTTTGCCAGAGCCGATCGTGAAAACTGTTTAGCTTTCGAGGCTTACTTCAGTTTCTTTCGTTGGCCCTCCACCATCCCCTGAACTCCTCTGCTCTTGCTACCTTACTGGGGCTGGCTGTTTTTCGCCCCAACTTAATTCACGGAATCAAATAGAGGGATGTTTAATTCACTAATTTAACACAGATTCTATTCACGACCTGAAAATGATTTGGGTCGGAAAATAATTAAAATATGGGTAACTAGGAATAGCATATTATGTGCGATACGAAGTTTAGCATATACTTGTATTCTGTGCGTTTGGAATCCGTACATGTTCACGTAGACATGTATCCCTTGGGTTTTCCGTGGTAGGTGTATTTACGCAAATATGGGTATGCGTTTTTTTTCCTCTCAGCGTGTTACCAGCGCTGTTCCGTTTTGTTTCTCTGTTCATGTTTCTTTCTTTCTTTCTTTTTTTCTTTCTCTTTCTTTCTTTCTTTCTTTCTTTCTTTCTTTCCTTTGTTTCAGTGTTAGGGATTTGGTCATTTAATTCCTAATTGTCCCAAGAGCTCCGTAAACGCCTCCTCGTCGGACCGTCCGCCCAATCGGGGATGACTAGCTGATCCTGAACGGTCAGCCAGCTTCGGATGTCGATGTGGATGTTGTCGAAACCGATGAGTACCCTTTGATTGATGATTATTTAGGCAGCGGAGTAGAGTTTGTTAAGGTTCCTCTGGTGTGAATGGTCGCCTGAAACAGTGTATCAGTTATTGGGAATCCACCATTTGTGCCCCAAAATGTGTTTTAGACCTGATTTCTGAAGGCTATATTGTCAGATTTCCAGAGAAATGCCATTTAAGGAACAATCGCTCTGCGTTGCGTCATCCCCAGTTTGTTGAAGAAGCTATCTCTTGCATCCAACAGCAGTGTGTGCCTCCCTATTGCGTTAATCCTTTATCTGTCGCTGGGGGAAAGAAGCTAAGGTTGGTTTTCGATCTCAGGCACGTCAACCCTTGCCTTTTTAAGCATTCGTTTAAGTACAAGGATATGCATTACCTTTCTAAAGTGTTTGAGCAGAACTTCGTATTTTACGTAGGATCTTGAGTCGGGTTACCATCATATAGATATTTACAACGGGCATCAGAAATTTTTGGGGTTTGCCTGGCAATTTTGCGGCAAGCTTCGTTTTTTCTCCTCCATATTCCTTCCTTTTCGGCCTGTTTCTGCTTCACGAAATTGCTGCGTCCTTTAGTGACGCGTTGGCGCTCGATGAGCCACTGTTGCTTTCTTTTCTTAGACGACGGGATCTCAGGTCAACCCCGAGAGGGTTTCTGCGTCTGCGGCCAGTTTATTGCATCAGAAGGATTTGGAGCTGGTGGTTTAAAGCTCAACAGAGGGTAATCTATGTTAAAGCTAATGCAAGTTGGTCAATGGTTGCATTGCTCAGCAATTGCTTGCGGTTTACCGAATAGCCCGTGTGTGGCATGCGTTTTGCTACGGTTACCGGGCGGCATGGTCTGTGCAGTTGCAGCACTCATGCGATTTTTGAGCGTGGTCCAAGTTGTATATTATGAGTTTGCACTCGAGGTCCGATGCCGGTCTTACCGAAGCATCATGTTGCCTACCTTAGGCAGATACATTAGAGAGGTTGCATTGTTTGCCCTCGTTGTGCCAGTTTCTTGATAGCTGGTCCTGTCTCGGTTATTTGTTGCCTTTTTGGTTTTGCGCAGTGATTGTTGTTATATTTGCTCGCTAACCTTATTTTTGTTTCTGTTTTATTTTCGTAAGGTATCATGCGGGACGGGGCTTAATGGTTCCACATCTGGTTGATATTGTGTTGGAGTCTAGCGCAGAAAACGCAGCCTATAAGTACGGCAACGGCTTGCAGAGATGGAAGATCTGGGCGCAGTCTAAGCTGGGTGTATCTGTTCTTCCGGCAGTTACCTTGCAAGTGGCCTTGTATCTAACCGAGCTTGTGGAGCGTGCAGTACTTGAGGGCCATTTTGCTTCCGTGATGGAATCTGCTTCGTACAGTATCCGATGGGATTAGTATTTTCCTGCGTTTGACAGCGGAATTAGCAGGAAAATATGCTCTCATCGTTATCTTTGTTTGTTTGTGCGTTGGTATGTGGGGTATTTTGGCGGGTGTATATATATTAGCTGTGAAAGAGTGGGTCTTTCATCTCGGTCTCGCTTTCCGGCGTTCGTGTTTTGTTTTTATTGTATCATATATTTTTGTTGCCGTGTGTGTCTTTTTCTTTTCCTCTTTTTCCTTTTTGTAGACGTTTTTAAGTCCGCCATGTGGTCGAACCTGCAGGCTGCGGTTCCTCGGGACGACTTTGAGTTAAGATTGTTAGCCGATTCGCTTCCTGATGTGGCTTTGGCGGGAAGAGCTCCCAGTACTGCTACCAAGTATTCCGCGACCTACGCCAGATGGAAGCGTTGGGCGCGCGATCAGGGCTTGCCAGCATTTCCTGCGTCTCCTTATCACTTCGCTCTCTATTTGCGTCACTTGATGGCGGAAGCTAGGACCGCTGCTCCCATAAAGTCTGCCGTTCATGCCATTGCTTGGGTTCACCATTTGGCTGGGGAGAGATCGCCTCCCGTTGGTGAAGGATGTTCTTGCTGGTGCTCAGCGTCTTTTGGCCCAACATACGTGCAAGAAGGAACCTATTACCGTTGCTCAATTGGAACAATTAGTTAACTCTAAAGCCCTGTCGATGGCTTCTTTATATGACATTCATTCTGTTTTAATTTGTCTGCTGGCCTTTGCAGCTTTTCTTAGATTTGATGAGCTTGCGAAATTAGTTCGCTCAGATGTTGAAATCGATAGTGAGAAGTTACAGTTGTTCATTGAGTCTAGTAAAACCGATAAATACAGGGACGGTGCATGGGTTGTTGTAGCTGTTACAGGGAAAGTTACCTGTCCTGTTAACATGATGAATCGGTATCTCGATAAGGCTCAGCTTAGTCACGACAGTCCTCTTTTTTGCCAGTTAACTAGAACCAAATATGGCTATAAGGCTAGAGCTAGAGGTCTTAGTTACACTAGGCTAAGAGAATTAGTAATTGAGGTTTTTAGAGGCATTGTTCCTGATTTAGCGCGTATTGGAACTCACAGTCTTAGGAGTGGCGGAGCTACTGCTGCAGCTAATGCCGGTGTTCCGGATCGTCTCTTTTTACGTCACGGTCGCTGGTCTAGTGTTTCCGCCAAAGATGGCTATGTCAAAGATTCTCTCGCTTCTCATTTGTCTGTTTCTAAGGCTTTAGGCATTTAGGTTTTTTGTTTTTTGTTGGTCTTGCCCGGGGGACCGTCCGATTTGGGGTTCAGCTGGCCTGGGGTTTTCCTCTTAGGGGCAAGTGGGCGCACGGAGAGGTTTTTCACCCAGCTGTAGTCCCACAACCCCATTTCGGTAGCTTTTGCTATGCTTGTAATGCTTGTACGTGGTGTTTACCTTGCTATAGTGCAATAAACGAACGCTGGTCTCGAAGCGAGCAGCACCCAAGTTAGGCTTGTGTGTTTCTTTTTGGGGGACGGGGGGCTTGGCGTTCTATGATTTAGAGGAGAGCACCGTCTAGCAAGTATGGACTCACTTACCATCCACCCCTTGGTGAAGGGCGTTGTTGAAGGTGTTCGAAGGAAGTTAACGAAACCCGTCCAGCCCAAGCAGCCGTTGAAGTACGAATCTATTGCTGAGATTACCTTAAGCTTGGGCTCTGCATCTGTATCTTTAGCAGATATTCGCTTTTTGTTTATTCTTTTATTAGTATATGGAAGTGGTTTTCGTATTAGTGACGGTTTGAGCATTAGAGTGGGAGATGTTTCCATTTTTGATGATTTCATAAAGGTTTATCTTATTTAGCGTACGAACGAGGGGCGGGCACGTTTTGGTAATAGCTAGGTCTCGGAACCCTGCCTGTCCGGTGGGGATAACTGAGAGAATATTGTCTTGGTGGCTCTAGCCATCCTATTCTACGTAGGATTGTCAATTCTAGGCATTCTAAGAAGCGATTTCTTGAGTCTCTAGGGATACGTTATTCCATAGCTTATGCTAGTTTTACGTCCTACATTTCGCCCTTTGTTTCTGATACAAGTTTGTATGGTACACATAGTATTAGAATTGGCGGCGCTAACGATCCGGGTTTCAGGTCTCTTGATTCCTGAGAACAGAACAGCTTGTTGAGATTACTCAGTCTATGAACATTTAGGTTTATTATTGGGGGTCCAGTAGGAAGGCCCGGCAGCCGTAGCCTACTTAGGTTCCTACCCAGATTTCCTGCCCCAATCTTGGTGAGGTTTTTCCTGGCCTCCGAGTGTCCGCTGCGGTGGATACGCGCTCAGCTTGCATTGTATTGCTTGAAATTTCGCTTTTCCTATTTTTTCTTAGTCTATGTTTTTCCTAGTTTGATTATTTTTTTGTTGCACGAGCTGGGTATCCAACCCCTGGGGAGTGTTGTATTTTCCTGTAGTTGAGTCTGTGATAAAGACAGTGCTGGTTACCACGGCATACTGCATTATTCTCCATATCATTGCTGTACCTTGTTGTTTCCATGGTACGGTAAATAGCACAGGATAAGTTTAGTATGGACTGTTCTTTTACTTTTTTTTTTCGCAAAATTAAACTGTACAGCGCCACAAATGATCCCCGACCGCAAATGATTTACAGATCAAAAATGATCACGCACCGCGAATGATCCCGATGAAGACAAACGAGGAACGGCATGGAATTTGTTCCGCAGGTGGTGGTTTCAATTCTAACATATAAACAGAAGCAAGTCATAACTAATCGCACTCCGCACTCCGCCTTTTCGGAACAGCCCAGTTTCGACGTAAGAATACCACTTGAGTCTTACTGAATTAAACTAGAACTATGAGTAGACTCTGTATCTCTAATTTCAAATATGCAATTGGTTTCAAAGGTATAGAATATGCGGCAAGAGTAGCTGTAAACGCTGCATTTGGCTACCCAAAGCAACAACAGCAACAGCAATCTTGTTGTTGTTGCTGTTGCTATTATTTTAGATTTTGAAGTAAAGGAATACTTCATTTGAAAAATCAAATCAAAAACATTCTTGAGCTTAGCGGAGTGCTAAACAGAACAGAATACAGAATATTCCAGTCATTTAGATAATATTGGACTTGCATTTACCTGGCTTTGATTTCCGTAGAGCCAAATGAACGGATGACTTTATACCGCTTTAAAAGGGCATTACGTACAAAGTAAAGTACAGCGTTACGTTACGTGTCCGTAAAGCCATGTAAAAGGACGCCGTTTACAACGCTTTAAAACGGCTTTACGACGTATGAAAGGATGCTTTCATGGTGCTTTAAAAAGGCCTTACGGGCCTTGTAAACCAGTGGCGCATCTAGGGGAGCCCCCCCCCCCCCCCTACCTATTTTGGCTAAAAAAGAAGAAATGACAGAGGGGAAGAAGGCCAGCAGGGCAAGTAAACCAAGATATGGCGCCCCTTAGCTCAAGGTCTGGATCCGCCACTGTAAACTACAGCTTTACGCAACTTTAAGACTCGGATGTGGTAAAGTTCCGCAAATGTAGCCCCATATGCGTCTTTACGAAGACTGTAAAGACGTTTAAACTTCGTAAAGATCCGTAAAGTTGCGTAAATAGGGCTTTACGGCCGTTTTACAGCGGCTTTACGGAACAGCTATAATAAACTGGCTGTGCTGCAATTTAAACGATTTTTACTATGTTCTAACAAAGAAAAGAAGAGTAAGAAACTGTAGTCCCTAAGTTTCTCCACTATTCAAGATACGTATTTTTTAGTTCTACACTGATTACTTACCTAGAGATTCAACACTGTGACAATTAGGTTTTGCGTCAACGACGATTACATATAAAGCCATAAGCAACAGCATGACGAGTCTTCGTTTCTTCTTCCTTTCCTTTGAAAAAAACAATCATCACTAAATTACTGATTAACTAAACACGGTCAACTGATTGGGTACTCAGGAATCTGTAGACACTTTCCTTTGAAATATAATTTTTAAGAACGTTACGACACGTTTCGATGTTGGTAACATCATCTTCAGTTACATAATATTTGAAAAACCTTTGGACTTTATGACAACTAGGTGAAACATACATAATTAATTAAGAATAAGTGACAAAAATATTTGAGTGATAAATTAATTATGTATGTTTTACCTACCACTATACCATTTTAGGTGTAATCTGTGCGATGCGGATTATGTCGGCTACACATGCCGACACCTGTATCGACGCATTGATGAACACAAGGGATCTGTCATCGGAAAGCAGGTCAGAGATCAACATGAGGGGGGGACTCTGTGGCGTAAGCCCCGAAAATTCCCTTGACGATGAAAACGGAGAAACAAAAACTAACAATAAAACAAAACTAACAATAAGTGAATGCACGCACCCCTTCCCACAATCCCGCAACACACCACCATGAATTACTATAGCTAATGTTTATTAAGTATATAAAAAAAACTCTCGATATTAACAGCATTAACACTAAGTAAACTAATTCTAAATATTCTATATCAATCTTATGCTTGAAAATTATTACAACTAATTTCTATTACGATTCCTAACTTTAACGTAAGTAATTTTAAACCTATACAGTAATAACACACGAATACGAACTAATTATTTACATATTATATGGAGCAGTTCACAAGGCAGTTCCTTTTCACAATCCTTGACTCTTCTTAACAAACACCACAAAACCCGAAACGATACCACAAACCTCCTTCTCTTCCTCTTAAGTTCAATACCTAGTCCCGCGTCTTCACGTACTTTTCTTTATCTTTCAGTCGGCGTTTTCTCCTCAGCACATGGTCTTTCAACGCTACTCTCAACCGCCACACTGCACGTAGACAGCACGTAGCTTTTCTCAGCTATATTGCCACCACTGAAAAATGAGTTTCGTCAAGTTACTTGGCTGGCGCCTACCAATGGCTCTTGGCAGTGAATTCTTCTTTCTCTCTTTGGCCACAGGCCCTTTAACTCGTCTCTCTTTTTTTCTTGCTTACTTCCCTTTACCAACAAAACTGCTGCCCACAACAACCCACTACATCTGTACGACTTACATTTATATAACCTAAACTAAACGCAAACAACTTTATGACAAAAATAGATAATTTCGTGACAGACTCAAGCGACATATCTCGTAGATTCAAGATCTTACTGAAGTGCCAGAGCAAGTTTGACTACTTAAAATTATGAGATGCTTTTCATAAAAGACCTAAAGCCAACTTTAAACACGCAGTCTGACTCTGTCCGCGCAAATTTATTTTTATAGAGCAGAGTATTTTATATATTCTTTTTCAAAACTTTTTATCCTATTGTTATCCAGCCTTTTGTATTTTAGTTTTTACCACTTACCTTTTGTGACGGTTAGTACATATTTCCATATTTTTATTCCTTTTATATTCTCATGTGTGATTTTACTTCTTATATGCAAAATTCTACTCATTTATTTCTTACTTGAAAATGATCTCAGCGAGATGGAAACGTCGTATTCTTTCGCTAATTTTTATCTTAAAATGTGTTTCAAAAAGACTTCTTATTAGAATGTTTCGCCTAGTTGTTATAAAGTCCAACGGCTTTTTTCAAATATTATGTAACTGAAGATGATGTTGGCAACATCGAAACATGTCTTTAAAATTAAATCATGTCTTAACGTTCTTAAAAATCACGATTTACTTTCTGCTGTCTCGACCTTTCGAAATAGATTTATTTTAATTATTTTTTTATAAAGTGGCCTGTCAAAGAGCAAGGCAGGGTCACGTTACAAGTAACCATTCCCCTCATAGTCGCAAAGACGAGTTTACTAATAACGTTTTTCCCTCTCGACGGTCTAACAGGATAATCCTCCCTTTACAAATGAGCATTTAGCAACATGCAATTCCATAAATTGATACTCCTCCACCGTAGTATCTAGAACAATTAGTAGTTTCATAAGCATTCTAGCGAGCTAGTGCGAACAAAAACTCGCCATATTTGGACCAACGAGGCTAATTGCACGGAAAATGCTTTCACTGGGCTTTGGTCCTCCGGAAAATTAGGGAAATAGGGGTGAGGGCATTTGGACCCCCTTCGTGGGTTACAATTTTAAGGTAAACTCTCTACTTCCCATTCAGAAAACTTCCGTCTCTAGGATTACGTATATCCAGAAATGCAAAAACGTCGCAACATCCGCTTACTTATCTGTGGAAACATGGAAACGAGGCTGGAAATAAAATCTTTAAAATGCCATTTTTTCAAGGTAACTCTGTACATTTAACCTGCTTATGTTGATAAAAGGGGTCGTAATCTTTGTTGTAAAACTTAAAATTGTGTCACGTGACGCTCTGGCTGGAAACTGAGATGATAATGAGCGGGATGCCTGTGACTACAGCTTGTAGCTAAAAGAATTTAGTGTTTTGGAGTCCAAGATTGATGACTTATTCATTACTTTTGTTTCTGCTTGTTTTAAAAGTACAAAGTAAGTGTAAAAGCTACAAAGTCTACTTTATTAATATGGATTTGAACAATGCTGCATGAAAACGAGGCTGGTAGGAAACAAGGAAAACAACAGTCAAAGGGGCTAATTTTCTGGTCCAGTGAAACTGAATAATAATTTGAAAAGAAAAAGATTTGATCAAATGCATTGCACTCCCAATGAAAACATGTTGCTCTGCTCAGGCATAAAAACAGAACGCTGCTTTTGTTACAAATTTTACTAGCCTGTGTAGCCAGAGTTTAATTCCGTGATTTTAGTGTCAGCCGAGTTCGCAATCAATTAGAGAGCGTCTGGATCACACTGCATTTAATTGCTTGTTGACATGTGAAAGCTGGTACGGGCTGCTGTTCGTGTCTGGTTTACTTCCATAAGTTACTTATTTTTTCTCTCTCTTTGCTTCATTTGATATTTGCAATTGATCGAGTAATCACTTCAGCATTGACCCTTTTTGACAACAATTGACTGCTTACTGATCTGTTTCCTCTGTTATGTATTGTAAGTGTTATTTGCTTTCTAAAGGAAAGTCTTAGTTGCAGTTGTCCTCTACATTTGCACACACCTGTTCATCTTGGGCAGGTTACTGTGCCTCAAAATCTTGTTTGCCACATCGTCATGAGCCTGCCATCATTTCATTCCTGTCGATAGTTTTCTGAAAATGCTCTTTCGTTGGCTATGATAGCTCATTTCATGAAATTGTTCAAGTCTGCTGTTGGGCGCATAACCCTTTCCCAAATACCAGCAATTGCTGTAGACCAGCCGCTGATACCCTTGGCTGAACAAACTCAGTGAACACTGGGTGAAATGTATAATGAAGATCAATATGTTATAATGCTTGGTGGACTCCATATTAAGATGGCAGCCTTTAAAATGTATAGGCTGGTATACTAGGTTTGTATCTCTGTTGTCTTCAGCTTATGAGAGCTTTCAGAGAAGCCAGCCTTTCCATGTATATCAAGGTCAGTTAAAACAGATTTTACCATGGTTCTTTGTACTGGATCATACCAACTACGCCAGATGGCTCTTTGTACATCAACGAGACATGTGTGAGTTTCCATGCAACAGATGCAAGCATCCAGATGTGCACACATACAAAATTCTGCGATGGCTCGTTTGTAGTTTATAAGACAAAGAAGAGCTTTTCTTCTATAGCGTTGGATCATGCCCATGAACCTGTAAATAATGCTGGGGTCAAAGGAGAGAGGGTGCTGTAGGACTCACAGAAAACTCTGCAGCTCTGAAAAGATGGATGGTTGCTGGTCCTGAATTAGCTCGAATGGTGGAAGAGTTTAAAGGCAACATATCTTCTGATGAGGATCATCACCACCACGAACAGAAAACATAGCTTCCAGAGTGCATTTACTAAAGGTGTAAAGTCTTATTATTTCCTTCTTTTGAAGAAATGGGAAACCTGTTCATAGTCACCCAAAAGATATCACTGAGAAACACATGCAGTCCCTGGGAAGTTTGTGAATTATCTTTATGAACGGAACAAGCAGACTCACAAGCCAACAGAAGGCAAGAGCTGTTCTAAAAAAAAACAAGAATCCTCACCAGCATTCCTCCAACCAGAGCGGCACTTATTAATCATGCCAAGAGGGTAGTGTTTCAAGGGGACTTGGCTGGCCACAAACCTGTCTGAAGGAGCCAGCCTTACCATGTCCTTTTCAGGGGGATGACAGCCTGCAGGCAGTGTCTGAGTACCTCACTGGACAACTCTTCAAGAAGAGAAAGATACATGTTATGACGTCATTAAATGCTGGTGTAAAATGGTGTGTAGAGGACGTTGTAAGTGTGTTAAAGCAAATTTGGCATGCACAGGTCTGTCCAACTGTAGGAGGTCAGCTGAAACTAGGACTGCCCTTCAGAAACAAATAACACTCACAATTCTAACAGAGGAAACAGATCAGTAAGCAATAAACTGTTGTCAAAAGGGGTCAATACTGGAGTGATCACTCAGTCAGGAAAACCTTTAGAAAAACCAAATCAAACAAAGATTGTCAAAAAGTAAATGATCTTAGCAGTGGATTGTGTAATTTATGTCTCATTTCTATAAATGACAGAAGAGCAAAAAAGTTTTCATTGCGAGGACAATGTATTTCTTGAAATCTTTTTCTTGTCAAATTAATATCCTGTTTCGCTGGACCAGAGAATTAGCCCCTTTGACTGTTCTTTTCCTTGTTTCCTACCAGCCTCGTTTTCATGTAGCGTTATTCAAATACCTTTAGACCTGCCAAAGTAGATATTGTAGTTTTTACACTTACTTTGTACTTTTAAAACAAGCAGAAACAAAAGTAATGAATAAGTGATTTCCAGCCTCGTTTCCATGTTGGCGATTTTCAGGGCATGCGCAGTGCTCAGCACCAATAGCAAATTTTAACTGGATCCATATCAAAAATTGTTGGTCTTAGGGATGGTAGTAATCTGGCAAAGTTTCATTCTTTTATCATCAAAGTGAACAATTTTGGACGATAACAGCTGTACTATTAGGATAAAAACAAAAGCAAAATTAATTTGAAACTTTAACCCTCGGACGTACAAGCAAACTCATAACCCCACCGTGGTACAAAGGGAGGGGTAGTAGAAACCCCTCCCCCGGGTTTTCGTTGGGTTAAGATAAGATAAGATAAGATACTTTTATTTATACACGGTATTTCCATCAGTTAATTAAGTTAATTATCTATAGTAATGTTACTAACTACCTAACTACAATAAAATTTATTAATAACAATTAAATAAAAATAAATAAAAATTCTGCTTTTCATGGAGGCCGTGTCTAAAATATACCTAAAATTAAGGTGTTACTTGCAACTAAGACATTACTTGAAACTGTGGCGTCTTAATTTAGATTTGAAATCGGTAAGTGAAGACGCTTGTCATAGGTCAACAGGTAAATTGTTCCACAACTGAGCTCCGCTATACAAAAAGCTTCTCTTGAGATAATCAGTTCGAGGTTGTGGAAGAACTAATTTGTTTTCAGTATTCCTTAAACGATAAGCACTTACATTGTCACGATATACAAATCTTGATCTAAGATAATCAGGTGTCATACCATGTAATGTTTTTTTAATGTTTTATACATTAGGATAGACTTCTGTTCCAATTAAGGTTAAGATACTTTGAAAAGGTAATACCAGCAATAGATAGCCTGTTATGTCGTCTACACGACTAGGTTAATATTATGATTTATTATTTGGCTAGCTCCGCGAGCGGGCAAGATGACCCAAATCGCGCGTTGTGATTGGCTACACGAGCGGGCAAGATGGAGCCATCTTTCCCGCTCGGAATTACCCGCTGTATCCCGCAAGAAAAATTTCCCTGAAAGCGATATAATAAATCCTTTATTGACCAAGTTTGTTCTTTTTCGTTCTTTTTTTGCGAGTTTATGGACCTCGACTTCGTCTCGGTCCATAAACACGCAAAAAAAGAACTTGGCCAATATCCAGCGATCTTTACCTCACACTTGGTCAATAACCCATATTTACATGTGCAAATTGCACCGCTGGAGGGCCTATGACGTCATCCAATATGGCGGATATCTTGTTATTTATTCTTCTTTTCAGTCTAACGTTGGTTTTTCTTGACAAAATTAAACGTTTTACTCGCAGTTACAGTTTTAAACAGCTGAAAATGTAAAATATGACTTAATATATGTAACTTAATGTTGCGTTATAACTGTTTTAGGCCCAGGAAAGAGCCGTAAAGCTTACAACATCTCAAGGAATAGAATTTAAAATACTCTTTTCACAAAAAATAATGTCACTTTCCTTTTAATATCTCATGGATCTATTGGACGATTTTCACCAAATTTTCAGAAAAGGTGTCTTAACAAGATAAACAAACAGCTACTGAAATGAAGAGATGTGTAGAGAAAATCCCCACGACAACATCTTAAAAAACCTTAAGGGGGATGGCATCTACCTCCCCCCCTTTCCCTTGTACGTTCGAGGGTTGTGGGGGGGTAGCATCCACCATCCCTCCCCCTCCCTTGTACGTCCAAAGGTTAAGTTGTAAAAGTGGTCGGAGTCGCTCACGAGAGGTGTTGGCTTGCAGGGGGTTTCAAATACAGTACTTTGGCTGGAAACTTTTGATATTTTGGAAGCTGGTCGCTTATGAGAGGCGGTTACTTACGAACTGGTCGCAACCGGAGGTTCGACTGAAGTCTTTTTGCATCCACCATATTGAATTTCAAGATTTTTTAAACCGTCTAAAAAATGACTGAAACCAATCATGAAAGAATTCTAGCAGGAGTCTTCCTTTTTATTTGAAAACAATACCTGTAAAAAGAAGATGCACTTGCTTTGTGAAAACACACGATCTGCACAGTCAATGGCTTTATATCGATTATTCTCAAGTTTCAACTTCCTGTATTAAGTTATCTAAATAATTTAAACAGCTGCTGAGTATACATTGGACACGTTTCTAAAACCGGGGAGAGAAAAAAAATACGGTTTGAAGAGCTCATCATTACGAAATCTTTATTTTTAATAAAAGGAGAACAAGTGTTTTCACGAATGTTATCGGCGACTCGGAGACTGATGCCGTCTTTCTTTGAATGACCACAATTTAACGAGAACAATTGAATTAAATATTACAATTAGAAATTTGATCTGGAAATACGTCTCTCATTTTGAGAGCTTTCATTTTTTTTTAATTAAATTTTCTTTAAAATGCTTAACCATTAATTCATGGCTTTCAGTTTGGACTCTATCGTGTCGTTGCCCCGTTAAGCTCTCTACGTAGTATCAGCCTTACATCATTGTTTTCTAGTCTTTCTATTTTTGGCTGATCAGATCTTTTACAGATCCCACGTATACAGGCAGCATTTTCGTTTGCGGTCCTTTGCAGTATTATGTTTAACCATTTTACTTGGAACTAAAGGACCTCTAGGCTTACGTTTAAAAGTTGTACTTAGGTAATTCCATCCCAACAGTTTCTTGCACAGGTACACAACGGGACTTTATGACGCTTCATTAAATAGCATGGTAATCATTACGCCAGACGCGGGCAAAATAAATTTATTTTAAAATAATAATTACAGGTACTTGCTTTCCAGTAATCATCTGTTCAAAAATTTCATACATAGTCACAATAAGTTCATAAAACAACCGTAAGCAATAATGTTTCTCAGCATGCAGTGGAGATTGTCGGTCGCCACCCAAACTTAAGATTTTTCTAATAAAAATAAAATCTAAAGAAAGGGGAAAAGTGGTATTTGCTTACCTTTATATCACGTCAAATATTCTTAAAGCTCTCAGTGAAAGACTTGTATATTGTCCGGCGTGAGTGTTAGTTAAGAGTATTCCTTTCCACCTGTCAGAAAAATGAAACCACTGACATCTGTTTCAGCCTGATATTTAACTGCGTTCTTGTCTTTGCCTTTGTCTTTGTTCCTTAATTGCTGATGCTAGAGCAAAATTCCTGTTTCAGTGGTTATTTTAACACGTTTGGGTCTTCTAAGGACAAAACTTTAAGTTTTCAACTGATGCTAAAGAGGGTTATTTTGAGGGACAAGAAGCACTGCACTTTATCACATTGATCAATGAACCACCTGTCTGATGGTGCCATAGCAACAGTGTTTCCATTGATAGCAGTACATTAGAGAAGAGCTGCGGTTTTAGGGATTCAATATCAGTTAAAAGCCTGACATTAATATTAAAGCTCGTAATTAAACCTCAGACATGGCATTTTAATTTTTTTCTGTAGTTTTAAATTTTAAAAGAAAAAAATGGCTGATAGATAAATATAAAAGACACGTAATCGTCTGTATTATAAGTCACCTGTATGATGTGCATGATACTTAGGACTTCATTTATACGTTCTAAGCCATTGCGTCGTCAACCTTCGTACCAAGTTCACTTACCTTATTATCATAAATATTATTACTATTATTATTATTGCCATTATTATTATTACTATTATTATTATTATCATTATTATTACTATTATTATCATTATCATTATCCATATCTATCATTATTATTGTTATTATTATTATTATTGTCATGAAAACGATCTCCTAGATAAGATGCAAGGACATCTTTTGCTTTATTAAGATCCCCACAAATCTGCCTTAAAGGATCGAGATCTAGAAGAAAAGCCTTGTGTGATTTTAAGAACGTTGACCTTGATATTGAAGTTCAAGAAGGAGCCATAATGTGATATTTAAGAACACCTTGCTCCTGTTATCTTGTAAATACAGACATTTTCGATATTTTTGGTAAAATGAAGCTTTTAGTATATTTCTATATATTTATAATTGTAAATATCATTTTAGCATATTAGAATTGTGTAATTTAGGCAATGGCATACTTTTCTTTATTAATGTTGTTTAAAACTTTAGTTTTTGAAATTTCTTGTAGCCAATACATAATTTGAAGGACATTTATTTTTAGAAGAATAGATGATATAATGTAAATTGTAAATTTTAAGATTGTTTACGAATTTGTTAATAAAGGTTTTCTCATTATTATTTTAATTGTCATAGTTATTACTATTAATATTATTGTTATTATTATTATTATTATTATTATTTGTTTATTATTATTATTATTATTATTTGTTTATTATTATTATTATTATTACTATTATTATTTGTTTATTTATTCTATTTTTACCATAAAAAGGTCTTACCACTGAAAAAAGACACGGAGAGAAAAATCTTATGCTTGCTCCAAAATACCGCACTGCTAATATCGGTCTTCGCATTTTTATGAGAAATGAAACGTTGTTTACAGTTTACAATTATAACTGCAGGGTTAAAGCCCAGACACTGCCTGCCTAAAGGTATAATGAACGTAAAACTTATTCATCCTTATTCCATACTTCTCCCGCAAAGATATTAGACTGTCAACTGGTCGAATTGAAGGTACTAATATCCGTGTGCAACCTTAGATGAAGTAATACGTCTGATCGAGGCTCCCGCGGACGTTTTTGAGAACTGATATCAAGCCTAAATACTTGTAAAACTGACATTTAGTAAAACACTTGCACGCCACTAGGGACAATTGAACTGCTTCCTTACCCATGACGCTCTCTCTTAGTTTAAAACGTCCTTTATAATGAAAAACATTGTATTAATTGATAAAAGAGAAATAAACGATAAGCACCTTACATGACGTTTCGACGACCACATGTCATGTATTATTGTCGCATTCCAAAGAAATTAAAATAATACTATATATTCAGAAATGGAATCGTACAAACATTTAGAGACTGAAAAAGTCATGAGTATAGGAAAGAAAAATAGGTACTCATGTTTGCTTCGACATTTCTCAAGGAAATTGAAAATCTCACGCAGGTTCACCGGCGGTTTTACGTCATATTCGTCCTTGAACTCTTTTTGTGTTTACTAAATGTTTTTTTTTCCTCTACACGTTGATGGAGGTAGCGCCACGTGAAACCGATATATTTTTTTCGCGCAGATTACACTTTAATTCCTCATCCTTTTTGTGATCTTTTTGCTTCTAAAAATGGGAAACAAATCATGATTTTTTTTTCTTATTTTATTCTAAGGTTGTGAAGGTGTGTGTGGATCAAGCTGATCCATAGGGGACATTTTTATAGCATATGACTTAAGCCTGGAGGGTACTGGAGACCGTTTTAGCTTCTCTTACAATTTGGTCGACAGAACGCTTTGCACGATCTAACACGGATCTTAAACACGATGACCGCGTTTGCACATGCTATCAAAAGGCCATTTGTAGTGGATGGGGATTGAGAAGCCGATTGTGCTTATTTTTGTATAAGTTAGTCGTATTGTTTTGAGCGATCAACTGCATCCACGTTCTAGCGTTATGTCTGATGTCATGTGAAATCCGAAGAAACGTCTCAACACTGTGAATAGAACTGCAGCCATTGGCTGCTTTTAACTCTGACATCACTAAAAGGCTAGTTCGACAGAAATGCAGTTAACTGTATTTATGTGACCGCTCCGCTGTTCATTTGAGGGCTGTGAGGACATGTATGCAGATAAGAGTAAGTTTACCATCTTCAAATGTAGCATTTACTTTTGGCAACAGAACAATTACAAATTGAGAATGCAGAAGAGTGGTTACATCTGGAGCTTGTTTCGTATTAGAATGTTCCCTTTAAGGGCTGGTTCACACTTTAACATAAGCACAAGCATAGACATAAGCATAGTAAGAAAAATATGTGTGAACCGGGGTTACATAAGCATACGTACAAGCATTAGCATAAGCATAAAAAAATTAGAAAAATATGTGTGAACCAGGGTTACATAAGCATAAGCACAAGCATAAACATAAGCATAAGAAAAAATAAGAAAAGTATGTTTGAACATAAAAGCAAAAGCACAAGCATAAGCATAAGCACAAGGAATGGAACTTTATTCCATTTTCTTATGCTTATGCTAATGTTTGTGTTATGCTTATGTAACCCTGGTTCACGCATATTTTCCTAATTTTTCTTATGCCTATGTTTATGCTTGTGCTTATGCTTATGTCAAATTGTGGACCAGCCCTAAGCAAGCATGAGGTGATGCAATAGAGGGTGCTTCTTACTAGAGGCTTTACAGTTGAGCTTGGGATATGTACCAATCACTACCAGTGTTGTAGTATTAATGGTAACATTGTTTTATTTTGTCACAGAAGCCATTCACAAATGTATGAATCACTGCCACTAATGTTATTCATTAGTAGACAAATTTGTAAAAATTCAATTTAAAGAAAACGAAGACACAGATGTGTTTACTGCATTGGCTATCCCCTCTTATTAAAAGAATGCAGACCACTGGCAGTATATCCTAGTGAGTCTATATTGCATTTTCTGTGGTATCAAATGCAAAAACTAAATTTAAATTAATAACCATTTTCATAAACTTTCAGATTTTAGACCTCCCTGAAAACCACTTCAGTAAGTGGAGCCTCCTATGTAAAGATTGTTGTTGTTATTGCTGCTTCTGCTGCTGCCACTTCTACCTCAGGGCTGCAAATAACAGTCAGTCATTGGACAATTGCCAACCAAATTTTGCCATGTCTGGCAAATCCCAACTCTAGTCGAACGCTACTAACAGGCCAAATTTTTTTGCTGTTGCGATGAATCATAAATGAAATTTGACATGTGTTCTCCAACCCATGTCTGTTTTGTCTTTGTCCAATCAAAGTGGAGCCTTACTCAGACATGAGTTTATTTTGGGGAAAAAAATATTTATTTGTAGCCTTGTACTGCTTCTCCTTGTGCTGCTGCTGTTTGTTGTCATCATCATCATCATCATCATCTTTCGTGCTATTGTTTTAATTTATTTCTCCATTTCCTTTGGGTTATGACATGAAGAATGACGAAAGGTGTAAAGAAAGATAAACCCATGATTTTGGAATTGATAGCCTGTTCCAAGCTCTCGGTCAGCGAGGACGATCTAAAAAGCAAGCGGGCGACTACCAGACCCCACCCGTCGTCGCCTTCCCGCTTTTTCAATCCTCCGCAGACAGAGAGCCTAGAACAGGCTAGGAATTGAATGCATATTGATTTAATTGTTATGTTAACCCATAGTCTACATTTTTGAAGTGTATTTTTAATACAGCCATAAAAACCACATTATTGTTGATCTTGTGACTTGAATATTAAATGACTGTCATTCAGTTTACATGAAATTCTTATTATTGTTTGAGGCCAGGCGTGCGTTTCTTAAAAGACCCGAAAACTTCTCGGGCCCGAAAGCTTTTCCGGGCTCTTTTCGAGTGATTTTCTCGGGTCCCCGAAAGTGTTTCTCAGGCCCCCCGGAAACAGCCCGGATTTCATACGAACATTTCGGGATTTTTCTCGGGTTGGCCGGCGTCGGCCATGATTTGCGGTGTGGGTCAGGAAACGTATTCTAGAATGTTTTGGTCTTAGCCTTTGACTTTTTCGTGGAATATTTTTCACGTTTAAATGAAAAACAGCCCGGATATGGTACACTGATGAAGTTCTCTGTAGACTAAACCCGCTTGGTCTCGCCATGGGGGGATTTTGGCGGCGATGGATGTGAACTATAAATGATGACTCGAGGTTTTGCTGTTAAACATTTGAAAAGCATTACACAAATAAATCGAAGTAAAAGTCCTTTAGCTCAAGTATGGTTATTATTCTTGTCACCACTTCGAGCTATCTCCATGGAGGGAAGTGACCGTAATTTTATATCTCATCGTGCTCGTGTTTAAGTTGGTTTCAAGTTAGCTCATTGACAAAGACTGCCACGAAACCAAAATGATCTTTAAGCGACAGTTGAAAGAAATTTGAAGTCTTCATTCGAAAGGCATTAGTTAGAAGGTGAGTGGTATTCGTTTCAGTGTTGACACATTGGGCGGGAATTTTTGTGTAGCCGCGTCTGACTTTGTTTCGTTTAAATCTAGCTAGCCGACAGGAGAACCGACTGTGGCCGACTGTCAAATGTTTGCCTAATTTCGTAGAGGTACGTATGAAAATGTATAAAAAAGGATGACTTTGTGTAGTGCG
Organism: Catalaphyllia jardinei; assembly: GCA_022496165.2. NCBI lineage: Eukaryota > Metazoa > Cnidaria > Anthozoa > Scleractinia > Caryophylliidae > Catalaphyllia > Catalaphyllia jardinei. The sequence goes on from CM042751.1 coordinate 8,060,818, forward strand.
TTGATTATTAATTTCATGTATGCCTATAATTAAGCCTAATTAAGACTAAAGCATATGTCACATTATAAAGATTAAGTAAACTTTAGTTGAAAAATTGTTCATTTTCAGACACATAACTAACTGCTAGTACTATGATTATCAGCTGAGTAAGGCGCAAAAGAGTTTTGGAATTACAGTGTTGCCAATGGTAATGATATAGTCACCTGCAATTTTTGCGCGCTGTGCCACCACTGATGTCAAGGGCCAACAAGTTGCCACTGGAAACAGAGCCAGTTGCCCATGACAACAACGAAAGACCTGGTCACCAAACTTTGGTCACGCCTTACTTGACTGATGATTGTAGTAAATTTGTAATAGCAATTGGACTGAATGGACTACAATTCAGGGAGTAACTGCACGAGTAATTTCAAAGTCGGAACAGCGCGAAGCATGAGGCCAATTTGAAATTATGAGTATGGTAACTCCCTGAATTGTACTCCACTCAGTCCAGTTACCAGTTAATCGTACCTATAACAAATTTTGGAAATTATTAAAAATGTCTTTTGAGAAGTTTTTTGGGAAAAAAGCATCTGTATCGCTTTTTTATGTTTTGAAAACTGTAGGAAACATTGCAAAGGACGCCATTAAAGCGCACGTAATTGATGTGAAAATCACGTGGGTATCCAAAGACGGGTATCCAAAAAGTTCAAATTGAACACTCACTTGATTGTGCCAGTAATCCTGTAGCTCTTCCAGACCTCTGTTTTCATTCGTCCGTATGACCTGTAGCTTCCGTTGTTATCAGGGCCATGAGCATTGTTTCTGTTGTATCATCTATTGTTTCGTTCTCCAATCACAGACTGCGTCTGGAAAGCTCTTGCTCGATTAACCGCCAATTACGTGACAATATTTAGATCTAGACTGATTGATATCCTGACATATTCATGAGCTGTACTTTGATCCAAAATAATCTACGTTTAGAATATCCAAAAAATTCCAATTTTTTGATTCAGGTGGCAATTTTAATCAAAGCAAAAAAATTACTTCTTGCAAAAAAACAAAACAAAATTAAAAGTGATATGGACAAATGGGATTGTCATGTAATAACAACTTAGTGTCAGAACTGTAAAGTTGTAATACGCTTAAATGTTTAAAAATGTGCATGAAATATTATGAAGCCTTTGATGATATTGTTGTAAGTACTTCCTCCGATAAATGACTTTGTGTCATCCAATTCGGTCTGTTATCATACTCATGTTAAACAAAACTCAGCCTTCACTCCACTTAGTCCTATCATATATAGTATAAATGTGGCTTTATAAAACTTAACTAATTTAAATCATTAATTTCCTTGGAATGATAAGCATTTTAGTTAGTCACTTAATAGGTAAATATTGATATCAATGTTGATTAACCTTTTTTTTTTTCTCCACAGAATGGACATGAATCTATCTGGAGGACGGGTGGCCTATTTGTTAGGGAGTTGCCACTGGATGGATTTGTGTTTAAAAGCTTTCTCCATACAGTGCTTGATTTTGGCATGAACTGCTTATAATTGCCGTAATCAGTTTGTGTCTCACTGTGACACGACTACTGGTGCTTGGTGGCTCATGGCACACTTCCTGATGATGATCATCATTATCTTCAAAAGGTCCCACAGTTTCTGGCAACTGGGTATTATCAATTATACCTATGTTGTGTAGGACACATGTTCCAAGGATGATTTTGTAGCGTTGACTAGGACTAAACTGCATTGCCCCACTAGAAAAATTAAGGCATCTAAATCTTTGTTTAAGTACAGTAAAAACCTGCATATAAGAACCTAGTGATTTAAAAACCTACAGGTTGAAATTTTGCATTTTAATACCCAAATATATGAGAATCTATTCAGCCTGACAAAGAAAAATAGGTTCTTTTATAAAAAAAAGAAAAACACTCCAGGTTTGATGTTCAAATTCTGGATTTTAATTTTGAAGACTTTTGTTGTGTACTGCTGTTTAGTCTTACTAATAAAATATTACTCATTATATAAAAAAATTTACTGTAGTCACAAATAAAGTCACAAATACTGTACTGCACAGTTAAAAATCAAAACAGTTTTTTTTTAACCCAGAATATAAGAAAATACAGAACTTTTCTTTTTTTATTCAACATACACTGTTTATACTGTAAATAGCCAAACATGTTTTGTTCTGCACAGCATGGAATTGATTGGTAAACAAGGCAGGCATATTTTTCCTGTTGAAATTTGCATGGTGATCATACAACTGTAAATATGGTCAGGCCTATGATTGAGGACTTGTTTTGTCAACAAGGATTGCCATTCTTGTAAATGCTTTACAATTATAGCATATTAGTACTATTGCAGTTCCCCGAATGCTATCACTATAATAACTTTTGCAAATACGAACCTAATAAGCTTGTTATTGGAAGAAATACGCCAAAATATGAGAACCTGTTCAGCCTTGAACTCCAAAATTCTATGTTCTCATATGTAGGTTTTTACTATACTCCAAAAGATCTTTCGATCACATTTCTTGTTTTTGTCCTTTCGGCATTAGATGTCATCTTATCAGGATGAAAAGGGGTCATCGTCACTGGAGTTAGGGCATAGCCCCTGTCCCCAAGAAGTCAACCTTCACCACCGCCAGACTTTTCTTCTTACACAAGAGAGTCCCTATAAAGAAACTGGGTTCATGGAGTGATAGCCCATGGATGACAAGTGATTTAAAAAGAATGCTAAGGAAGAAGAAAAGATTATATAACAACTACAAGAGATCAAATAACCCAGGTGACAAGCAGAAATATCGTCAATTTCAAAAACACTTGAATGGGAAATTACGCAAGGCTCAAGATGATTTTATAGCAGCACTGGATATTGAACCTAACGATAAACCCAAGAAGTTTTGGTCCTATATAAAGGCTAAGAGACAGGATCAGATTGGCGTTCCTCCCCTAATGAGTGATACAGGAATCAAAATCGATAGTCTTGGTAAAGCTGATACTCTGAATACTCAATTTCAACAAGTTTTTACACAGGAAGATGTATCATCTATTCCCAATATAGCTTCTTGTGGTACAGCTGGTGTGGATCCAATAATTTTTGATGTTGAGGGAATAAAAAAGCTCCTTCAGAACCTTGACTGCAAAAAGGCAAATGGTCCAGATGATATCCCTACTCGACTTATCAAGGATACTGCTTCTGAAATTGCTGAAGTAGTATGTTTTCTGTTTAACCAATCTTATAGCTTAAGTCAGCTTCCTACAGATTGGTGTAAAGCTAATGTTGTACCAATTTTTAAGAAAGGCGCCAAACAAGACCCTAATAATTACAGACCAGTATCTCTAACTGTAGCTTTGTGTAAAGTGATGGAGCATGTCATCTATCGGAGTATTATGCAGCATTTGGAGCATAATAACATCTTGTATTCCAAACAACATGGTTTTAGAAGGAATCATTCATGCGAAACTCAACTCCTACTCACAATTGAAGACCTAGGAAAGAATTTGGATGAGGGATATGAAGTTGATCTGCAGATTTTTGACTTCAGTAAGGCCTTTGACAAGGTACCCCACCAGAGATTACTCTCCAAATTGAATTATTATGGAATTCAGGGAAAGACACTCGCCTGGATCAATTTTTGGCTTACAGAGATAATTCAGCGTGTGGTTGTGGATGGGGAAGCTTCTAGCTTTGTTAAGGTCACCTCAGGAGTACCACAGGGTACAGTTCTGGGTCCTCTTATGTTCTTACTGTTTATAAATGACATTCATGAGAATTTAGATAGTACCTTGAGACTATTTGCTGATGATGCATTATTATACAGATCAACCAACACAATGAATGACACTATTATCCTGCAGAATGATATTGACAAATTAGTATCTTGGAGTAAGACATGGCAAATGCAGTTTAATGTGACTAAATGTCATACAATGAAGATATCTAGGAAGAAGGAACCTGTGTTGATAGATTATTACATCAATGGCCAAAAGCTGTCTCCCGTGAAGAACCATCCTTATCTGGGAGTTATGTTATCTAACGACCTAAGATGGAATTCTCATGTGGAAAATATTGTGGTCAAAGCAAATAAGTCACTTGGTTTTGTAAGACGCAACCTTTACCCTTGTTCTGAAAGAACAAAGCGTTCAGCTTATGTAACCATTGTGAGACCTAATTTGGAGTATGCTACTGCTGTGTGGGATCCATACAGACAAGAACAGATTGATTCAATTGAAGCAGTCCAGCGGCGTGCGGCCAGATTTATCAAAAGAGATTATAAGAGAACTTCTTCCGTTACAGAAATGCTACAGTCATTAGATTTAGATCTTTTAGAGGATAGACGTAAAGCCCATCGATTGAATATATTTTATTTAGCAGTTAACAACTCCATTGCATTGCCTATACCTGATTATTTTTCACCCAAACAGCGTTTTACTAGATCATTTTCTAATGATTCATTTATTCAAGCCAACTGCAATCATGATTATTATTTTTATAGTTTTTATCCAAGGACAATAAGAGACTGGAACTCTCTACCAAGCGGCATTCGTACCAGTGTAAATTTTTCATCATTTAAAGATCACTGTTTCTCAGTTATTAGAAATAATTGACCGCTGTAATTTATTTCATTTTATTATTATTATTATTATTATTATTTTTATTATTTTGATATTATCTTCCCTATTTATTTGTATATATGTATTTTTCCTATTTGTCAAGAAATAATTTTATCATTTGAAATTCTGATATATTATATTATTGTACATAATTTTGCAAGTTTTTATTATTATTATTATTATTATTTATATTTTGATTTGATGCGAAAGCGTTGTCAATTAATAAATGTAGATGTTCACCATCGCCAGACTTTTGAGTGAATGCTCAACATGCTGATATTGAATACAGCTGAGTCATGGGTTGACCCATGCCACCTTTCAACCAAATTTGTAAACAAAAAACCTTGCACTGCATGTCATCATTACATTTACTGCACAAAAACCCTTGTGACAGACACAAAGGTGCTCGTTTTTTAATTGTGTCCTGATTAGTATCAAGGTTCCATCAGTGGCTCCAATCACCTTTGGAAAGCCTGCTAGCTCACAAAACCCTCTCATGGTATCCTAGAATATATATAGCAATGATGAAAAGAGAATCACACATTTCACTGCACTGGTATTAAATCACAAAGTAAGAACAAACAAAATTGAATTGATATCACAATTTTGTATCAAGCAGGAAAATTTGGTGTGAGAATTAAAAAAAAATGTATAACATCAACATAATGCGGACCTCCGAGGAAACAGCATATTGCTGTCGGGAATGTAGAGTCTGGTATTTTTCCCCAGTTAGATTGACAGTTGCTTGCAAAACTGTTTTATTTTATCGATGGAAGTTTGTAGTTCTGTTTACAGAACATTAACTAACGGTTACGGTACAAGATAGCCCTGAAGATAGATTCGTTCACGATAGATTTTTGCATGAGATCGTAACGCGTTTTTTTTTTCATTTTTGTTTGTAGAAATCGCAAGAAAAGTAGATTTAGATCATATTTATTTACATTTATATCGCCTGAGGCTGTAGGAAATTTAATTTTATCCAGTCTTGAGCCAACTCGCAAAGACACTCGGCAACATCATGTACACAGCGACTTGGGCTTGCTTTGGAAATTCCCATAGTTTCCGTACTTTCAGAAAACATGCTGTAGCGTGATATCGTAATGCTGTAAGGACCTAATAAAGTATACAAAGAAATTTTGTTTTCATATTCAGGAGGTCTGCTCCCCGTACTGAATGAAACAAAATATCGTTTACTAATTAAACTACCCTCACCTGCCTCTCAGTTGCGGCCCGTGCCACGCTCAAGTTTGTCCTCCAGTAACGCCACCAACCATTGAATTCCCTCGGGGGACAGACCATATATCGTTTACTCGCATTTCGCTATCGAGGTTCTTACCATGTATAGTCTGGGGTGTCTAGTTTGGGTCAGAAGGGCCCCGATGCCCGCCATTTTATTTCAAATGGAAGACCCGAAAAATGTTTTCGGGAGGTGTTGAGTACCCGGAAAATTTACGGGAAAAAGTGACGCGATTTTCTCTGGCCCGAAATTTTCGTGCGCTTTGAGAAACTCCCGAAAGTCGTTTCGGGAGCTTTACGGGATGCTTTTCGGGCCCGAGACATTTTCGGGTCTTTTGAGAAACGCACGCCAGACCCCAAGTAAATAGGGACTAGCTTCATCGACTACTTACAACACCATTTTGATAAAACCATTTTTTTCTTTTAATAATTCTGGTAGTTCTTTCAGTGTTCCATTGTTTATTTGAGGTTCCTTTGAAAACAGTACTATGCATTCTGGTTATTACCACATAATAATATCATACAACTTTGCAGACATGCATCTCCATCACCCATCATAGAAGGAGTAGTGAATGGTGACATCAAAGACTGGTCAAGACAAGTCAGAAAAATAATCAATGTTCCAGAAACAATCCTTTAGTGGTACCTGATTTTTGAGACAGATAAACATTCCAACACCCATGA
>CM042751.1:8067346-8082439 GCA_022496165.2 Catalaphyllia jardinei
ATACATACCTCCCAAATTACACACTTCTTCCATTTTGCAATTGTGTGTGTATTTAGAATATAGAAGGAATAGGAATGGGCCTGTCAAAGATGACAGAAAATAACATCTCAAATGAAGGTTTACTTCAAATTAATTTTGATTGGACAGAGACAATTATTGAATAAATAATGGGGATGCTTATTTGTTAAAACAATATAGAATTATTTAAGGATACCATCCAAATGTTCCTATATTTTAAAGTATTGTAGCATACTATATTATCAGGCAAACACAAAGTTGCCAACGCGCTTAACTTTTCATTTGTACATGTCGAAACGGTATTATTATACCGAACTGTTAACCATCAATTCAACTACATCGGCATAAAAAACTTTGCAATGACAAATGGCAAAAGCTCGTGCGCGTTGCATGCGTCGACCTGGCGAGTGCGACTTTTACGTACGCACCAGTTAGCTGTGTTTGTGTCCAAGAGGTTTCTTTCGACAGGTCTAAACTCTCCCGTAAGCGCCTAGATCAGGATCATTGGTTCTTGTTCGGTCGAAGAAGATGTTTCGTAGGGGTTAATACTGAGTCGTTATATATAGTTTAGGTTTAATGTGCCAATCCAGGCCAAAATATCTTCGCTCACAACAAACAGAGACCAGTCTTAGACTTCCAAATACTCATCCACTTTCGAAGGATCGCTTTTCAAACCGTTTTTACTACATAATATGCTTCTTTTTGGATGTTTTCCTCTTAAATTTGCTTCGGTTTCGTATGTTGTACATATTTAAGCTTGGCGAAAAGTCCACACGTTCCACAGCACTCGTGACACACGTACCCTTGCACACAACGCTTCGTGAGTATCTTGATATCTGTGCATCGAATCCCTGGGCAGATAAATGTTATCGATTAATCCGTCCCAGGGTTGATTTTCATAGTAGTGCTTCGAGCGGAGTCTCTCCGCCAATAATGAGGGAACACTGCGTTAACTCAAAAGTTTAATAATCGCCAACTAAACTCGAAGGCGAGCACATGGAACAGACGAACTACGGAGGCGCGTGCGCGCCGATGGCAACCGCTGGGAACAATGTAAATAACGTAGTGGCGTGGTTGCGTTTTACTCTCTAGAACCTAGGCACAGAAGTAAACTGAATGAGCATGCAAAATGAACGACTAAATATAGGAACATACAGAAGCCGAACTAGAACAACAATGAAAGGAAAACCGAAACTAAACTGATACAAGCACAAAGGGTGCAGTCTCTGGTCCGTTAGTCTTGTCCTTCTAAATGGAGCAAGTAATAGAAAATTACTAATGAAGGTGAAACGACGCGGATGAGTGTGACCGGGAAGAACGAAAAAGCCTAGCACACTAGTCGAAGTCCCAGTCCTGATTTTGCCAAAACAGGGCACGTCAATGGCCGCCAGATCTCCTGGGAGGGTCAACAGCAGCCCAATCAGATGGAGCACCTGAGCAGTCTGGAGAAGAGGCTGGATTGGAGGGTGGTGGAACAATGGCTGCAGGTACGGAGGGAAGCTCCTGAACAGGGACAACGTCATGCGCAAGTTTCGGAACCGTGGGTTGTTCATAGACGGGAGGCTGAGTAACCACCAGAGAAGGTGCAGGGACAGTGGAGTGCCTAGGTGGTAGAATAACAGGATCGGCGTCATCATCAGAGCCAAATGGGGAGAGCTTGTGAAGGCCACGAATAGGGCCCTGTGGAGACTGAGCTAAAACTGTCAGAGGCACTGGATAACATTCAGACATAGGTACCACGTAAAGTTTGATGCGAAACCGGGAGGTGGAGACCTTCCGGAGCGCACAAGAAAGGTCCTCACGAGCGCCGACCACAAGGTACTTCTCATGGGCTTTCTAATTTGTCTCTGTCACCTTTCAAGAAGACTAAGTCACCAACAGAGACAGTAGCTGTGGGTAGGTTGGTACGGCCACGAGCCTTAGACTTTGCATTGGGTGCATTATTCTGCTGGCGGGAGTAATTCTGACTAAAGATGAGTTGTCTGTCAACTATGGGTAGCTGTTCACCAGTTAGCTGGTCGCGCTGAGTCCAGACCTCCTGCGCCGAAAGGCCATCACGCTGGATGCGGGAGTTTGTCGTTGCTAGAGCCAGAGTGACGTCAGAAACAGGTCCTCCCTCAGGGGACAAGATTAAGAGCTCTAAGCCGAGCTCCTCAATGGCACGTTCTGCGACAGGATTCTTGTTAGGATTCTTGACCCTGCCGATCTCCAAGGTAATGCCGTGGGAGAGGAGGATTGGCTCGGTGGCAAGTGCACAAAAACCAGGGGCAGGATCAACACGTTGGAGGTTGGAGATGCGCACGACATGACCTACAGACTGAATTTGCTGGGGCGGAGGCCATGCATCCTCTGGTTTACGTGGCATTTTACAAGAACAGTCTAGCCGGGGCTCAAGGGCCCACAAGGTATCGCCGTCAGCGTCAGAAGGGGTACTGAACTGGACATACTCCCCTGGTAAAACAACTGTGCGGTTTGGGTTGTGCAACAGGAAGGATTGTGTACGCCGCACGCTGGGTTGACGTGTATGCCTGGAGGGTGCGCTGCAGCTGATAATCTTGGTGCCACCTATCTCAATCTGACGTTCGGCAGGACGAACACCAATGTCGTTGCGAACCATGAAGGGGTTACCGGCCAGGATATCGACGTCTAGCTGACGGACAACAAGGGCATCTAATTTAAATGTCCAATGTCCACGGGCAAGGGAGCAGTGGACCTCGCCAATGATATCCATGGGGGTAACTCCATCAGCCTGACGAGTCATTTGGGAGGCTTGGGTTATGGGGAAACCATACAGCTTGGCGGAAGAGGCGCGGACCATGTTGGAAGTTGCACTGGTATCCAGGGACAGCTCACGGGTTGTTCGTGATAGAAGGTGTTAAGGAAAGGTGATTGGACTATGCTCACACGAAGGGCTGCTGGCTCTTCACTCTGGACTGGTTGGGCTACAAGGTCGCTGCTCTGATCCAAGAGCTCGCACTCCTCAGCACCGAGGTCGTCAGGGTCATCCATCACCATGCGTGACCGAGCCCATGGTCGACAGTCACAATCAGGTAGGTAACGACAATCCATCAGGTTGTGGGTGTTATGTGGGCGACCGGCAGTTTTGCAGAGAATGCAGGACAAGAAGGGGCGTTGTCGAGGTTGGCCTTGACTAGTCTTACATGACGTCCTTACCGACACAAGAGAATGGGATTTGCACGACAAGATTTAGAGATCACAATTTAGAAGACAGAATTCGTAAGTCACAATTTAGTGCACAAAACCGAATTTGAAGCTCGCAAAGGAAATGACAAAAAGTCAGCTTTCAGAATTTGATGACAGAACTTGAATTATACACCGAACTTAAAGGTCGGAATTTAGTGGACAAAACCGAATTTGTGGAAACCAATTTGAAGTTCGCGTATGAAATGACAATGACATTTAATGATTAATTTTGGCGGTAATCACCCCCATACCCATGTGAACAGGAGCCACGTGCTTCTAATTTTTCTTATTATTGTTTCAGTACCATGTAAGCAGGAGCCACTTGCTTGTAGTTTACTTATTATTGTTTAATTACCATATGAGCAGGGGCCACTTGGTTTTGCAGTAGATTAGTTGTCCTTGTTTTTGAGTACCATGAGCGCAGGGGCCACTTGGTAATAGATTAATTATCATTACTGCTTATGAGTATCATGTAAACAGGGGCTACTGGTTGTAGACTATTTATTACTGGTTCAGTACCATGTCAGTAGGTGCCACTTGGTATTATATAATAACCCAAGTTATTCTCGAATTTTGTTGACTCTTTCCTATGATCTATTAGAGGGCAAATGCACGACTGACGTCATAACTACAAAGTTTTTTCCTCTGCCGTTTTAAAATGGCGAAAAGTTTTGAGAATTAGGATAATATTTTACGTGACTGGGCAAAAGATAAGTTACAAAAAGTCTTGCCGAGGCATTGAACCTCTTCGAGAAGCCAGAAAACGAAAGATAAAGCAGTTTCTTTGAGAAAATGATACAGGAATAATTTTCTAGCCTCAGTCGGCAGTCGAGCAAGACTAAACCACGCACAAACTTGGTCTTGATAAGACGAGAACCATTGCTTTATCTCGAATTTAACAAACGCGATAAACAAAATGTTTTTGAGATTAATTTAGTAAAAAAATTCAACTTTTACCAGTGTCAAAACAAGTATTGACACACCGATTCAAGTCAAGAATGAAACACCAAACCATCACTTCTTAAAATCGGTAAAATAAAATACATAACCTTGCTTTGCGATGCGAATGTTCCTGTCCGTTTCAGGGCACAGCAGGAAGCTAAGTATAGCTAACCAGAGCTCACGGTCAACAGTATCGCAGCTAAAATGTGTTTTTCAACTCCTGCAATTTTCAAGGCAACGTCCAAGCTTTTCGGCTCACAGGGCTGCTCCGATGACAAAAAACTGACTTGATTTTTCCAGCATTTTCTTCAAGATTTGTAGATTTCGCAGATCAGTTCTGCTTTCGCTGTAAGTTTTCAATCAACTAGGAACGACGCTCGAGTTAGGTTTGACAGTGGCGTGATTTTTCCCGACCAATCACAATTCTTTGCTAAAGATAGCAACCATTGAAATTGCTTCATTTTGTATAGATCATAGATCACGTCAAAGGGCTTTTTTTCGTCCAAAGTCGGGTGCAAAGGCGCGGCAAAAGGCCGGCTTTCGCGTTGTATTGAAATATTTCGACACAAAAAGGGCTTTTGGTTATTATATAAGACAAATAGATTGCATGTTGCCGTGCTTCTGATTCAGTAATAGATCACAGAAGACGTCAAAATGTGGTAAGAACATCAGTGGCACACACGGCTAAGCGTCGTGTGCCATTTTTTATGTTCTTACCACATTTTGACGTCATCTGTGATGTATTACTGAACAGACACACTGCAACATGGAATCTATTCGTTAAATAGATCACTTATGATTGTTTTTTAAGCAGGGGCTGCTTGGTTGTAGAATGGTATTATTATCATGTGAGTAAGGGGCATAAAGTTGTTTATGTAAATTGAGTGTTTTTTGTTTTACGCACCACATGCGCCAGGGCAACTTGGTGCAATTCGATTTATCTTCTTGTTTATCCCTAAGGCAATCTCATCAACATCTGGCCAGTTTTGGCATATATGTTGCCAGCAAACTGTTTGTAATTGTTTATTCAGTCTTCTTTGCTAGCCTAGCGATCACTTTCCATGCTCCTTCATCGTGTGTGTTGCTTTGGCTTCGGGTGGGGCTGCCCTTTCACTCGTTCGTCATGGCGGGCTTTGGCGGTTTCTCCCTCACCTTTGTTGGGCTAATACTTTGTTATGTTGGTAATTTAAGCTTTCGAAGCTTGCTATCAAAATAAACGGCCACATCTGTGGCCAATATATCCCACGTGCGAGTGGTGAGTGTTCTTCCCAGCAAGTAGAGCTCAGCCAAACTAACAACCATATGAATTATGTGCATGTTGTATTTAAGTGTCAGGAACAAGATACATGAATACTTTTTTTTATATCGTGTAGAATAAAACGCTTGATTTCTTTAACTCTGTTTTCATAAATTCATACTTATACATTGTATATATATCAGACAAACAAATCGGCAATCGAATCAATGGATTATTTTAGTTTGACCCTATAAATTTAAATGGGTAACAACTATCATCGCTACAGCTCTTACCGTCACAAACTCTTTTTCATCAATTATTGGTCTCCAAAAAAAACCGTTTAAAAGTCGAGTTTGGTTTAAAAAGCAGATCACCGATGGTGAAAAGCAAAACCAAATCCTTTTTTTAAAAGCAACTCCTTTTTTTAGTAAACATCGGCGTCTATGAGTAAATCAATTGACATATAATTTTTGGACATATAATTTCTGTTGGTTTCTGACCTCTGAACTTTACATTCAATCAGAATTGAAGCTAAAATCAAGGTTATATGTGTTGGTAATGAATAACGCTCTCGGATCGGGGTAACTTGTGTTCTTCATCGGCACCAAGAGTGATCGTCCATCTTTTTCGCAGCCCAGGTACAAAGTTTTGTACTTCTTGTTTCTAAAAACTGTAAAGCTCCAGTAGTAGCTTGGCGTGAATCTCATTGACAACTGGGTTCTGCTTCCCTTGATGTATTCCTTAAGGATAATATTGAAAAGTATTTAACATTAGCTGATCCCTTATTTTGATCCCGCCAACATGAAATTTGTTTCCTTTAATAAATCCACCCTGAGTTTCGTTACACAATAGTCGGCGAAGAAAACGTTTGAAATGAGAGTGGGCCAGTTCTGGCTAGCCATTATTGTGCAGCAAAGATGAAGTCTGTGTAAAGGCCGTCGGTCATAGTCAGGTGTGACTTAATTATCTCCAGTTTCTATAACATGAATCGATTTAATCTAACTATTTTTGCTGCTCCCTGGTTTGTTCATAACCTTCCCCAGTATCCTTTTGCACGCCTTGGTGGGAAGTACACTGTGTAGCAAATTGATGGGAATAAAGAGTGGTGTTCTCAAGACAAGGATGACACAGAAAAAAAGTCTTAAACCCGAACAACTTGAAACTGATCCTAGTGCACTAACCACCCCCCCCCCCCCCACGTCCTCCTCCTTACCACTGCAAGAATCAAAACCGTTAAAATTGTTCAAAGGTGCCGTGCGAAACATCTGACCTCTGGAGCTGAGCTTCATATGGTAAAACTACCAAGTCTATTCGGGTTATCCGACTTAAGCAATTTTTATCAGCTCTAAAACTTACTTCTTTTGCATCTCTTGGGGTTTTGTTAGGCGTGCCATTTTGTTGTTGTTGTCTGCCAACCAAACGTGCTTTGTTTGCCCATAAACATGTGCGGTAGGTATATTAGCTGAGATGTTGTCTATCTAATGACCATTACTAAATGCTTACCGCGGCTACCATGTTCTTCCCTTCATTCGTGGCATTCATAACGTAAATCTTAGACTTCAGTGTGTCTTTAAAGAAAAAGGCAAATCCTGTTGTAGTTGATCCCTTTAATCCCGTTTTGGCAACAGCTATAAATGAATCAAGAGAATACTGTTTAAAAATTGTTCCTAGAAATTGACATTCGCTTCTGTAGCTTGCAACACGTCAACGTTATAATAGAGCTCGGCATTTGATATGGCGGTTTAATTTTCAATTTTGAGACTATGACCCGTAGAGCTGTTTTCAATTGAATGTCGTAAAACCAAAACCAAAGTAGTCACTCTAGCCAAACAGGAAAGGCACAGACAATCCGCTGAACCAATCAAAACTAGGAATAAGTACACGTAACTGACTCAAAGCGCGGGAAAACGAGTGCGAGTGAATCAAGATTGGTTTTGGTTTTATACTTCTGATTGGATGGAAAATTGGCGGGAGTTTTTAAGCCAATCGTATCGCGTAATTGTTGCAAAAATGACTACTTTTTGACACAGATGAAAACCGCCCTAATAATATTGCACTAAACAAAAACATCACTGTTTTCTTTTAGTCTAACCGCCTTATATACCAGAGGTTATGCACGTTAAACAAAATAAGTCACATTATTGCGTGATGAGCAATCCTGTAGATTATATAGGAATGAGTTTTCAAATGAGTCTGGCAGGTTGCAGTCCAAGCAATTAAGAGGCAAACTTGAGTTTAGAACATTTTATTAGGATCTTGTTTCTTTCATTCGAATGCAAGTGTCTAGGGAGTTTTTCTTTCCTAGTAGTAAACAACGAGCATTTGACGACTTTAGGGAAACGTCAATGAAGAAATATAGGAGAAAGACTAAGAAAAAAACCGACTTTATTATTTCACTTAATAACCCGAGATCATTTTCATTCAGTAAGGAACAAAGTTTTGATCAACAGTATACTTACTACCGTAATCCATGTCCTTAAAACTGCCATTACAACTGATTTTATTGTTAGAATCTCGTTGAAGCATGGACGTGGTTGCTGGGTTCCATAGTCGATAGGGTGTATTTTTCATCAATGGATGTAACAGTTCCGGCCCCTAGATCCCATACAATACAATAATTTTAACAAATGATTTTAAAGGTATCCGGTCGAACTGGCTCAGTTAAAGCATAGATTTAGCTCATTACTTGTATACTAACTCTACAGTCCAAACTAGTTCGATCAGATTGCTGGTACACTATATAACAACGATAAATCTGCATCAACGAGGCATCGCTCGAGACTTCCGCTCGAGCTAGGCATCGCAAGGTTTCTAGCAGCAGCTAGCTTCTTAGTTTATTTTATTTACTGTTAGATTGTGTTGGATTGACAGGAATATGATGCCTCACATTTTGAATATGATCCGTTTTTTGCGTGTTTTGTGCGTGTTCGATGTGGGTGTCGTTAAAGTTTCTCTCCCGAAAAAAAAAAAAAATTAAAGTCGGTTATTAAGCACATTATTAAGGTAGATTACAGTGTATACGAAAAAGCGTCCGTTGTTGTATATATCGTCGTGCGTGTGCCTCTACAGAAAATTGTTTCTCTTAGTCGAACAGATGGCGGCTTGAGTAAAGGTACTTGAATGTCTTGCGACACACAAGAAATAAGTAAAATGTCTATTTCAAGCCAGATCTACCAGGTAGCGTTTACAGGGGGACTTTTAACTGATAGGGTATTTCAGCCTTAGTTTACAATAGTAATATTAATAGGACATTTGTGATAATATGTTGTTCGTGGCTAGTCTCTGAAGCTTGTTTCACCCGGCCAAGGGACTCATCAGAGATCTTTCTGCTCGGCAAACTCTTTAGAAATCCTAATGCGGTATAAGGCGAGATTGCTGTCATCATTTTCTTAGCGAACGTGACTTTGGGCGCGATGCCCAACGAGTTTGCCAAGCAGAAAGGCCTCTGCATGATGAGTCCCTTGACCGGGATGAAACGAGCTGCGTAAGGCTAGCCACGAACAATGTATTATCACAAGTAACTGTCAACTTTATTGCTAATATATAGAAAATTACAACTTTTAAAGTAGCTAAACTTTGTCATCAACACTTTACTTAGAGTTATCCTATTTTCGATTTAGTTCAAGATAATACGTCTTATAAATTCCTTAATTGTCCTACAGACCATATGGTAGAAGTACAAATGAACGATACTGATTCGGCGTGCAAACGCATCTTTATTTAGTTTGATGATACTAACCCAGACTAATAGATATGCTGCTTGTTCAGCTCACAGTTTACAACTCATTCCCCCACTCTAGTAACGATAGGGTGGATAGAACTCCTCTCCTAGTTGTAATTATGCATATAAAAATCGTTTACGTTTAATAGATAGCTTAAAACTTAGTATAGAAGCTTATGTAGGATGAGTATTTTTTGTCTTCATGACGTCATGAGAAGTCACATAACGACTTAAACTAGTGTGCATTTTGGGTCTCCCGTTTTGGAATTCGCTATTTTCTCAGAAAAGAAATAATAAAAAAAACATGGAAGATTAATCCAAAACACATTTAACAAATATAGCTCGTGTTTTCTACATTTGTCAAGTACAAGTGTTCCCAAATTTCCGAAGTGTTTTATGACAGTGTAATACACAGCTTAGGCTTCGTTTCCTCTATGTGGCGAAAAAAGAATGAATTAAAATACACTTTTTTCTATATTTACATATTGACAAAACATGGGATTTTTGCCAATCAGAGCGCCCAAGGGGTCCTATCTGTATTCTTAATAGATATAAAACAGTACACTTCACCTGGTCTCTTGTAAGCTTCGCTTTAATCTGTACATTTTCTCGAAGTATCTTATCAAGAGGCAGAGGGACGTAATCTTGAACACTTTCATCGTACGCTAGTAACTCTACGTGGGCTGGAGGCACTTTATCCAAACCTACATCGGCAAAAGCTATCATGATAAAGTAGCGTAGTTTCAGCACATCGTCGCCTCTTTCGAAAGACAAAGTGCGCTCGATCCCTTTAAAATCCACGTAAGCTTTAAGCACCGTAGGACTGTTCGACCTGTTCGGTAAAAGACTTAGTCAGGCTAACTTCAGCTTTTCAATTCCCTTAATAATTATCCAACCAGCGTTAACCCTATTTGCACCGTGATAGTTTAGGTCTGCTGGGGCCGAATGAGGCGGGTGTTTTTGAAACCTTTACTCTGTAACTCTTAGACAATGAAACAATGACAATGAAACTTGGAAGCTTGTTTAGCACGTGCAAAAGTATTTCTTCGAGGTAACATGCATGCCATATGACGTAAAAATTAGACCGGCAGTTTCATTTCCGTCGCTTTTCATCTGGCATCTTGGATGTGCCCTCGAAAATGTCACCGAAAATGGCTCAAAAATAGTCAAAATTAATAAACCATTTTCTTTCCGACAAAGGGAGTGTAAATAGACCCCCCACCCTATTCTCCTCCACTCCCTCCAGTCTGAATTGAGTCGCGAGAGCAGCCTGGGTGGGAGCCAGGGCCATGGTAGGAGTCCCCCTCCCTCTCGTGCTGCGGTAATTTGCCAGCATCCTCTCATTGCTCCACTTAAACTTTGACTCCATTTGGCAAATGGTGTATACTGTAGTCATGTGAGCCCAGATTTTGTTTCCTCTTGCACAATAGCTAATTAAAGAAACGTGTGAGGACTGGGAATGAATAGGGTTGTCTTTGGTTTGTTTGAAAAACTAAGATATCCGAATAAAAGATCATCAAAATTTAATATGAGAGTCTTTACCGAGAATAGAAGTATGTAGAGGAAGAAAATGGCAAAATGACAGCTTTTCAAATATCACCTTAAAGCGCACATGACCCGAAAAATACGTCATTTAAAAAACACACTCATTTAAATTAAAAGGCTTTTCAAAGTAGAGTGAAATGGCGTTTTTGTTTTTGTGATACATTTTCTTGTTCCCGAGATATTCAAGTTTTCATATTATGCATATTTGGTCACTAATGACGTCACCGTTTGAGCAAGTACAGTAGTGTTAAACAAAATTAAGAATATCTCCGCCAATAATAAGCAATGCTATTGAAACTTGGCAGGGATGTTGCACCTTACGAAATATACCAGATGACACGCATTTTTATGTTACTATGGCAACATGCTCGGTTCCAGTCTTCTACCTCTTCCAAATTAAATATTACCATTTGCGACTCAACAAGGCAAAATACCTGGTCTTATTTAAGACGTATGCCAGTCCAACCTTCTACGTTTCTGCAGTGGGCTACAGTAGAACCTCGGTTTAACGAACTTCTATTTAACGAAGTCCTCGATATATCGAACGATATTCCACCCCCCCGCCAAAGTTGGAACAGAACCTCGCATATCAAACCTCGCACATCAAACTCATTGTCTACAAATCACGACATTTGCTCTTCAGTGATCATTACATGAAGTGCATGCTACAACGCGTGCGCTCCCTCTCATGTTTTATGATTTAAATAATCATGGGCGATCGACCGAAGCGGATGTCATGTCTTCCACGGCGTTTTTTTAGGAGAATTTTGTCAGCTTCGCAAAAAATGAGATGGAGAAAGTGGAACCAAAACGCAAGACAAACAGCGATTTGTATGACGTAGAGGTTGTTGAAGTGGATACGACGCAAAAACTGCTAAATATTCATTTCGTGGGATTCAGTCACGAATACGACGAATGGCATGACTACGATATTGAGAGTACACTGTGAAGGCGTATGTTGTTGATCTCCACTTATCCAGCAGCCTTCGGACGCTCGCATCTACCTTCCTTCTTGCGGAATCCAATTTGCAGCCAATTTTTTATTTTTTATTTTTTCCTCAAGGAATTATTTATTCGGATATTCACCATGACTTCTTTGATCCCCGATTCCTTTAAAGGTTTTTCTATAATTTCAGTAATGGCAGATTCCCAGGCTTTTCTTTCTCCTTCGAAATGGTATAAATTAATAGCTGCGAGAATAAATACAAGAAGCAAGGTGGAATTAATCAATTTCAGACATTTTAGCAATTGACTGCCCAAACTATAATTTTAAAAATATTTAGATAAATTTACTTACTTGTTGATTTCGTAAGTATACGAAGGACAACCCTGGCGGAACTTCGCGTTTGAATCGCCATTTTCATCCTCAAAATAGTCTCCTATTGCTGTCACCGTCACGCAGCAATCCAACAGAAAGCAGGGAACAAGAGAACTTTCGAAGTCATTTTGCCATGCCAGAATCGTCTCAAACCCCATCAAATTATGTATCAAAATGCGCCAAATTTATTCAAGTATTTAACTCTTGCGCTACATTTTTAATTCTAAGCATGCGCTGTCGAACTGACCCAGTTTTTCTCGAGCGGTCACGCTTTGTATTATTTACATCAAACCGGTGCCAAAAGGATGTAAAAATGCCATGCCTAAATCGCAATAAAACAAGTCCAGTTTGTTATCCACAGAAGCTTAGATATCGCTCAACTTATTTCTGGTGGTACATTTGGGAAAAAGATCCTAGTTTGGGAACGAAAGGCAATATTCGAATAAAAATTGCGTATTTTTAAGGCGATTTCCCCGGATGTCGGCGTTACCCGATACGACATAAGGAGAATGTCGCAATGAGTTTATATGTATAACGATCCTCGATATAACGAATTCTTCGACATAACGAACATAATCCGGAAGCCCAAACGTAAAATCTACCTCGATATAACGAATTACGGTCGTTTCGCCCCCAGCCCGTTTCGCCCCAAGTCGTTTCGCCCCAAGTCGTTTCGCCCCAAGTCGTTGCGCCCCAACTCAAAGTCGTTTCGTCCCAACTCAAGGTCGTTTCGCCTCAACTAAAAGTCGTTTCGCCCAGACCAAAAGTTATTTCGCCCGAAGTTTCTTCATACGATTCAGAAAGCAAAAAGCAACACGCGACAGGAGATAAACGCTGAACAGATCAACAGGCCGGGATCAACAGTCAACAAATCCTTCATGCTTACGGTAAAGAGACAACAACCTTTCAGTCAACGGTTTATTATGTCATAGACACTGGCACTATAGTATTTCCAGAGAAGTCACCTGTGTTGCAAACCAATCATTAACTATGACCTCGATAAAACGAACATTTTGGTCGTTTCCCCTCAAATTCGTGATATCGGGGTTTTCGATATAACGAACCCTCCATTTAACGAGCAAATTTGGCCGGTCCACAACGACTTCGTTAAATCGAGGTTCCACTGTATAAGAATCGATTGCATCGCCTCAGAGTTTGTAGACACCTTTCTGTTTTGTTACTGTGCGTTTTATTTACAATAAACCTTCCATTTCTCTTTATTAACGAGTTATTATAAGAACCGTGACGTGTCTTAACTGCAACCATCTTTTTCTTAAATAACGTAATTGCAACAACGGGGCTTCTAAAATAAATCATATTATTATTTGGCTCTTGGAGGCATTAATCGCGACGCAAAACAGTTTAATTTTAGAATTGATCAAACTATCTCTTATAATTAGCGAGTTTTGTGAAGTAGCGAGTTGCAACGTGACTATAAAATGTAACTAGCTACTAACTCAAGCTCACCTGTTAAGTAAGAAAAAAATGGTTATTACTGACAAGAATATCACAACCTTCGGGTGCAGTAGGATTTTCAAGATGGTACCCAGCAAAGACCTCATCTTAGTCAGATCCAGCAGGTCGCTAGTGGAAAGATCACTTGTCTCAGAAGATATTATAGCAAGAGAGCAAGAAGTACACTGTCCAAAAAACGGAGACTTAATGATAAAATCACAATGCCTTTGACAAGTCAGAACATAGAAGTGGAACAATAAAGAATATGTCTGGTCAAGTCAGATAATCTCTGAAGCATGTTTCTCGTTCCGGTCACGAACTCGTTCTTTTGGACCATTGTTTTCTGCGTGTATTTCGACTGACATTTCCTAATTGTTTTTTAACTCAGTTCATAACAATAAAAAAACATAGAGGAAATCGTCATTGGAGAGGCAAATAGATATACAAATATATAATAAGTTGCGGTTACACATCCTCCTTTTACCGTAGTTAAAGGACTCTTTACCTTGGGAAACTCACAAATCATGTGTGACTGCCATTTCCCAAGGTAAATTTACCGTGGTGTATTTCCATGGATACACCAAAAAGAACAAAAGAATCGCCCATGACATTTATCGAGGTAAATAGGAAGGTTCTTTAAGTACCCCAAGATAAAATGGCCAATTGTGAGGCAAGCCTTAAAAATAAGCAAATAAAATAAACAGAGGAATTTGAAATTAAATATGTTGGCGTGAGGTTTAGATTTCCGGAGGTCAACTTTGCGTGTTGAAGGCAGCAAAAACGTGCTCTTTCTTAGAATCATGGCTGGATGGCGTGCTACTTTGAAATACAACGCAAGTCGAAGAAGATTTATACTGCATTTTCTTATGTGTATTCAATTTCATCGCTAGGCCTGCAAACAACCAACAAGTAGATCTATATAATGGATTCTTATTCAATCGAAACCGCCAGCTTCATGGGCCCAGTGAAATGGCCAGTTTACAAGATGCTTTTCAAAGTGCTTCTGTTTTTTTTTTTTTTACCCCACGGATTATGGCGCGATTTACGGGCCAGGACCGTCTTCACGTCTCGCTGATCTCCAGGATTTTACATGTGCTTCGCCTGGCGCATCGGAAAGTTCAGGATCATCTCAGTCGCCAAGTCTAGGGGCAGGCGCTCAAGATGATTCCCGCGCAAGCAGCAAACGTTGGGACAGTGCAGAGGTAAAAATACTTGTTGCAGCATACAAAGCATACGACAATAGATCGAGTTGTCGGTTCAAGCCCGAGTAGCTCAAGTAACGAATCGTCGCCGGAGACTGATTTTATACCAGAACCCTGCGTGGAAACATTACCAACGTCAAAATATGGACGAGAGCACGGGTCGAGAGAGACGATTATGTTAGTTGGAACAAAATAGTTTTTTGACAGAATATTTCGACATCTGTATGAAATAATTGAAATTAATTTTAACTGATAGCTTTGCCTGTATATACAAGTTTTAGGTTTTTATACACTTCGCGTGTTTTTTAGTAAATTGAAGTCAACTAACCGACATGGAGTTACATTTTCCTTGCCAAAAAGAACTATGACCCTCCCCTGACTGCGTATCAAACAGGTTTGACCCTCCCCAATTTGTGAAATATTTACTAATGACCCTCCCCTCCGGAGCCCC
>CM042751.1:8085578-8104428 GCA_022496165.2 Catalaphyllia jardinei
CGGTCTGGGATTCCTTGATTGTTAGAGTAGGATCAATGCTCCAAGTGAATAGGAATAGTCATTCAGCTGATCTTTGCAAATAGGGATTTTTGCTATGTTTGTTTGTTAATGATTGTTTCAATTGATACCATTATGTGTGGTGAACACAGTTTTATTTTTTGGACAAAAGACTGTTGTTGCAGTAGACACATGTAAAATACTATAATTTATTTGTTTATATCTTTTTTAAGGGGCTGTTATTGTTGAAGAAACATTTTGAAACTGGTATGTTAATACTACCAAAAATATTTATTTACTTTGTCATTCTACAGTACATCCAGTAAATATTCATATAATAAGGGCCAATGGCCGAAAGACACATGCCAGATGTAAAAGTGGCAAGATTGGACAGATATTGAAGCATTATGTTGTCATTAAGTTTGGCAGAAATTTAAAATCTTGCCTGTAGCACTAACTTGTTAATGTATGTGGGCCTGTTAACCAATTTATGATAATGAATCAGGGATTACAGAGCAGAACACTGAAGTTAGTTACTTCAAATACAAAAATGTTAGACTGCATGACTTCCCCCTGGGGTGTCACTCCCTTATATGGGATATCAAGAGAAAAATCCCCAAAGGGCATGGTTTTTCAGCTGTTTTGGTCATAAATAGGTATCAATGTTAGCTGATTTTGGCCATCTTGGTCATAAGAAAGGTATGGATTTTACACTCTAGCTTTGATATGGGTATGTTTTTAAGAAGCCATCATTATCGGAAAAAAAAATTAACATAAGCCCTTAATGATGTGAAGTGTATATGAAATAATTCATATTTGAACTGCAGTTATAGATACAAGTGAAGTATGATCCTCGCAGTAAATTTTCCAATTTAAGCAATTGGAAAGAAGAAGAATTCTTCTTCTTTCCAATTGCTTAAATTCGAAAATTTACTGCGAGGATCATACTTCACTTGTATCTATAACCGCAGTTCAAATATGAATTATTTCATGTACACTTCACATCATTTCGCTCCTTACGGGAGATATGAACTCAATAAATTGACCTTGCTCCCAATGTGTGGCTTCATAGCTCAGTTGGTAGAGCATCGCACCGGTATCGCGGAGGTCATGGGTTCGAATCCCGTTGAAGCCCTGATTTTTTTTTTCAGGCTTCTTCTTTCCAATTGCTTAAATTGGAAAATTTACTGCGAGGATCATACTTCACTTATAAGCCCTTAACAAATTATGTTTGACCCCCTTAAGAAAAGGTAAAAATATGATAATGTCACCCGAAACATATCCATTTGACAACATGTTATTCAGTACCACGCGAATATAACACACAGACGACGGCAAAAATAGAAAATCAACGTACTCTTGATATGTTTGCTATAAGCAAAAACATGATAAATGATAAAAGTCAAATAAATATGACAATCACTATGTAAATGTAAATTACGTTTATCTTCACTCTGACAAAAGCCACTTTGGCATCATTGTTGTTGTTCCCACAGTTTCAGTTGTGCACATTTATCAGCAGCACCTAAAGCTTTCGTAAACGTTCTTCTGTCGTCTGTAGTAAATCTCTGCCCACATTTTATATTCATCAGTAATAACCCATTTGACTTCTGGTTTGGTTCTAGTAAGACCTTTATTGATAAACCATTCGATTATTGGAATATACACACATTGACTACGCCCTCTTTTAGAGTGGATCTACCACGAACAGTGCGTTGGTCTGAATGTTTGAATGTAGAAAAGATGGCACCATTTGTCAACATATTCGAAATATCTTTTCCCTTTGGCATCCAATTTGACATCGTGGAGACCATCGTGGAATGAAGGTTGAGTCTTTATTACATGTCTGCGGTATTGCCCATTACACGAGACTGAGCTTTGATACAAAATACGAGGGTAATTTTATAGTGAAATCGCCCGACTAAGTAACCTTATGGCAGGCTGACAATTTTCGAAGCTTAGAGCGGTTTCATGGATCATGAAACGTCTAGAGGAACAAGTATAAGTTCCCTCCTGATTGAAATGCTAAGTCAGTTGAACTCATCAAACCTTCCGTCACCATACACTTGGGTGAACTATGTGATCAACGATAATAACAACAACAATGAGCTTCACTTGCATGGCCATAACACAGAGTTACAGCATTGCAAAAGCATTTTAACAATAACGAAAAAAGTAAATCAAATAACAATAACAAATTTTTCGATAATAAATTGTATAGCATTTCTAAACAGGATGATACGTATTGTACTAACTGCTTGTTGAGACAATAGTAGAGTTCATTAGTTGGATAGTTGAAGTTGAAATTGGTATGTGCTTGTAATTAGGGATTCTATTATCTATTTTATTAAAAAGATCGTCTCTAACTAATGAATACTTTAAAGTGCCTATGAAGTAAAAAAAAAATTTGCATCATTTTGTAGCTTATTATGTCCTAATTACGGAATGACAAAAGAAATTTCACGAAAAGAAAAGTAAATCCGCTTTTTGGTTGCTCAAAGTCCCTCAAATAGTGTCACCAGAAACTGGGAACGAGTTTAGCACTGATGACGTAGTTGGTGGTTCCAGCGCTTTGTTGACACCTGGTTTTGTGTGCTGTAGAGTGAGAATCTCTCCGTCGAAGTACTCTATTGGCATTGATTTCCTGG
Organism: Catalaphyllia jardinei; assembly: GCA_022496165.2. Taxonomy (NCBI): domain Eukaryota; kingdom Metazoa; phylum Cnidaria; class Anthozoa; order Scleractinia; family Caryophylliidae; genus Catalaphyllia; species Catalaphyllia jardinei. Next base: position 8,088,224 of record CM042751.1, read on the forward strand.
GCTTCAACGTAACTATGTCTGAGAGTGACGATCACATATCATCTTCCGCATCTATGTCAAGCGATGAGCAGTCGTCTAGTAGCGAATCTTCGGAAGAAATGGAGGTTCTCGGACAAGTCCAACCTTACGCGGACGAACCGCTAGCTCACACGAGTGATGAAGACGAGGACGCTGAAGAAGACCAGGATGGTCTTTCTCCAGCAGTGTTAAGGTCTAGATTGGAAAGAGAAGTACCTGTAAACGAATGGTGAGTTTTCTCTTTAATTCTCCAGATGAACCCTTGGTTGAATCAGCTTGAAGCGATGGATTTCGGTTCTTCGCACGTTACGAGCTACATCAGACTTACATTTTGTATTTGTTTTGCAAGGTGCAAATGTGCAGGATGCACAATTGAGAATCTTTCCGACGCCGTGGAATACAGATGCTGCCGAGAGATTGCTCAAGTAAGGCAAAAACTAATGTTCGATGGAAGTATCGAACGAATTAGCTGCATCACAAGACACGACGACTACTCTGCCACGACGAATCGAAGTGTTCTCACACAAGTGGCGCCTTTGTTGCGAGACCGAAATGGAAGAGGCTACCGCCGCCGCGATGGACAAGCACAAAATCAGTGACTATTAAAGTAACGTTTGAGATCTTGTCTTATCAGGTCATGAAAATCCTAGCTAATATTGATGGGAATGTGCTAAATTTGCATGTTCGCAAAACACATGTTGGTTTTTAAGTGATGTCTGAAGTTCCCTATCGCTAAAATTATGTATTGTCATCGGCTTCCCGAGTGGGGGAACCCAGAGCCGATGTGGGGACTTTGCGAATTGTGCATTTCAAAGTCCTTGTATTTCCCCACCCGTGAAGAATTTTCTTCTTGCGAAGTCCCCCGTATTTGGCGAAGCCAAGCACCCGACTGGATTTGAAGATGCACTTTATTGAACAGTTAGCAAACACTCGGACTTTACATTCGGATGAAAATTGAACTTTAATTATTTTATTTTTGAATACTGGTACACAAGCTGCTCGCAGTCTGGTGAAAATTTCAACTTTTCGCCTCGTCCTGAATCCCCCAGGTTCTGTTTTAAATCTATCAGGACTGATGAAGAACAAGGGAAACACTGTCACTATCATGACGGTTCATGACCTTTAACCTTCAATAGAGACCTCTATGAACAATAGTATATACACAGGCAAATTTTAAAGTTGCTTATGCCCACAAAAATACGTACAAATATTTGGCAGATGGTCTGTTTGATAGACAAAAAACAATGGATTTTATAACATACCTTCTTCTTCTCCTCTGCCATCTTGCCATCGATCAAGCGAACAATCAATTGTTCCCAATCTCCTCTCGGTTGAACAGAAGCAAAGTCCCCATATTCATTTTGAGAGTAGGGCATTCATAAATCTAGGTCTTCACATTTCCCCCACCACAAGGGCAGAAATTTGTTGGAAAGTTCCCATAAAGTCCCTGTATTCCCCGCATCAGCCCAGGGTCCCCCCTCCCCCCTCGGGGAAGCCAATGACAAGTGTGAGGTCAGGATTCCTCTGGGACTTTGGTTTATCTCGGTTTCTTTTGTTCAAATGGTGTAACCAGTAGCCCGCAAGTCTAATAACCACAAACCTCTTGAATGTATTGTAGCTCATGTGGCTCGTTGTAGTTTATTTATCACCTTTTCAGACAAGTGTCATCTTCAAATGATATCAGTTAGGAAAATCTAGAAAGAAGCAACACTGTGTTGTTTTACTTCCCTTGATTGTCAGGATGGAGTGTAAAGTATTCTCAGCTTTCTTTCATATAAATTTTCTTTGATTATTTTTCATTAGATTTCTGAGAGCAGTGGCGTACAGGTGGCTTGTCAGATGGACATGTGGATATTTGGGATGGGACAATACAAGACCTCTTCCAGCATGCGTTTATCATGACATCCGCCAAAAATTCCAGTCGGCCCAAGTACATGGATATCAGTCTGCAGAACAGCGCAACTAGCACTTGCTTATAACATTAGACAACTGTACACTATTTAAAGTAGATTTTGGGGGAACTTTTTAATTTCGATTGTCAGTTTAACATTTGACAAGTCAGTTTTTGTTGTTAATTTTATTGACATTACAAGTTGAAACTCACGAGTTTTTAATATTGCAATTTTCTGCAAGTATCTGTAACTTGCATATGAACAATTTATTGTATGATTTCAAACAAAAACTTTTCTATCTACAGTTTATTGTAATACTAAGAAGTGTTGTAAATATCAAAACTACCTCTTTCTCTGCAAGGATCAGTGTATTAAATTTTCAATTTAACAAGTAAATAAATTGAGAAAAAATAACTTTGGATTGCAGCGAGGCTGGAGTTGACCTTGTTTTGATACAGACCTCGCTGTTTTTGTTGTGTTAAACAAGCTGTTCTGATGCTAACTAGGTGCATTTACTTGACAAAAGCAGTCAGGTCTGTATCAAAACAAGGTCAACTCCAGCCTCGCTGCAATCCAAAGGCTAGGTCACTGAACAAACAACTGTAAAATGGTCTATTCATTCTCGGACTATATAAACCATGTGCACGCTACAAAACACACGTGTTTTTAGTAAGAACTTGTATAAAAGAAATGATTTCTATAACCATCGATTTATTCGTCTTCAGACTTCTAGTATGTGTGCACCAAGTGTACAGCTTATTTCATTTATTTGGCCTTTTCTGTATTTTACTTCATGATTTCAAGGGTCTTTCAAACGGACAGCCTTATCTTAAATCTTCGAGAAAATGTATCTTGAATGATTTGCGAAAAGAAATAAACTTATTCGTGAATTAATGTTTGAGTGCATTACATAAGCTAGATGCAAAACAACGCCACGTGCGATGAAATGAGTTCAGGATAAGTAAACTTCACTTACTCTTCGCCGCTTTCGGTCAGCCAAGGGAGACGTATAGGGCACAGCAGCAGCCCTTGTTGGTACTGAACCTTTTATTAGACGTTTCTTCAACTCAATAGCTTCTCCAGTTGCATCCGTAAGAGAGACCAGCGTGTGTTCGAAACAACTATCGTCAAAGTGAGCGGAACACAAGCATGACGACTTCTTCGGCACGAAATCGTCCCGATTTATCCGGACAAATCGCGTCCATTTCTGCCGCAAACTTTCCTCCTTAGGAAAGTAATGCATTGAAATTCCAGGCGTTCCGGTTTTATTGGAGCAATTGACTTTATTGGGGCCACCGGCCGCGCAATAATTCTTAGCTCCCTTCTTTGCTCTCTTGTCCGCCATGACACTATCCTGTTTAGAACCACCAACTACGTCACTTCCTGTGTAAGGTGATCGTTTTGACCGCGCGCAAAACGAACCCATTTTAGGTTGCGAAATCCAAACTGCGAGCTTCAAAAAATACGACAAGAAAGTGCTTTAGATCGGTTAAAACCGTTTAGCTGTGTTCAACAAGACATAAGCAAGCAAATTATGCAAAAAAATTTTTACCTCATAGGCACTTTAAGTGAATCTCATTGACGCCACAAACAGGAAAAATTCTATCACATCTCGAAATCTTGTCATACCTGCCTGTTTCGTTATTAAGTTTATGATTACTTATTCAGAGGCAGAGGGATGGCACAGTGGTAAGAGCACTCACCTTCCACCAATGTGGCCTGGGTTCGATTTCCGGACCCGGCGTCATATGTGGGTTGAGTTTGTTGTTAGTTTTCGTCCTTGTTCCAAGGGTTTTTCTCCGGGTTCTTTGGTTTCCCTCCATCCACAATAATTAACACTTCTAAAGTCTAATTCGATCTGAAATCAGTAGATGAAGAGCCACCGCGTGGAAATGCCACTGTAAATTCGTTATTATTATGGTTATTATGATTATTATGATTATTATGATTATTATGATTATAGTTATGATTATTAATTATAAAAACGTTCTCTGGCTAAAAAAGGTTAAAAACAATCATAAGCTTTCGGCTATCAGTCTACAGCCTTTAACGAATGAAAAAATGTAAGCGCGAGGACGAAATATATACGAAAAAAGGGGGGAAAAAATTTGTAAAAGTGTAATACAAAAGAGGTGTGAAAGGGGTGAAAAATAATGTAAAAAAGGGAGTCTAATTACAATAAAATGGAGTATTGCCTAGGCAACGGCTTGGAGTTATTTTTTTATCCTTAATAAAAAGCCACCGTCACCTACAGTCCCCCCGCCAGAAGAATTGGTTTCTATGTTTTTCAAATGGGCTGATCCATCTGATACTCACAAGGGTTTTGCATGCCTCCCCTACATCAGCGGCCTAACTGAGCCTCTCACGAGATTACTCCGTAAAAATGAAATCCGCGTTGTCAACAAACCATTCAAAACCCTTCAACAAGAATTCCCGTCTCCGAAGTTCAGACAACCATCAGATCTCCAATCCAATGTTGTTTATAAAATCCCATGCAAAGACTGTCCATGGAACTACATAGGAGAAACCGGAAGATGTTTTCAAACCCGAAAAAAGGAACACCAACGAAATTTGAAGAACTATGCAAAGGGCTCAAACGTTGCAAACCATGCGTGGCAAAACAATCACTCCATTGACTTCGATAATGCTTGTGTCATTGACAAAGGCAATTACCGCGTTCGAAAAACACTAGAATCATGGCATACAGCAAAAACTTTCGACGCAGAAAATAACTCCAAGCCGTTGCCTAGGCAATACTCCATTTTATTGTAATTAGACTCCCTTTTTTTACATTATTTTTCACCCCTTTCACACCTCTTTTGTATTACACTTTTACAAATTTTTTCGCACCCCTTTTCGTATATATTTCGTCCTCGCGCTTACATTTTTTCATTCGTTAAAGGCTGTAGACTGATAGCCGAAAGCTTATGATTGTTTTTAACCTTTTTTAGCCAGAGAACGTTTTTATAATTTAAATATCTCTTATCCTGGCTACAGTTCTATTTTTACTATTATTAATATTATTATTATTATATACCGTTGTTAGCGCACTGCAGCAGAGTGTGCGAAGAGAGAAAAACGAAATGTTTCGAACAAAACTGAATGAAACCAAGAACTCTCTTACTCTGAAGACACAGCGTGCTGTTGAACTTGCTTCTGAAAGAGGTGCATCTAATTGGCTGACAGTCATACCGATCGATGAAATGGGCTTCACTTTGGGCAAGGGCGAGTTTCGAGACGCTCCAAAGCTCAGATATGATTGGGAAATCGCCGACAAGCCATCTATTTGCGTGTGTGGCGATGTCTTTAATGTTGATCATGCCATGGTCTGCAGGCGTGGCGGCTTCATAATATACAGCGCCATAATGAGCTAAGAGATCTTGAGGCAGACATGCTTAGCATGGTTTGCAATGATGTCGAGATTGAGCCCGTCCTCCAAGAGCTTACGAGAGAGTCGCTGCCAAGCGGACCTAACAGAGCTCCCGACGTTCGCCTAGTCATCCATGCCAGAGGCTTTTGGGAAAGGTAAAGGTCAGCGTTCTTCCATGTACGGGTATGTCACCCCAACGCTGATCCTTATAGAGACCTGGACCTCAAGCAGGTATACAACCTGCACGAGAATGACAAGAAGAGACTGTATCCGCAAACAGTGATGGACGTGGAACAGGGAACATTTACACCATTAGTCTTTACAACAACAGGCGGGATGGGAGAAGAGTGTAAGAGACACCAGAATAGGTTCGCAGAGCTAATCGCAGCGAAAAAAGGAGAGGATTATGCTAACACCGTCTCTTGGATACGATGTAAAGTCTCCTTTGCCATCCTTAGGTCGGCTCTACTCTTTCTTCGAGGGTCTAGAACACCTAAAAGAACAATAAGAAGTAATGTTCTAGAAGCGGACTTTGAATAAGATAGTAATTATTGTGACGGTTTAATGTTTTTTAACAGCACCAAAAAAGGTTCTACTTTTAAATTAAAAAAACAGAATATAGTTTCTAGCTGCTGGAATTACTTGTAATTTTTATGTAAAGTTTTCAATAAAGTTTATTATTATTATTATTATTATCATCATCATCATCATCATCATCATCATCATTATTATTATTATTATTATTATTATTTAACAAATAGATTAAATATTCCCGTGCGTCTGTTCAGTAATAGATCACGAGGCGTAGCTGAGTGTGTCACTGATGTTCTTTCCACATTTTGACGTCTTCTGTGATCTATAACTGAATCAGACGCACGGCAACGTGGAATCTATTTGTTTTATATAATAACGAAAAGCCTTTTTTGTTTCAAAATGTTTCAACATAGCGCGGAAGCTGGCCTTCCCCCACCTTTGCACGAAAAAGAAAAAGCCATTTGACGTGATCTATGATGTATACAAAATGAAGCAATTTCATTGGTTGCTATGCCTAGCAAAGAATTGTGATTGGTCGAGAAAAATCACGCCACTGTATAACCTGACTCGAGTGTCGCTCCTCGTTGATTGAAAACTTACAGCGAAAGCAGAATTGAACTGCAAAATCTACAAATCTTGAAGAAAATGCTGGAAAAATCAAGTCAGTGTTTGTCATAAGAGCAGCCCTGTGAGCCGAGAAGATTGGACGTTGCCTTGAAAATTACAGGAGTTGAAAAAATACCCTCGGAAAACTTGTGGTTGCGGTCAACCTAGAAGCCATTTGATTCTAGTTTTAAATGAAAGGAGCGTAAATGACGGTGCAGATTTTTGTCTTCTGTGGTTGGTGATTCTTAAATCAGCTTGATATAGTGTCGGAGACACATTTTAGCTGCGATACTGTTGACCGTGAGCTCTGGTTAGCTATACTTAGCTCGCTGCTGTGCCCTGAAACGGACAGGAACATTCGCATCGGAAAGCAAGGTTATGTATTTTATTTTACCGATTTTAAGAAGTGAGGCTTTGATGTTTCATTCCTGACATCAATCAGTGTGTCAACAGTTGTTTTGACACTGGGAAGAGGTGAATTTTTGAAATAAATTAATCTCAAAAACATTTTGTTTATTGGGTTTGTGAAATTTGAGATAAAGCAATGGTTCTTGGCTTACCAAGACCAAGTTTGTGCGTGGTGTAGTCTCGCTGGACTGCCAACAGACGCTGCTAGAAAAATATTTCTGTATCATTTTCTAAACGAACGGCTTTATCTTTCGTTTTCTGGCTTCTCGAACCTGTTCAATAACTCGGCAAGATTTTTTTGTACCTTATCTTTAGCCCAGTCACGTAGAATATATCCTAATTCGCTATTTTAAAATGGCAGAGGGAAAAACTTTGTAATGATGATGTCAATCGTGCATCTGTCCTCTAATAGATCATAGGCGAGAACTAATCAAAATGCGAGAATAACTTAGGTTATTATATAATATTAATTATAAAACAGTAAGAACAGCAAATTATTAAATCATCGATATAGATCATTAATATAAACAAACCCAACGAATAATATCTCAAAACAGGCGAGAACTATAAATTTGCAAGCAATATAGATATTTCTCTGTTTTTGAACATATATACGAATAGAGCTACTAAAAAAGAAAAAAAAAAGAATTAAAAAGTCATTTGGCAAGTTCAACGTACACATCAGTGTCTAACAATATTGATCCTATTTGATCCGGAGCCTCTGAGGCAGAGTAGCGTTGTTCTTAAAATAGAGAAAGAGAATTTTCCTCTCATCCACGTCAGTGTCTTCAACCTTATCTACGAATATCAGTTCCGGGAGTCGACTATGATATATTAAACATTCGCTTTCCATACCACCTGTTGTGGTGAATACTACTGGCGTAAAGGACGCTTGTTCGATTTCCAGGACTCGTCGTTCATACATTCTTTTCTTCTCGTTTTCATGAAGGCAATACACTTGTTCTGGCGTTAGATCTTTATATGAGTCGACTTTTGGATAGCATAATCTTATATCGAAAAAGGTCGACTTCTATTATTATAATTATTATTATCATTATTATTATTATTATTATTATGATGATGACGATGATGATTATGATGATTTAAGCTTGAATGCTGTTTCTTTTGCGCGTGTAGAAACCGCAACTAATGTTAGACGAAGAACGTGAAAGAAAGGAGGTGTCGTACAAATTTCTAAATACACTGGCATGAGACCGCAGTTTCCATCTTCCATTACATTGACTGGAATTCTACCAAGTTCAGATAATCTGGATTCCCAAAAGGAAACTGAATGGACTTATTTGGCACATGGAGCATTCTCATCATTATTTATTCGAGTGAAAGGCCCAGGATTCTCCTCTACATCACCACTTAATGCTATTATGCGATGAGGTATTCATAATATTTGTACACAAGAGTACGTTAATTTCTTTAAACCATGTTCATCTGCAGTATGAACACGGGCAACTGACTTTTTGTGTTTCGGGTTCTTGTTTGTACAAAAAGCAAACAGTTTTTGTTATATTGGGCAGCAATAATATGTAGATTGATAATCTTTTTTATAGAGGTTCGACCTCTGCTTTCTAGCTGATTTATGCTGATGATCACATATTTCACAAAAGTTATTATTTAACCTATGGTAAGCACTGCTTTTTTGCGTGAGTATACATGAAGCTTTGATGACTGTGGCACAACTTTTCGGACATGTTTTTGCACTTTAATGACAACTTTTTTAATCTTTTGCATTAGACGCTTTATTTAGGTTGTGAGAATTCTTGACACTCCTCTACTCGTTCTTCACCTTAAGTTCTGTTGACACAAATTAACGTGAATAATCGTAACGAGATCTGTACGTTTTATTTATATATTTTACCTGTTCTGAAACTTCATTTGCTTTAGGGGCATTTAAACATCTAACAAGCAGTTAACATCAAAACAGCGTGGTATAAAATATCTTGTTGTGATAAATTAATCGTGATGTGATGCGGTCCCGGTTAAAGGCCCTAAATACTCTATGAAAGGTTTTCGAGTAAGTGAACAGTTTATTGTGTCGACCCTCAGTGCGTTTTTTAAACAGAAAAGTTTTTAAGCTTATCTAGTAGCTCATGTTGACTCATCCCTCTTCAATTTACGAACGACCAGTGTCGCCAACGTATGAAGTCGATTCGCCAACGTCGAATGTCAGAATACAGGGCCACTTTTTGCCCTTACACGCAAATCAATTATTCCTCGTTCTTTTATCCACTACCGAGCCAAACAAGCCGCTAAATATGTGAACCCAACACTTAACGCCATACAACTTATTCCACGTTCATTCATCCAGCGCCAAGCCAAACGAACAAGTATTTTGGTCGTTGGCTCTCGAAGTAACTGAGTGGTATAAAAGCGTTCGCGAAATGACATTCGACGTTGGAGAATCGACTTTATGCGTTGGCAAACTGACTCGTTGACATAAAAACATCTTCCACATAAACTTCACTCGCAGCACTTCACTTTCCAGTGGAAACTACTAGTTTATGCTCGGTGAACAAGAAGTTCTCATTTCCTCGATGCTCTTGTGTCCACTGCGTGATTCTCCGTCAACTCATCCACATGTGTTGTTGCTGCCTGTGGGTTGGAAAAGAACAAGCGAAACTTATTTGCCAAGAAGGACGGCTTTGTCTTGATAAACTTGAAAACACTGCTTGTGGTCGATCTCATATGACTAGTAGCCATCTCAAGCAACTTTTAACGAGAGATTCTTTGGTGGTTTATATTGCAAATATTTTAAAGCAGATTGTAAGGTAGGTAATGTAAAAGTAGATTGCAAAGCAGTTGATACGAGTGAGCCTTAAGTCCCGGGGGGGGGGGGGGGTACTTTAGGAATTTCTGGGAGGAGATCTGCCGCTGGGACCCTGGAACCCTTGGGCCTATACCAGAGCTAATAACTGAAATTTGCTACCCTATACTAGAGTAAACTTCCCAAATCACTCCTATCCTAGAGTAGTTGTTTTCCAGAAACTGAGTTCACTAGCACAGTCTAAAGCAAAGCCAAAACAAAACCTTATACCACAATCGCTTCTCTCTTAAAAAAGGATTTATTAATGCTTAGCAACGCCAAGCACGTACGTACGCATTATCAAGACAATATTGTTCAATTTTAACCAGTATTAATACCACCGATTTCCGTTTGAATCCTGATGTTTGACAGTTATAATTTCCAGTAGCGTTTTGATAGTCATCTTTCAACGCTGTTGAGTCGTGAAAATTTAAACTTACCGATTTCACTTTTTATATTTTGAGTAGCAATTCCTGGTTTCCTTAGCCTAGATAAAATCGATATCGTCAACCAACTTGTCAGTTTCGTGCAAAAGGATACCCTATTCTAGACCCGAACGCTCTGAGTTATATACCCTATGCTAGAGTAACCGGCTTGAAAACCATATCCTTCACAGCGGCACATACCTTTTAGGCTAATTAACAATTATTCGCCGAAGGCGAGGTGAATATTGTAGAATAATCCCCGAGACAAAGTCGAGGCGATTATTCGACAATATTCACCGAGCCTCAGGCGAATAATTGTTTTAGTATAATTTCAGAGCTGAACAACAGAGAATAATGGACTAAAACATAAAAATCAGGGACCCAATTGTTCGTTTGTATACACGTATGCATCTATTTAGTCTTAACAAAAACCAAGTAAGCTTGACATCGATTGTGAATCAGCTTACTCATCGGGTTTGGAAGTAAAACAATCAAGCAAAACACTACAAAAAAAATTTATTCCAGTACATTTGCTTTATTGCTGTTGACTCCATCCACAGGTGTTATCATTGTCTCAAAATTAGTAGCTTTAGTTTGGAGAAAAACAGATTTCAGTCAATCGGTCCGACCTGCTGGCAATCAACATAAGTCACACAACCACTGCGTTTACGACTCTTAACTGCCTCGAACGCGAGTTCTTGAAAGGATTTTTGGTCCAAGGATGACAGCAGTCATTGCGAAAATTCTCCATCCTTTCAAATATCTTGGGCTTTTTCTTCCGAATAGATGAAAAATTCATTCACCAACTGCCGCCATGTTTACTTGCCGAGATAGCAAAGGTGGCGAGCTCAGTAGCCAGGCCTCGAAAATGTTATATTCACCCCGTAGCGCGGTGAGTATAACGTCATATAATGAATCGCTGAACTAATCAGATTGCTGGAAACTCTTTTTTCAGCTCTGAAATTATATAAATATAGCCCATGTATGGCAGTACCCCTCCCCCTCTCCCGGGCCTCAAGTCTGGATCGAAATTGGTTGAGCTCGCAAAACGTTTTAGTGTGACCATCTTGGCCGCTTTTATTGATGTGTCTGTTGTAAGTTGATGAGTTCCAAAGGAAAAGCACAATAGTAAAAGTAATGATTACTTACCAATACGAAAAAAACAAGCAAGCGTCCTTCCAATATGGGTTTGAAGATTTCGGCTTCTTTATCAATGTTGCACACTTTAGAAATGCCGAAATTGTGATGTTATATTAATTCCTTTTGATGACGTAGTTGTACAGCAGCAAGAGGCCACCGGGCTTATTGTTCAAGAGAATGGCAACTTTTTTTACTATGAGAAATGCACGCCCCCTGCACGTCAGCTCCCCGTAGAATAATGACACGGAAGGCCCAACTGAAGAAGGCCAGTTGTTCGAATGTCTAGAACCTGGATGCCAAAAGCCTTTCAAGAGCTTCTGTGAGCTTAAAATACATGCTGAAATCGGAAATCACGGAAATAGGCTCATTTCCGAAAGCTTTTACGACCGCATGAGGAGAGAATGGGCCAAGCGTTATTCCACAATTGATCCGGCGCAAGCAGATGGTAGTACAAGCGGCAGTGGCATTCGCAGCTCAGAAGAAACGACAGATACGCCGCCTCCGGATCTGAGCCAAGGATGGGCTTATTCAAAGCCTCGTGTTTCAACGCGTTTTAGCCCAAAGGTTAAGGCATATTTGAATGCAAAGTTTGAACTTGGTGAAAGAACAAGCTTGAAGGCAGATCCCAATCAAGTTTTAGCAGACATGAGAAACGCCCAAGATGAAGAGAATAACCGTTGCTTTTCCAGAGAGGAGTGGCTTACACAAAATTAGATAGAAAGCTAGTTCTCCCGGCTGGCTTCAGCAAAGAGGAAAGGACAAACTGGTCAAAGTTTAATCTTGTCGTGTTGAAAGCCATCCTGAAAAACTTTGACATTTCATTTAAATGAAAGGATAGAAAACAAGATTTGGTAGAACATTTGGCTTCCGCTTTTGTGCAGAAATGTCCATGTTTTGATGGGCCGGAATAACCGCTACGTCTTGATTCCTTGTAATTCAGTCATATTGACGATGCAATTATAGGTTGTACTAGATGGCTACGCATCTGGTGGTACCTTATCATAGTGAACATGCAGATGTGCATTTCAGTACGCGGAGCTTGTGTTAGAAGCCACTGTTGATTACTACGTTGTGCTAGTCTCTATATAAGAAGCAATGTACATGATGTCTGTCAGACGGCTGAGACTGTTAATAGTTTACCGTTTCTGGACCGACACTAGCCTGGTGAAAAAAAAAAAGAATAGGAAAAATTAAAACAAAATGTGAGACCTTCTTTACCCCCATCCTATCCGCCTTTCACTGCTACTGCAGTGACTACAATATTGGTCAGCGCATAATAATATTTCACCGATTTTGACCGCGATTGATGAGTCATAGCTCGATAAAATGATTGATTTCTCTTCAGAGACAGAGGTTTGAACGTGGGGAAAATATCGATGAATTAACTACTGTATAATCAAGGAAAGTCTCGGCATTTTCGTTTTTGTTTTACGGCGGGTTCTCAGGCGGCAAAGTCTGTACGAGTCGTGAGCTCCTCCCGCTATTTAAACACATCGAATTCACGTTCAATGGATAGTTTACAGACTTGTATAGGGTAAATTTTACATCGAATGCTATTATTGTGTTATCAGTTCATTTCAATTTAAACTGATATATGAGTTACAACAATCAGAAAATATAAGCTAACACCAATCCTTTGCTTAGGTGGCCTCACACTGTGGTGTGCCAAATGGCAAATTTGTGTCATTTTATTACGATCGTACCTCTTCACACGGAAGAACGCAAATAAATTTAGTTTCATGGTTTCAGGGATCTATCTTAATACTTTTCAGAAAAATAGATGAAGTTCTCCGAATAAGTCAGAATTCTGAGAAATTTTGCTTTTCGCTGCGCCACTTTGCCCGCTTCTTAAAAATGGCGTTGACATTGTCCTGTTAAAGTGATTACAATTTTAGTCATTTTCCGCACTCAGGTTTGATTTTACCATTTGTGTTAAGTACAATGACGTATCTAATGGTGGTGTAATTCTTATCTTCGTACGCTAAATATACCCTCGTCATCAAGCATCCGAAAGATGGCTAATTTCGGCTTCATGAAGAACCCGATTTCAGGGTTTCAGGTATCGATCACTATCTCCCCAAATTTTCGACTATTATCGAGAATAAAAAACAAAGAAATGTATTTTCTTTGACCTTATATCAACCTTGTTTCGTTGAGAAATTGTGAAGGAAATCGAAATCCGAATTAAGTGGTCGATTCTTAGGCGGACAGCCTAATAGTTCGCTGCAGCGATAGAGTTGCCTGGTTAAGGCTTACATAGCAACTTATATAGTCATAGAAAAACCGGATTTCGCATGGAATAGACAACAAGCTGAATGAAACATAGTGCACAACTTGTCACCTTGTCTGCACAAAAACTGGCCTATGGTTCAATGCCATTAGAGCTCGCTGAAACTGGACCTAGAACCAATTTTCCTACGTCGAGAAATGCTTTTTCCAAGGTACGATCAGCTAAGCTTAAAATTGATGCCTGGCACAGACTATTTTGGCGAAACTGCACTTAAACAAGACATCACATACATGTCAACACCATGCAGAAATCACACAATCACACACTTTCACTGCTCTGGTTCAGGCTTACATAGCAACTTGAATAGTCAGCAATACCATACTTTTTTCGCGGTCCGATAAACAACAGGATTTCGCATGGAATTAATTTCGACATTTCAGCATAAAAGACGCCGTTACGTGACATTTCAACCTGATAATTAATTCCACGGAACATGACTGAATGGCCCAGAAAGACCGCCATGACATTGTTTCGAATTACTATTAATCTTTCTAAGGCATCTGGAAGCAAACTAACCTATTTCGCTTAGGGCATACCTGTATCTAAAAATGGAGTAAATGTAGTCAGGAGATGACATAGTTGCTTAAATGTTTTTTTTGCTGCTTTGTTTTGTGTATATGGTGATTGTAAAACTCAAAACAGAAAGCCAAACAATAAACAGAAAACTTTACCTCACCCGTAAATAACAACTTTGACATTAGCATTAAGGAGGTTTATATTATAAACAAGAAGGAAGGAAGTGATGAAAGGACTCACTTTATTAGATCAAATAATGAGTTGCTTGTTAAAGCACTTGACAAGATAGATGAATAGTATAATCAATCAACGTTTCAATGTATGAAGCATCATTACCAAGACTGAGGTCGTTACCACCAACCTATTTGGTTGTTTGTGTTGTATATTTTTCTCCAGGATATTTGAAAGAGAGTCAGACTGTGCCATGCTGTTAGTTATTTGCCTAGTTCTTCTCGAGAGTCAAACAAGCTGGGCCTCCTCGTGTGCGTTCGCTGAATCTATAGCTAAATGTAAGTTAAACATGTTAAAGCTACTAGTTTTTTTTTCCATTATATAATAACCAAATCAATGTGCGTGCTCTGATTGGTCAAAAAACTATGGTTTTTTGTGCCAGTAGACTCATGGAGAAACCGCGCGTCTCGTGAATTATTTTATAAAAGCAATACACCACAAGTTTTTATGGCTTAGAGGCATGAAAAAACCAATTGGAATGTTGAAAGAGCACTCGATGAATTCATAAATCACTCGCTGGAGCCTCGTGATTTACGAGTGCAGCCATCAATGTAGGGATTTTAATTTGCCTTTAAGCCTCTGTGTGCAAAAGTATGGACTCTACCGGTCCAATCTCGTGGCGTCATGCATCTACTGAGAACTTAATAGAATTGCCGCAAGAATTCTGATTCAGCGCCCTTCTTCCAGTAGTATCCCCCTTTCTCTAATAAGAGGTAATCTTTGAGTGCCAGGATTTTTTAAATAAGCGTGCCTAATTACAATAAGCGCTCCTCAAACGTTATGAGCATTATTAAACATTATGACTTAAGGGAGCCCCTATAGACCTCGGTTGTGCCCCATTTCAAAACATGTACTTAGCACGTGGTCTGTAATGAGAAAACAAACCGCTCAAGCTAAGACGGTCTATTGTTATCGTTCATGATTAATTTCATGTAGGGATTGTAACAATTTCAGATGTTCATAAACAGGCGTATCCTCCCTAGTACAGCTAGCAAAAGTGAATATAATTACCGCCTGTAGGTCAGTGTTAACACAAGCACCTTTCCTTGCCATTCAATATTATGGTCAGGAGAAATCTTACAAACAACCTGATCATATAAACCATTCAGTTAGATATCATTATTTTTCGCAGATCCAAATTCTCCTACTCTAGAAATCAACACCTCGGAATTTCCAAATGAACATATCCTACCAACTGGCTACAACGTTTCAATCGTTTGTACCAGTAATTTTTCAGAAAACAATTGGGGATCGCATTCCTTCAGCCAGCCATATTGGATACAGCACTTTTTCAACGTCGATGATTATATAGGAGACTGTGGCGGTGGCATTGATGACAAAGAAGATTCCAAAATGTGTACGTATGTCATCCAGAATGCTAAAGAGAGAGATTCCGGAAATTATAGCTGCGGATCACATAATGAAATTGGTTGTACATTAGCTGAAGTTTACTTGGAATTTTAAGGTACACAAGAAAATATCAATTTAGTGTTAACGTAACTAGACCAATTTGGATATATCAAAATTCAGCCTAAAATAAAAGACCTCAGCACGAGGCTCCGGGAAATACCTACAAAATTTGTTGAGTTTATTTGTCGGGGACTCTTGCTAAGGTCTATTGTTTAAGGCTAAATTTTGATATATCGAAATTGGTCTATAAGGCATCAGTTAATTTTCCACTCTTATTTTATTTATTTGTAGTTTCTTTTAAATTCCTCTTTAATGTTGTTGTTTTTGGATTTTGTTTTTGTTTTGTCTACATTAATTTTTAAAGTATTTTTTCCTAGCTTTGCTTTATACAGTTTAAGCGCGAGTGAGTGTACAGTTTTCGGATTAAGCAGCCATCTTGGATTCGGTAACTGTGGGGGCTTAGGGCAAGGTAAAATTTGCGGAGGAAGTAGACATGAGCCGGTGAGGTGGAGAGGAAGAAAACATTTAAATGCCCCTCTCTTCAACA
>CM042751.1:8104828-8112328 GCA_022496165.2 Catalaphyllia jardinei
ACAGGTCTCCCTTCTGATTGATTGATAACATTTATTGTGGCACCAGATTTAATGCTTGTCTGTGTCAACTAATATCGACAACATACAGTTTCGTAAAATTTCCGGTTATAAATCCGGGGAAGTATAAAAAAGAAACTTTTTTCGAAATTAGTTAATGAAAGCAGCATTCAGCACACGTATCATCTTCTTGAAAACAAGAATAGGAAACAAATACGCGGAACATAGAGGTCATTACATGGAGTCCTCCTCGTAATGCGAAGTGCCGTAGGCACTTGCAAAGAGGAGTATGACGTAAAAAGCTCGTTTAAAAGATACCGCCATATCGCCTCATAAGAACAGCTGTAGACACTAAACAGTTTCTCTAATGGTAATCGGTGTGATATTCTAGCACTGAAGAAATATTTTAAATTATATTAAGGGATAAGAAAAGGTAAAAGAGGCCGCATATCTGTGGGCGGGGGAGAGAAGCGCTGATTAATTGGTCGTTCCTTTATTTTTTAACAGTTTCAATGTATCTCTCTTTCACATAACTACATTTCAGTTTTTTGGAGACCTGCCTTTTCAATTCACCCAAAGAGCGCGTTGCATTGAAATGCATTGATGGCATTGCCATGGTTACTTTGTTTTGTAAAGCTAATGGTCTCCCACGTCCTTTGATTGGTCGGGTAAAAAACAACAAGCCCGTCACCAGTGACACCGTCTCTCAAAATGAAAGTATTTCCTCGCTAGTAGGTGTTTTTAATGAAACTACAGAAAAGCCGATAAAATATCGCTGCATTGCAAGAAATTCACTGGGAAGGACACTCTCCGAGGAAGCAATATTAACCGCCACAAGAAAGGAAACGGTAGATTTCAACAAGTTAGACAGTTCTTGATTTCACAACAAAGTGCACCTTACACCAAAAATTTTTTTCGCTAAAACAATAAAGCCTATTTTGTTGAGCAATTTGGCGCAAACATTTTTTGATTTGGTTAAATCCTCGAATTTTTATGCCCCGTCAAAATGCCGCCATTCTGGTTCGCGACCGAGTTTAACGGGGCATGGGTCGAGGGCCGGATGTGACGTCAAATCGAGAACACGACTGATTCTTTAGTTCACATATCTACTTGTTTGGGTGGGGAAGGCCGAGAAAGTAGTTCGAAAAATTGCCAGCCATGTGCATTGTAGATGGGATGTAGCAACTCAACAAACTTACAGGAGCTATTACGCTTCATGTCATACCGATTTTATTTAGAAGTGATAGGCTTGAAGGGAAGAAAAACGCAGAAAGCGATGGGTCGATTTCGTGAAACAGCGTGAAGGCGAAACGTGCAAAGCGCACTGATTTAATAGCGGGAGCCGTCTAGGAGTTCGTTGATCTGTTCTATGCATTTCAAACCAGATGATTTCGTTCGACGCCTGGGTTTTTAGGAGAAGGAGGGGATTTTGCTGACTCCATGGCTTAAGCAAGACGAATTTGGTAAAAACCGCTTTTCTATCGATTCATGAATCCGTTGTTGTATCTTATCCGTTGTTGTATCTTAGACAGAAGGAAGGAGAATAGTAAGCGAATTTTTTCTGAGCAAATGTTCTCTGCTTTTATATGTTTAAGTTTCCTTCCTTTGTCAATTCTTATTTGAAAGAGAGATCTGGGAAGGTAATTTTGGCAGAACTCAATTCCTTTCCGGCGAAGTCATGTTGTGAACAAACACACTGGTTTGGAAGCTTAACTTTAGCAAATGTGGCCATGTAGGGAGACATTCAAGCAAGGAAATACTGAGCATTGGTATGTACAGAACCCCTAAAACCCCTGAACATCCAAAATCTTTAAGAACAAGATCACTCTTCTTTGAGTCTTGACAACCTTCTAACTCACCGCAACAATTATATTCAGTCATGTTTGTAGGGAAACGACGCTACAATTATTTCCACACTTTTGCACCCAAATAATACAAACACTTCGTCAAGAGATAATCAGTTGATCTACATCAAGGACGCATTAGTTTAAATAATTCTAAGAAAGTGAATGGGCTTGACATTTATTTTCAAAGGTATATTTTCTGCGCAGCGAGCGTAGCGAGCGAGCAGCAACATAAACAGGATTTAAGAAGAAATATAAAAGGGAGTACGAATTCTCGAATTCATCACTTTTTACCAGAATGCGTCGCGGATTTTTACCCGAATGCATTGCGGCTCATTACTAGAATGCATTGCGCCTTCTACCATAATGCATTGCGCCACGACTGCTTCTGACCACGAACAACACGAGGTTGTGACACCGTTGTGTCCTTTTTCGCGTGGATTGCAGTCGAAAAGGTTAGTGGTTATGGTTTGCTTTAATTTACCTGTAAAGACTGTAAAGCGATGTGAGCGATATCGTGCTTGGCTTTCACAACCCATGCTGTTGTCGTTAATGCAGAATTATCTGAACGATTCGATTAATTGTCACACAATGATTTAAAACTTAGTGCGTCATTTTCCTAGCAGTCTCGCATCCTTCGTCAAATTCTTAAGCTTGTTGAATAATTATAACAAACGAGAACCGTAGAACACGCTAATTTATATCTATTTGTTTCCATCCAAACATGAATTTAAGCTAAAACTTCAGCATTTTCACATATCGCCACAGACGCCTCCTCACCGCTAGTCCTTATCAGAGTCTGTCACATTCGATTCTAGAGACATGTGCGTATCAGTTCAGAATTTATAAGTCAGCTTTCTACTCTTACAATTTCTACATCTTTCGTTCATTTGGATTTGGTAAAGAGGAGGTTGAGGTGTATCAATTCATGTCCAAAAAGTTAAGATCACCATGTGCTTTAGTCACGATCGCCAGCGATGCATCATATGATTTAATGTGTCGTTGTTGTTTTCTTGCAGACAATTTGGAAATCTGCGCCACCAACAACACGAGGATGTCAACACGAGGATGTTCTACCGTGTTCTACCATGACGTAGCTCTTTCAAAAACAGGTTAAGATTTCGCTGTACGGCAACGGATTGTTAAGCATCTACGTGTCTTAACAATAATGGATACGTTCTACTTTATTCAATCTACTTTCACACGACAAAGGTTTGATCAATGACAATGATTTCCTTCTGTTGTGTCGATCTTACTTCTCCCAAAACTTAGATTTGCCTCTCAGCCGCTTTTAGAACGACTGTAATTCCGACCACATAACAAAATAAGCTTAACACCGATAAAAACCTAGATTTCAGCACGGATAGCGTGCTTTCAATTCTAATAATATGCACTTTCAACAGCTCAGCTTAGTAGATACAAATCTTTCTTATCCGCGGCTATTGGGACGGGTCAGTAAAATACGATACGCCTACGATAGGGGTTAAAATCTTTCAAAAAGAAAAAGTTATCTTCGAACGGATTTTGATGATTGAGTACTTTATCTTCGAACTAGGCTGTTCAAACAGTGAAAAAACCGTTAGGGCGATACTCACGTAGTGAAGAATACGTGAAACTAGGCACTTTGCCGTAGCAGAAAGCAAGACTCGGGCGGAAAAGCCTTAGTGGAACATGCGACATGACGTCACCAGACGTGTTCTTCACTATTTGCCGCCGACTCCCTAATGGGGTTTCCGTGCTACCTTTGAAAAATGTGCAACCACAGGACCAAGGAAAGTACTGGTGTGAGGTAGAAAACGTAGGGGGTTGGAGGAGAACTTCTACCACACGTCTCAAGTGTGACAAATTTTGTCAACACCTTTTGTCCACATTTACGTGTAACTAACTAGTTTTACCCCCAAAATTCCAGTTTTCAAAATACAAAACTATAATTTGTCTTATCAACGAATTCTTAGGGTGAAGATTCCAAAGTTTTAAAAGGGCGGGTTACAGCTGATATCATATGCTTAAGAAAGAATTTTCTTATGTTTCATTTTCTTGCTTTTTCCTTTTTTTTTTCCCATTTCAATTTGGTCGCCTTTAATTTGTTTTTGTTTGAGAGACTTGCTTGTCATTTAGATCCTATAAAATATGACAAATCAGAAGCCGTCTTTTTATCTTTACAGTA
This sequence comes from Catalaphyllia jardinei, assembly GCA_022496165.2. Classification (NCBI taxonomy): domain Eukaryota; kingdom Metazoa; phylum Cnidaria; class Anthozoa; order Scleractinia; family Caryophylliidae; genus Catalaphyllia; species Catalaphyllia jardinei. Next base: position 8,108,837 of record CM042751.1, read on the forward strand.
TTTTCAAGACCAACCATATTGCTTCATCCAAAAGACGTTTCTATTTACCTACATGATAAAGCTATCACGGTTAATTTCACCTTTGAGGCCAGTGGATTCCCACTTCCAGTCATCATCTTGCTGAAGAACAACTCAACAGTAACCAGTGGTATACTCGTCCAGAATGGTAGCATCTCCTCTCTAGTTCTCCGATTACAAAATAGGGAGGAACTTCCGGGAAAGTATAGATGCATTGCAGAAAATGTATTAGGACAGACATCTTCCAAAGAAGGAAACTAATTCCTATGATACTTGTCTAGTGCCCTGTTTGTTTGTTTGTTTGACTGATTATTTATTTGTTTGTTTTTGTTTGTTTGTTTGTTTGTTTGTCAGTCTGTCTAACGGCCTCACGGTTTGTTCATATGCTTTTCTGTCTGTCTGTGTCTGTCTTATATCATCGATTTCTAGCCCTCTTACTTCCATACTCTCTTTCTATAAGTTAGATGTTGGTCGCTCTATCTTTATGTCTATGAGTTTTAGCCCATTAGTTATTTCATTAATAACTTTCTTACCGTGTCAGTCTTTTTACAAATAAATACTAATCGAGGACACCTATCTAGATTACTCCATAAATAAATAAAATAAGTTTTCAATTTAGTATATGTACAATAAAAGAAAAAAACCCATATAGACAGAGTTTACAAATCGACGAAAACTAAATTCTACATAAATAGCAATCCTTACATTTTTCCAGTATTGCGATACAACGTTTAACAGGTCGAGCACCCTAATAACTTACCAAAGCTGAAAGAGTTTGATTTTTCATAAAGACTTAACGTTTTTGAGCACGTACATATGAAACTCTTAAAATCATTATACATGGAGGCTCCACGGATATGTTTCAAGAATACTAAAGTTTAACTCATTGACCGAATTTATACTAGAGACGAATTATCCAACGCCGAATTTATATTAAAAGACGATTTATCCAACTCAGACGATGTGGCGTCCCGGGACGGATAACTCGTCTAAGTATAAATCCAGTGTTTAGACGAATTATGTGGCAAAATATATCTTCAATTGACCCGCCTGTCAACACGTCTTGGAGACGTGCTGACAGACGGTTAAAGACGAATTTAGCCACATAATTCGTCTAAACACCGCATTTATGCCTAGACGAATCATCCGTCTGAGGCAGACGTGTTACCCGTTTCAGACATGTAATTCGTCTCAGACCGATAACTCGTCCCTAATATAAATTCGGCGAATACATTGCTCTAGTGACCAGTAGTGCTACCAACTTCAGGAGCTACACCTAGATATAGGGCATTTCAAAACGTTTAGTTTTCAAAATTCTGAAAGTGCTAGCTTGGCATTATTTGCGGATGTCCGCGTGTTTTTATAGCTTTAGATAGTTAACTTGAGGCTTATCAAATTGCAAAGCGTTTTATACACCAGACAATTACTCGACACATGACATGTACAATTTCTTTGAAACCTGTCTCGACACTACTTTACTATGACGACGTCTCATATCAAAGACATTTATTATAAAGCTGTACAGCATGCCATGGCAAATGTGTTTCCATCTGCCTAGTACACCACAAATGTAAGAAAGCTGATTATGAAATCAACAAAGAGGTAAGGAGTCTGAATTTGACAGTTTAGTCAGTGTTTAGTTCAAACAAACAGATTGAAGGAACTGAATAACAAACAACGGTGCCCTTCAGCATGAAGTCCATCACGAAAAAGTGTTGGACTGTTGTTGTTGTTGTTACCTTTTCATCGGTTAGGTTGTTTTGCTTGCAATCGCTAAACTTAAGCGAACGACTTTTGTACGCTGTTGTTTAATTTTGCAGATGAAAGAGGAGCAACGTTTTCCGCAACTTCACATCAGAAATACTACGGGTCATCCCAGAGACGACTGGACCACTCCACGCTATCAAATGACAAACGTTGCATAAAACGATGATCTGTTTTCATACTGTTAATAATCAAGACAAACCAAGTAGCAGTGAGTTGCATTGTCCGAGGGTTACACTACTTCGAGGAAATTTGAAGACGCAGCTTTATTTGTACGGTTAGGTCTCCCTTCCACCCCAATCCGTCACGAAAACGGAGCCTTTCGAAAACGCTCTTCAAATCAGTGTTTTTAGTTAAAACAGAGGACTTTGAAAACGATTTTCCAACCTCGTTCCTAAAGTACTCTCTCTACTTTGAGTTCGAGAAAGTACCCTGGTTAAGGCTGGTCACGTGTCTATCCATGCCAACCCAAGCCGCACAGAGGGTGTGTCCTCAACTTAATCTTTCACTCCCTAGGGGGGGGGGGGGGTGAATGTTGCGCTGGTATACAAAAATTATTTTGAAGAGGAAGCAACTTATTTCTCAGAGATCCTACCTGGCCAGTGCTTTGGCTCTACCTGAACTTCTATGAGGATGAGATGTTGATTGAGAGAGAACTTTGATTATATTTTACTGTTTTTTTTTTTAATAACCGTCAACAACCTGCTTCCGATTAGTGTAATCAGTTTTTGATGGGATACAAACAACTTGGAGCTACTTTCTTGAGCGAAAATTGCCGGGATTTACCGCTAAACAGTTTTAAAACAAACGCCGCTGGATTTTGCAAACATGCTACTGATGTCGTTGTCCTCAAGTTGTTTATAAAATTTTACACTGCAAAAGAATCGAATGACCGCCAAACTTTCTATTGGATGAATTCAATCAAATTCAAAGTTAGTCTCTGCCAAACACCAGACTTATTAGACTCTAAACGAATGCATCAATGCCTCAGATATGATTTTGCCGATCGAAAAATATAAGCCGCCTAATCAAGCTTATTTATCGCACAGGCGTTGTTGTCGAATTCTTCGTAGATTTTTTTCGCTGCAAGGGAAGGGAATGACCGTCAAACTGTCGATGGGAATAATTAAATCAACTCCAAAGCTACCTTTGAACTCAGACTGCGAACATCAGACGTATTTGACTCTAAACGAATGAGTAAATACCTACGTTGTGATTTCGCCAAATGAAAAATATAATTAAGTTCACCGCGAGGTCCATTTATTTTTGTGGTTTCAGTTCCAAGTTCCAGAGACCGTCCAACTGTCGATGGGAAAAAAATTCAGCCAAATGTGGAGCTAACCTGTAAAGCAACCCTCCAATGTTTTTACAAAAATGCCTTACCTAGCGAACTGATTTTCTTTTCGATTTTCAAAGAAATTCCTGCGGCCGCCATCTTGAATAGCGCCCAATGCACTGTAGGCTGAAGACGAATCGTGGTTGCTCGCTGCAATCTGCTGTCCTGATCCCTGCTATGTTTATTGTAAACATGTCGCAGATTTCGCCGTATCAGTTTGAGCCCGAGTATTCTTCTAGCGAAGAACAACCACAAAGTGCCGCAGAAGAAGAAGAAGGAGAAGAAGAAGATTCAGTTTCAAATGAAGGAAACGAGAATCGCCGGTCAAACACGTCTTGGTGCTCATGTAAACGACCTGTTACAATGCCGAGTGA
>CM042751.1:8122328-8137456 GCA_022496165.2 Catalaphyllia jardinei
ACAAATAATCAGCTTTTTTCCCTGCCAGTGATCACTTCCTAATCCCTTTATCGTCACTTTAAAATTCACAAAAAACACGTTAAAAAACACGTTAATCACGAAACAAAAAATATTATTTTCTATTACTGCAATTTCAATATTTTAAATTTCGAAACCCTATATCTCGAAACATACATGTAGCACTCACCTTTCATTAGTAGTATTACTGATGTCGAGTCTATATGCGGAAAAAGTCTAAGAAAAGCAAAAGTTGTGAATTTAGAAATTTAATAGCATCAAATAAACGTTTATCAATTGGAAATTGTGACGGGCATTGAAAACATCTCACAACTCCAGAAGAGATTTAAGTCATATGTACCTTATTTTAACCACTCTATAGAAGGGCATGGAAGTAGTAAGTTTGGATATAAAAGGTGAAATTTAGTTTGTACATGTATTGCTAGTTTACATTACCCCTTTAACTTCTAAGAGCGCTTAGGGGTAGAATTAACGAAAAAACCTCATTTCATTTCCTGACAATAAAATAAAAGTCCAACTTGAAAAATGATCGCACTTAGGTTACATCTGCCGAAAAAACTGTCAAACGTTTGACATACTTGGCTTTTAAAAAGTAAAAGAGTTAAATTTCTCTTAATCACAAAATGCAAGTCTCCGGTACAAAGAATACTGTGAGGGACGTGTACGTATAGCTAAGGCCCCCATCGACACTAATCCGTTTTCAAAAGAAAACGGAGCTGTTTTGCTCAGTTTTCAAAAAGATTTGTGTCCACACTTTAGTGTTTCTATCCATTTTTTAGAATCACGAGTGGAAGTTTGGAAGAACGAGAAATCCTGTGGCAACACGAGCGCACTGAGGTAAGTGTTTCTAAAGCTTTTTAGAGTTCTTCCAAACTTTCACAAGTACTTTTATAACTCGATAGAAACACGGAGAATATGTTTTCTATTTCTTACTTAGGGTATTTATTGGGTTCACTAGGATACGACCAACAAAATGAAAGGCCACAGGTAATTTGCATTTTTTAAACTGTTTATTCATTTCCTGGTTATTATTTATAACGAGTTGTTTAAGGTGCGTCTTCTTAAAGTTAGTAGGTATAACTGGGGTTTAACATGATGTCACCACCTTTCTTGGGGATACTCTAGTGATTGCATTCAGAGGGACTGTTAAAGATGAAGCAATCTCTATGATGGTGCATTCAGGAAACACTGCGACGAAAAAAAAAGGACAACAACTTGTTAGCTTTGATTATCAAAATGTAAATTCTTTTTGCTCGCGACATCATTACGTCAACAACTCGTGCTAGTTCAGCGTTTTCTCTCGAGTTATAGAAACACGATTTTTTTTACCAATCAGCGAACTTATTTTCTTGGGACTGTTTTCTAAATGTTATTATTAACAATCCTCTAGAACAGGTTTGTTCCAAACTGCTCTCTGCTGCTTTCTAGTAGATTTCAGTTTCTTAGAATTAGACCGAAATGCCCTAACAGGAACTTGTTTTACCCGTTTTTTCCCAGAAGCTGATGTGAATCTTCTAGAAAAGAAATGAAAACAATAATATCCGGTTTAAGTATTTTAATATCTGCTTTTCCAAGCATATTATTGGCATGAAGTTCAGTAGTTAATCGAAAATCGCGGTTTCTTGGAAAAATTCCTGGTTTGCCATTGATGGCTTTTGATCCTGATAATCCTATCCAAAATGAAGGGGGCGCTCGTCGGATATTTTGAAAGGAACCCGTGAAGAGGTACCAATTCTAAAACAACGCATTAACTCCGGTCACTCCTTAAGTACTTTCACATTAATTTCCGAAGGAAATAAAATATAGCCAAACTCTGGAATTCAAACAAAACAGAGGTGTGGCTGACTACGATTGCTCTTCGTAGTAGTAATTCCCTTAAGTCTGGTATTTGATACAAAGGAAATAAAACTACATCAGTTACAGTTAGTAAAGCCTCGGTGCCATGTTAGAATTTCGATGTATATCAAATTACGCCGGGCTCCCTGTGAAGAAGGCCATGCGCCAGTCTGCACTGACGAAACCGCTGTACCGGCGAAGTTAAACATGCCACAACATAATGTAATCATGTTGCACGCGCCTCCGCGAATCAAATTACTTGACCGTCCTTGAATTCTATCTGTTTAGTTTCCTTTCAGTCATTGATCTCAAGAGGAACCACAATCTCCTGCAGGGTTGTGAGTTCAAATCCCAACTGGGACTCGGAATTTTTTTCGAATTTGTGTTTCTCCATGTGTATGCAATGGAAGTTGTTACTTTAATACATTTATACTTAATTCGTTTAATTAAATTAATTATGTAATTCTTATGCCAAAGCATGATCGCTTGCCTTTTACACAATACTTGACTAACATAGCGTTTCGCATCGCATCGGGAAAGTCGTTAGAGGTGATCGCAGCTTAAAGCCAAAGTATACACCAATTAACTACATCTTTAAAACCAAAACAAAAATCGTACAGAGCTAAAACATGTGCAAGTAAACAACTCAGAGAACCACATCTATTGACCTCGCTTTGCAATTTTGCTAAAACTTAAATTTACATGTACGTGTACCAAAACATAAATGCTTGCGCAGCTTCAATCCATCCAAAAGCTTTCCAGATCAAATGATTTAGGAGGATTTATACTTATTGACAACGAAGAATGCCTGTGGATTTGGGTAACGAAGATTTTGCATTGGCACCAGCGTTGCATTCTTCATCCTGTCACTTCCCAAATACAGCTTGGAATTGAGTTTGCTCTGGAACATTGTCTGGCCCCAGTAATATTCGGGAACGAAAACAGAATCGTTTGTTGGAGTCGACTAAAATAAAAGAAAAAACAATAACAAAGTAATGCAAGCTTAAGTAGTCAGAGGTCATCACTAAAACAATTAAACCATAAAACAGAGGGTCTCCCAGGGGTTTTGGTGAAGAAGGGAACATGATTCCTGTTTTAGGGAACACGGGAACATTACAGTCTGTTGTTCACGACACTTTTTTATGGTTATTTGGCTGAAAATTTCTTGTGTCTCGGGGTGAAATAAAGGTTTCGGAAGCCTTCTTAATGATAATATTTTTTTTTTCCGAAAATGATTGATTCTCTAATAGACCCACTACACCGGCTTTCCATTTGTAACGAAAAAATGTTGCTACCTACTGGGAAAATTGAAAAAGCATGTTTAGTTTGTAACTTTTTTATACCTGAACGATGAAATTCCTTCCATTTTTCAAATTGGGAGCCTGCGTAGCGCCCGTGCAAAACTCGCACATGCTCATTACATTTTTTCCACTCTGAATGTGTGAATATCTCTGCTGGAAGTCTGGGTAAGAGGTTATGAAGCACCATGAAGGTTCACAGTAAGCAGAAAGCTGACAGAGTGTCACAATGGCACAAAGAGCGTTTGCTGATCGTGTTCTCTTGCCAGTCACTACCGCCATTTATCAAAATGACCAAAAGAAACCAGCAGTGCGCTGGTCTTATGAAATGGGAATTGGGGATGAAAGTGACAAGAGGTTGTTCGACTTTATTGTCCGACTTCGAGAAGGATTTGGCATCGGTGGTCGATGCAGCTGTTACTGGTGATGACTCTACAAAAGTCTTCAATCCTGTCACAGGGAAATGCACTCCATATCTATCACACGAGAATTAACGGAACAAGAGATGGAAAGATTGCCCATTTTTCTAGCCAGCGGGGTTGATTGCGGGACGAAGAATACAGTGTTTATAGTCGATTGTTCTACGGATTGCTTAGATTGGTAAGCGATGTTTCTCCTCTGGTTAAATACCTTGAGAATTTAAGGACGTTCGCACGAAAATTTTCCAGCCGATAGAGCTTTTAAATTTTTTCTATAGTCAGATAATGAGTTAATTGTGTCGGAAATTCCAAAAATGGGGTCACTGACTTCGTTTCAAAAATAAAGCGTGACTGTGGGAAGCTAGTCCGATTTTGAAAAATTAGCGCGCATAAATTAACATGGCCCACAGGAGTTAAAAATATGGAAGGTGAGTCAAAGGAGCCAAAATATGAAAGTCATATTTTGTATAGAAGTGGGTCTTTTGCCAAAATAATGTTTAATGTTTCCAACGTTTTCGCATTACTTAAACCGCCGCGCAAAAAACGAAGCGCTATAAACAATGGAATTTGATGGCGTGTTTACACAAAAATCTTCTAATCAATAGATTTTCTTCATTTTTTTGCTAAACGTACAAAATCACGATTCATCAAAATATTGGGGTCACTGAACGTTCAGGTTCGTTAAATCCAGGCAAAACTATAGCAATAGCCATCTGCATGCCCTATCATTGTTCATTCTAATAGTTAGCGCGCGTTCGATACATATGCTTGACATGTAGTGTTAACATTAATTTGTGTGCACAATAAAGATGCGCAGAAACAATTTTTTGTTTGCACCTGAAAGAGCGTTCCCTTGTGGCCATCACATTTGACAGAAAGATCAACAGAATTCAAGAGGTATATGACTTTGATTGTTAGTGCGAAAAAACAAGTGAAAGCGTTTCTTGGGACAACGGCCCACACAAAAGGTCCACAAGGTGCTGTTTCTTCGCTTGTCTTACACGATAAAAAGAGAACCTTCTAATCTTTGAAAAAAATCAAGAATCTCCTAAGTCAACACGCCCAACAGTTTCTTGAGGTGTTCAAAATGAAGAGCCTTTTGGCTCTAATTGTCGAGAACTTCTTCTCGGAGATGAGAGCTAGATCATATGATATGCCATAGAAGTTCCGACTTTGATTTTCGATTTAGCAACTGGGGCCCTGTAGGAGCACCTAAAACAAATGTGTAGAACTAATTTCTGCTACTACACAAATGCAAAGTCTCATTATCCAAGAGTGTAATCTGATTTAAGACATTCAGAACCGTCTAAAATGCCCCTGCCCTAGTCAGCACAGTTAACCAAGACCCAAGTGCATAGCCAAGTCCCACGTGCAGCAAAGGAGCGACTGGCGAATAAAGCATGCGCATAGTCTTTCACAGAAACGGAAACGGTCAGAAACGTGAGTAGAAAAGGCAACCCAGGTACTCTGCCGATTAATCACTTTTTAACAGAACAGCCTACTAGTCAGCCATTCGATTTCGGTAAGATTGGAGAGCTCCAAGGCAAAACAGCAGTTACCCCAAGGAAGGGGGAAGGACAGGAAAGGTCAAGCGTTCTCGTCCAGTTGACTTGAGACATTGTCTATCTAGTCCCAGATGGTCGACCATCCAGCAAAATGAAATTGTACATATTAAAACGAGACGTATCTGTTGACACAGAAAAGGGGGGATATATGTCATGTGATTCCGATGTATTTAATAAGTTAACTTCTAAAAAAGAGGCAGAAAGAGAAATAAATGTTAAAGACATATGGGTTCTTTGACAGAATGCGTCGTAAAAAACAAAATCACTGAAATGATTGCGAATATATTTGTACATTATCAGTCTACTATCATCAATCACGTAGACTCGGTCACCATCGAAGAGACAAGGGAACGCCAATAGGGGAAGTTTAAGAAGAAGCAAAAACCACATTGAGAAGACCAAGACGAGCAAGGAATAGGACGCTTATGTGTGATGATAGTTGACTTGGACGTTTAACTGAGTTGCTTAAAGTTAGTTCCAATGTTACAAGTAGCTAGTTATGTTTGAATGCTGTTTCTTCGGTCTCTCTGTTTTTTCTCTGCTGGAACATGGAAACACAGGGCAAAACTGAAAGGGAACAAGGAAACAAGAAGCACTCCCCCCCCCCTCCCAACGCCACAACCTGGGAGACCCTCAATATATGAGAAGATCTGCATAAGAATAAAGTACTGCATAAGAATAAAAAGGTAAAAGTTCTAACCCCAGACATGTCATATCTATGTCCATCACACCATATGCATCTTTCATGCCAGAACAAATTTGGTCTTTTGGTCTTTCTTACAATTAAGGCTTCAAGGGAAACGAATGTTTTTAAAAGATAATTACTTACGCTAACAGTAACTTCTTGACCTTTCCCATTTGAAGTTATGTAGAGCCAAGCGTCTTCGGGCCCGTCGCCATTGTACACCAAATAAAACCCATTCCCTGCCGATTTTGCTTGTACCATCGCTGAAAGACAACACATTTATTAATATATTTAATCTTTCAGTGTTCCAAGTTTAGGACATAATTTAGCTGTTGCTCGATGTTGTGGAATCACCGGCCGGGTTGCGTAATAGCGAGAGGTTTCGATTCAGCTTGGTCACTTTTCGGTGAGGTTTTCTGATTGTATTATATACTGTCCTTCAGTTTACAGCTTGAATCTCAAACTACAAAAACATAATACAAAGCGTCCTGAGTAAGCATCACCGGTATTCGAACAACGCGGCCCAGAAAGATAAGAATGCCGTAAAGGTTCCAGTATAGAAACCGCAACTAATGCTAGACTCATTAAAGGGTGAAATAACGTGAAAGATAGGTGTCCTTTAAACTTCTAAATATTCTGCAAACAATCCCCGTGGGACATTCCAGCAGTGTTACGCAGGATAGAGTGGTTATCTCTACTGCGCCTTTCAATAACATGCGAAGACTAAACTTCAAATCTCAACCGCTGCTGTCAATCAAATGTTCGGCGGCTCTTCTCAGCTTCCGACTACCGCCGAGCGCGTGGTAATCATGCAAATCGTTGATCATATTTCAGACAATGAAACAGTAAACGACACGGAAGTCGGAAGCTGGAAGTAGCTACCGAGCATTTTATTGACGGTCGCAAAAAAAGCAATTGTCAGTTTAGCTTTGAATTTTAGAGTCAACACACAGGTGCAGAAATTTAGGTCCTAGGCTCCCTTGTCTTGGCCTCTGTTATAAAATAAATCATGAAACTGTTACTCACTATCAATGCTCTCAAAGTTACCACTGCAAATTACTTTATTGCCAACTTTTTGCAGCAAGCCGTTACTGACAGGGTTCCAGAAACGATAACTGACATCTTCCTTGATTTTGTGAAATTTTATATCCAGAGGCAGTGGTTGCATTATCGGATACATAGGAATCGCAATATGACACGGAAGTGAACAATCAGCGTCTCCATAAAAATTGTTGTGTTCCTGCAAATACACAATTAAGACACCAAGAAGTGCTCATGAACTCCTCTTCAAAGCGTTTCGAAGGATTACCTTTTAAATAATGCTAAGATCCGTCACATGTTTTCCTTAAATCGATTGTAGATTCACGGTGGGCCGAAATTTTAACCACACAGCGGATCTGACTCTAGTCTAAGGCCAGCTTTTAGTTTGCTCTGGATATTTCTCTCTTTGTTATTGTTTTTGGTTTTATTCTATAAAGATGTCTTGTTTTATTCTATAACGATATCTTATTCTTTCCTGAACCTTAAAAGCCTTTTTTTTCAAATATTTTAAAGTAATTTCCGCGGTCCCCAGCGCCTTACGAAAAAAAGCCAAGGAACTTGCTAAGCCTAATGTCAACTTTTTTTATGTGGCGGCACCTTATATTTATTATCCTCCGTCCTAACCATCGACCTCTTGAAATTTAGATCTAAAGACTACAATAATAAATGTTTCTACTGTAGTGGGCCTTATTCAGTGTTTCATACATTTGAAAACTGTAGTAAAACTAAAAGTAGAGAACTATGTCAAAAAGCGTTGATTCTTAGTAAGACCTTCATAATATTTGCGGTTACAAATGGCAAGATCAAAAATCATGGACACTCAATTGACACCTTATTTTTTTTGTCTTTTTTTTTTGCGGGAGTGAATGAGAAGCTACTGAAAGTTTTAGCCTCTTAGAGTAAATCAAGTTTTCAAAACTTTAAAAAGATCTTCTGGTGTGGACTGACATCCACTCCCACTCCGCCGACCCCTCTTCCCCCACCACCCAGCCCCTTTACACGTCTGATGATTAAAACGTCCTCGTACATTATCGGTTGTTTCGTAAATGAGTCTGCTCTCAATAGAGTCCCGACATTATCGCCAAATAACTCACCTGTTTTTCTTTTATACCCACAATTATTGCCTTTATTCGGGCATTTTCCTCCAGATGCTGGTCGTTTCCAAGGTCTACGTAATCTTCGAAGGTTTCATCAAGAACTTGGAATTTGACATTCGCAGGTGAGATATCATCTGCCAGCACATCACAGAACACCGACAGGAAGAGTGAACGCAAACCCTGCACCTCAGTGCCTTTCTCATAGCTCATGATGCGCTTAGAGTCACCGAACGTCACATGCGCCTTCCTTGATTTATTGGACGCCATCTCTAAATGCTGTTACTCTGTAAAATAAGTACGCTATTTCAGAATGGGGATCCTGGGCCGCTGAAACCTTGCGAATATTCATCAAATTAGGCACCCACGGGGTCACCTTTTATAATTTCAGTTTATGTTCCTGTTTACATATTTTACATGAAACTCATCGGTTCTATTTTTGACTTGATTAATTGGGCTCAGCACAGGAAGTTGTTTAAGCCCAAGACGACTGAAGCGGACGATTAATAGTGGCTAATACGATATGAGGTCAGGCATGTCACGTCTGAAACGTGCTTGACAATCTCGTAGTTTAAATATCTTTGATTAACGAATCATGCTTGGTTTATTTTCATTTGTTTGTTTCTTTGTTTGCTTGTTTCAATCCTTTTAGGCTTCATTTTTCTTTTCTCGCTTTTTGTTTTGTTCCCTGGGCAAGGTTTAGGTAAACAAGAAAGTAACAAAAGCCAATATTACAGGAAGTTAATAAAAACGCACAAAACTCTGTCCTCAAGCTGGGAATTAGAAGTACTGGAGATAATTATTCGATCGTTAGTTTATTTCGTATTCCTGTTTTTCCAAGAAGCTTAGAAACTTCTGCTTACCTATAATTTAATTGTTAGGTTCCCTTTAGGTTACATTGGAAATCCTTTAGGGATCCAATGCTTTGTTCTTTATTGCAGTTGCCTCCCGGCACGAATCACCATTTAAAGTCATGGAGGTCGCACGTGCGCGACATAAATGATATTTGAAAACAGACTCGTCAACTCTTTTTTGCTGCTCTTGAGGCAGCTAAAGGGACTGTTGATGGTTTGATTGGCTGGCGATGTTCAAAAGCCCGGTCAAAAGACGGCTGCGAGGTCGAAGGCAGCTGCGAGTCTTGAGAAAAAATCTGCGAGCCAAAGGATGACAACAAGCCATCCCTATACTGAGAATAATCAGGTGAATAGTGAAAATTTGTAATTTGGTGTGGGTTGAAATTCGCCAAAAGAACCAGATAAAACATTTGTAGAGAAAACCGAGCCGTGCACACGTGTTGTCTTTGCAGAATGCGAAATCTAGTTTCCGCCGGTACTTCACATGTGATTGACGTTGCGACAGAAGAAAAACAAAAACTTGTTATTTTAAGGCCATTAGACAAGATATGACCTGCTTCGAGACAGGACTTCGGCCTTTTTGATCTTTAGGTCCTTCGGACATAGTTATGTCTGGTCGCGACATAAGGGTCGCACTTGTCGCAATCACGCGATGACAGATTTTATGTCCAATGTAAACACCAAAAGCGTAAGTGCGACCGCTTCCCAAGCCACATTATCCTATTAGCTGACTGCAGTAGATATGACTGAACTCACCTGGAACGATTTGACGGAGAAAAGCACCGCTCAACGATATACTAGCTGGTTTAGCAAAAAAAAACTGGTAACTTTTCGTTGTTATATTTGCTATGAGTATCAAATATATTGCTCCAAGTACTATATACGATGAAATCAGTGAAGTAAATAATCGATACTGCATTATCCAGAAGACACTAATGACGTGCAATTAATACTCATTAGATCCAAGCAATTCAAAACCTCAGATTCCTCTCTTAAAGTGCTTTTTATAAGTGTTTTGTTTTCCCAGATGGAGCTTTCCTTTTGCCTTTTTTAGCCTTGATTGAATATTTTATTATTTTTTTTTAACCACATTGAAAAGCAAATAGTAGTTTTCTTCTCCTCAAGCATGAAGGTGGCTATTTGGAATGTCAGTTACGTTATATATATCCACGTTCGTTTCCAGTGATAATATAAATGACTTAGCGTGGACTTTTAATTCCTCAAAGACGCAAATGACAGCATCGCTCAAAACAATGTATGACTCGACAAAATTCAATACCATAATAACATTTGCAGGTTATGATAAATAACAATGCAGGCGGAAATGACTCGGCAAACAGACGGAATTCTTTGTTATTTCGCTCAGAGGCAGCTGTGTGTTCAGTAATGAAAGCAAAAATGTGGCTGAGTAACTTAGAATTGACATTATTAACATTATCGTAACCTATATTGGGTAATGTTTATCCCAGTAATTGCGAAGATCTTTCGAAATGGTGTCATGAAAGTTTCAGTTTGTCTACCTGTTTATGCATTTGACGTCACAAACAGGAAAAAAAAACAGGTTAGCGGAACATGTAAGATTACTGTTTGCGATATAACTAGTGGCGGATCTAGAGTCGGAGACACATTTTGACTGCGATACTGTTGACCGTGAGCTGTGGTTAGCTATACTTATAATTAGTTTTCTGCTGTGCCCTAAGACGGAAAGGAACATTCGCATCGGAAAGCAAGGTTATATAAGTGATGTTTTGATGTTTCATTCCTGACATCAATCAGTGTGTCAACAGTTGTTTTGACACTGGGAAAAGTTGAATTTAACACGGTAATTGAACTGAGTGGAGTGCAATTTGATCTGAAATCATACGCGTGATTTCAATATCGAACGAGTGCGCAGCGCGAGTTCGATTTGAAATCACAAGTATGATTTCAGACCAAAATTGCACTCCACTCAGTTCAATTACCACTTTATTAAACCATTTGGAAATCCCACAATTTTATGGCCTTAAATTTCAGACTTTGGTGTATTGTTCCAAGCCGAGCCGGTTTGTTAGAAATAGCGGAACCAGAAACGCTTTTATTTAGTATGCAAAAGGTGTCATGTGACGGAAACTCATTGAAGCATATCAAACAAACAAGCAGTTCTGAAGTGAGAACGAGAACAGTGTCTTTCATGCATAAAATTTCGATTCTCTTTGCCTGAATCAATGATGGAAGACCTTCCTTTCTTCTGTGGTTGAGGCTGAGACTTCTCGTTGTCTTTGGAGAAGGAATTTGAGGGTGCAGCCGGTGTAGTTTTCTGCGATGGATTTCTTTTGAGTTGTGAAACTCCCTCGACTACACGATGCCCAGCTGTGGATAGTTTTCTCTTTTAAATACCGTTCATTAGCACTCTGCATGATTTTAAGCGATTCTAGCTCGTTAGTATCTCTCTTTCTTTTTGTGACCACGGCGTAGAACTTTATACTCAGGACCTTGTCAAGTTCGCGCGGCGCCGTTTGTTTTATGATATCTATTTTTTTCAAGATGGCGGGATCGAGACTGGCACCAGCTTCGGAAGACGTTCATTCACTGTTTTGTGGAGCGGGTCGAAAGACTACGTATATTTATTTACAGGGACAGAGTTAAGCTCTTGCATTGCTTCGTTTATCGGGAACCTGGAAACATGCACCTTCTTGAGATGGCTATGAATTTGTTGTTGTGTGGTTTTTCGTTTGTTTATGTTTTGCTTCACTCAGTATCATACAGATCTTCAGCAGATGTTGAAGAAAAACGCCAAAATATTCGTCAAAATGGACACTGAATGTTGGAAACTTCTTGTAAAGAAGGTCTTCAGCCTGAAGGAGCTCATTATCATCATTAAGAAACTGTGATTAATTAATTCGTCAATTGTTTGGAAAAAGAAAATACAACAACAACAAAGCTTTGGCAAAAACCTGCAGTAGCAAAATTCGCAACACAGTGGCTTTTTGTCTTTCATTTTCCTAAAATTTTATTGGTTATGTTACAACTTACCTTAAAAACTGATTGGTTGTTTTGTTTACTATCCCATTCTCATTGGCTGAGAAAAAGATGCGATTTAGAGCAAAAGATAGTGCGATTCGTGAATAAATCACACCCCTGACAGCCAATCAGATTGCAAGGACTTCAAAATGGATTTAATAAATTAAATAAATTAATCTCAGAAAAATCTTTATTGGGTTGGTTAAATTTGAGGTACAGCAATGGTTCTCGGCTTACCAAGACCAAGATTGTGCGTGGTGTAGTCTCGCTGGACTGCCGATCGAGGCTGCTAGAAAATTATTTCTGTGTCATTTTCTAAAAGAAACGGCTTTGTCTTTCGTTTTCTGGCTTCTCAAACACGTTCAATGCCTCGGCAAGACTTTTTTGTACCTTATCTTTTGCCCAGTCACGTAAAATACTATCCTAGTTCTCAAAACTTTCCGCCATTTTAGAACGGCAGAGGGAAAAACTTTGTAATGATGACGCCAAACGTGCATCTGTCCTCTAATAGGTCATAGGCGAAAACCAATCAAAATTTGAGGATAACTTGGGTTATTATATGAAACTCGATAGAAACACGGAGTTCATGTTTTCTATTTCTTAAACATTATACAAGTCTTCTTCGTTTATCAAGTACAGGCCCTGAACAAGACTAGCTCTGCTAGTTGAAATATTGGCCAATAAATTTTGCCCTTTTGCCGTAGTATTAGCCTTGCAATCAATTTGGTTTTATAACACTTAGAGTGACGCCTGGAACGAGCATTTCTTGATCAAGAGATCCGGCAATAACAAGCCAAGCAGTTTAATTATTGGTTGCGTGGTCTCTTGCATCCAAATGTTGTATATTTACAAGTTAGTGACAAAAATACAACACTTTTATCCAATGTATCTGTATCTGCTGACCTGTATCACGTGACCATATCGCCGGCTCAAGTTTATAACTCATCGGGGTCACGTGTTTTTTTGAAGCTGACTGCTGACCTAGTGCTGGTTTTCGATTGGATCGCGGGCTTAAGTCGGGTTAACTTGTTGAAAACAGGGCAGGATTGTTCGGAACCCGGTTAACGCTAGCCTTAGATTAGAATTTTTTCGATTTATAACTTCAGCACTTCCTTCCTTCCTGTTGATCTAACTTGAGTTCCTTATATCAACCTATTTGGTTGTTTGCCCAGTATATTTTTTCCAGGATATTTGAAAGAGAGTCATACCGTGCCATGTTGTTAGTTATTTGCCTAGTTCTTCTCGGGAGTCAAACAAGCTGGGCCTCCTGGTGTGCGTTCGCTGAGGCTATAGATAAATGTAAAATTCATTAAATGTAAATGTAAAACTCATTAATAATGCATAAGTCTAACAGCCAATCAAAACACTGAGAAAGCTTCACATGCATGATCTTTATATCCGATAAAACACTCCTCGTTAGTATTCTTTATGTAAAGAATACTGATAAGGCATAGCTTGTTTTTCTTGTATGCTAATATCTTCCCCTCACAATTTGAACCTTTTTTTGGACTCTCAAGACACCCACTTTTAAAGGAATGTTTTTGAAGCCGTTCAAAAAAACTCACAGCACGTGTTTTATCGGGTCTAAAACCACTGTGCGTTGGCTCTTTGGCTGGCGTTACATATCTTCGCTACACAGTGCTGACGAGGCCCAAGAAGGCCTAAACAGCTGTCCACTGTTGCGATCCTGCTTTATCGGTTCCGGTCATGTTGGTGTCTCGAAACGTTTTTCACGTAGTATCAGCCTTGCAGTCTATTTCCTTCATATTTTATTTTGGCTGATCAGGTTTCTTGTAGATCCTACGTTTGCAGTGGTTATCGTATGCGGTCCCCTGCAGTTAGTTACTCATTTTGGACCGTAGGTCTTTTCAGATCCGATACGCTGCGTCTTTAAGCATGGTACTGGCCATGCGTTTGAATGTTTAAATGTTTAGGCTGGCCTTGTCCAGCCGCATTTATTTTTAGCTTTACGAGACACCAATCGTGACACTTTGATCTTCTTGCGCCTCGAAACACGTGATGTGGCAACGCGTGTTTCGGGACGCAAGTGAGTTCAAAGTACGGACTTGATATAGTGAATGGCTCAATTTGTAATTTATGTGCATTGGCTCTTTGGCTGGCGTTACATATCTTCGCTACACAGTGCTGACGAGGCCCAAGAAGGCCGAAACAGCTGTCCACTGTTGCGATTCTGCTTTATCGGTTCCGGTCATGTTGGTGTCTCGAAATGTTTTTCACGTAGTATCAGCCTTGCAGTTTATTGCCTAAAACCACTCGGCTGCGCCTCGTGGTTTTAAACCCGATAAACACTCCTGCTCGTTTTTTAAACATTACTTAAACATGTTAAGCTACTAGGTTTGTTTGTTTTTTTTCAGTTATATAATAAGCAAATCAAAGTGCGTGCTCTGATTGGTGAAAAAGCTATGGGTTTTTGTCCCAGTAAACTCATGGAAAAACCGCGCGTCTCGTGAATTATTTTATAAAAGCAATACACCACAAGTTTTTATGGCTTAGAGGCATGATAAACCAATTGGAATGTGGAAAGAACACTCGATGAATTCGTAAATCACTCGCTGGACACTCGTGATTTACGAGTGCAGCCATCAATGTAGGGATTTTAATTTGCTTCTAAGCCTTTGTGTGCAAAAGTATGGACTCTACCGGTCCAATCTCATGGCGTCATGCATCTACTGAGAACTTAATAGAATTGCCGCAAGAATCCCGATTCAGCGCCCTTCTTCCAGTAGTATCCCCCTTTCTCTAATGAGAGGTAATCTTTGAGTGCCAGAAGTTTTTAAATAAGCGTGCCTAATTGCAATAAGGGCTCCTTAAACGTTTTGAGCATTATCAAACATTATGACCTAAGAGAGCTTCTATAGATATTTAGCTTGGGCGGTTCTGTCCCATTTCAGAACATGTAATAATACTTAGCACGTGGTCTGTAATGGGAAAACAAACCGCTCAACCTAAGACGATCTATTGTTACCGTTTATGATGTCTTTCATGAAAGTATTATAACAATTTCAGATGTTTATAAACAGGCGTATCGGCCCTAGTACAGCTAGCAAAAGTGAATATGATTACCGCCAGTAGGTCAGTGTGAACACAAGCAGTTTTCTTGCTATTTAATGTTAGGGTCAGCGGAAATCTGACAAACAGCCTGATCATATAAACCATTTTTATCATTATTTTTCACAGATCCAAATTCTCCTACTCTAGAAATCAATACCTTGGAATTCCCAAATGAACATATTTTACCAACTGGGTACAACGTTTCAATCGTTTGTACCAGTAATTTTTCAGAAAACAATTGGGGAT
>CM042751.1:8143416-8155383 GCA_022496165.2 Catalaphyllia jardinei
TGATTTGCACGGGACGCACTATTCGTTTGGGAAATTCACTTGCTTACCATTGAAGGAACTGAACACCCTGTATCATTAGTCTGCATATATATAGGGGTTGTTCCTTTCAAATTGATGTTGTGTTTGTCAGAGATAATAACCTTGTTTTGCAAAATGTCCATGAGGGTCCAAAAATGAAACATTTGCCTTTCAGTGATAAAAGAAATCAAACAGAACCTATTAAAAGGAAACGATAGTCTTTAACTGAACTTTAGAAGAAAAAGAAAAACTATTGATTGCTAGATGTGAATATGAGAAAAGTAAAAGGGCAAATGAAAGCGAAGAATCTATTTAAGGAAAAGAAAAATGTGTAAATGAATCTTCTGAATGTAGAACAAAGAGACTGGCAACCCAACCTCAGTATCAAAGACAAAAAAATGCAAATGAATTAGCAGAATGTAGAGAAAAGAGACTGTTCAACCAACATCAATATCAGACAGAAAAAAAAAACCAAGAGAGACAGGCAAACCAACATCAATATCAGAATGACAAAATGCATATAGCTCAACCATTATTGATGAAATCAGAAAATTTCATGCTACTGTCTGGAGTATATTTGCACTTTATTAATCACTTGTGGTATAAACACAGTGTCATTACTGCTGAAGACCTTAGACTTTCCAACCCTACTGTAGAAAAATATTTACTGCGTTAACTGCTACAAATGAAAACAAATGTTCAGGTATACAGAGAATAAAAATTATCGAAATTCTTACAAAATGTGTGAAAACACTCGATTTTTTCCCCATTGCTCTCCCCTTTTTTTCGCGCATGTCCATTGAGCCAGTAATGTACAGTGAATGTCTGGTTTGGGTGTGTTTTCAAGCTCTCCTTGTCTGGCATTTCTACATGTTACATGTTACAAGCAAGGCGACTCGTAAGCCACACATGTACGCTTTGCGGACCTATTTTTGACGTTAAGTAAATAAGTTTTTATTTGTCTGGCTCCAGTGCGATTCGGCCCTTACCTGTCTAAATTTTACATTTCTTCCTGACATTGCGTCATGTCCTACGTGCACCTTAAAGAGGAGTCGAACTGGCGCTATTATCCTTAAGCACTTTAAGCCATTGCACATATACTGTTAATTGCAGATGCTAAATGTTTTACTTATTAGCAAATTATTGCCAGAAAGACAATTCATGTTACCTCAGTGTTTAAAGGGCATGCCAGTAGGGGAAAAAGTACTTTCTTTTACTCATACCCACAAGGACTGAAAAAATTGCAGCCCTTCTCCCGGCTAGATTCCTTTATTACGCTTCTGTATTTTGAAATGATGTTCACGGTGTGGTTATAGAGCCGTCGGCCCCGCACCCTCACACCATCTCACCATATGCACGTTTTTGCTGGAAGCTTACTGAACCTAACGTGTCAAGCGACAGGTCTTCCCAGGCCTGCCATCATTTTGTACAAAGATGGTCAGCCTGTAACCAGGGGTGGCATCACCAGAGTTAATAGGGACTTTAAGACGCACTACGGCGGGCTGCTACTACGGCTACTTCGGCCGTGAGAGTCCAGGCTAACAACTCCATTTCCTCTGCTAACCGCAAACAGATTAAGATTTCGCTGTACGGCAACGGAGTGTTAAGCATCTACGTGTCTTAACAAATATGGATACAGTCTACTTTATTCAATCTACTTTGACACGACAAAGGTTTGATCAATGACAATGATTTCCTTCCCTTGTGTCAATCTTACATCTCCCAAAACTTAGATTTGCCTCTCAGCTAGCTGCTTTTAGAACCGCTGTAATTCCAACCTCACAACAAAATGAGCTTAACACTGATAAAAAGCTAGGTTTCAGCACGGGTAGCGTGTTCGTACAATGTGGTAAGTCCAAAAATACAAAGCTTTCAATTCTAATAAAATACACTGTCAACAGCTCACCTCTTTCTTATCTGCGGCTGTTGGGACGGGTCAATAAAATATGACCGTCGCTTACGATAGGGGTTAAAATCTTTCAAATTTTCTGTACAAATAACAAAGAAACAGTTATCTTCGAACGGATTTTTATGATTCAGTACTTTATCTTCAAACTAGGCTGTTCAAACAGTGAAAAAACCGTTAGGGTTATACTCACGTAGTGAAGAATACGTGAAACTAGGCACTTTCCCGTAGTAGAAAGCAAGACTACGGCGGCAAAGCCCTAGTGGAACACGCGACATGACGTCACCAAAAGTGATCTTCACTATTTGCCTTCGGGTCCCTAACGGGGTTCGGCCTCGCCGAGTCCCTAATGGGGTTTCCCTGCTACCCTTGAAAAATGTGCAACCACAGGACCAAGGAAAGTACTGGTGTGAGGCAGAAAATGTAGGGGGCTGGAGGAGAACTTCTACCACAGGTCTCAAGTGTAACAAATTTTGTCAACAACGTTTGTCCACATTTACGTGTAACTAACTAGTTTTAGCCTAAAAATTCCAGTTTTCAAAATGAAAAACTATAATTTGTCTCATCGACGAATTCTTAGGGTGAAGATTCCAAAATTCTATAAAGGGGGGGGGGGGGGGATACATCATCTAAAGAGGTCTTTGATCAGCTGATAAAATATGCTTAAGAAAGTATTTTCTTATGTTTCATTTTCTTGCTTTTTTCTTTTCTTTTTATTTTTCCATTTCAATTTTGTTGCTTTTATCTGGTTTTTGTTTGAGAGACTTGCTTGTCATTTAGATCCTATACAACATGAGAAATCAGCAGCCGTCTTTTTATCCTTACAGTATTTTCAAGACCAACCATATTGCTTCATCCAAAAGACGTTTCCATTTACCTACGTGATAAAGCTATCACGGTTAATTTCACCTGTGAGGCCAGTGGATGCCCACTTCCAGCTCAACAGTAACCAGTGGTACACTCGTCCAGAATGGTACCATCTCCTCTCTAGTTCTCCGATTACAAAATAGGGAGGAACTTCCGGGGAAGTATAGATGCATTGCAGAAAATGTATTAGGACAGAAGTCTTCCAAAGAAGCAGCACTGATAATCCGTCCACAAACGCAAAGCTCAGGTGCCAGAAAATACTTGTGTAGCAATATTTCGTACCTCTTGACTTTTCTACGCGACTAATTCCTATGATACTTGTCTAGTGTTCTACTTGTTTGTTTGTTTGATTGATTGTTTATTTGTTTATTTTGTTTTTTTGTTGTTTTTCAGTCAGATTATCGGCCTCACTGTTTGTTCATATGCTTTTCTGTCTGTCTGTGTCTGTCTTATATCATCGATTTCTAGCCCTCTTACTTCCATACTCTCTTTCTATAAGTTAGATGTTGGTCGCTTAATCTGTATCTCTATGAGTTTTAGCCCATTAATTATTTAATTAATACCTTTCTTACCGTGTCAGTCTTTTTACAAATAAATACTAATTGAACACACCTATCTAGATTACTCTATAAATAAATAAAATTTAGCGCATTTCAAAACTTTTATTTTTCAAAATTCTGAAAGTGCTAGCTTGCGGATGTCGGCGTATTTTTATAGCCTTAGACAGTTAACTTGAGGCTTATCAAATTACAAAGCGTTTTATACACCAGGCAATTACTCAACACATGTCATATACAATTTGGATAACTCGTTTGCAACCTGTTTCAACACTACTTTACTACGACGACGTCTCATATCAAAGACATTTATTATAAAGCTGTACAGAATGCCATGGCAAATGTGTGCAATCATAACCGAACACCTATGAAATCTTACAGCAAATCATGACTCACTAGAGTGCGACTTCTTTTTCAGATCACATTCCGACGTCGCCTGGCTTTTCAAGATTTGTGTGGATCTCAGTTGCCATAGGAACAGTTTTTCTATCTACTGTGGTTGTTTCCATCTGCCTGGTACACCACAAATGTAAGAAAGCTGATTACGAAAGTAACAAAAAGGTACGAAGGCTGAAATAAACAGTTTCGTCATGCACTGTTTAGTTTAAACAAACAGACTGAAGGAGCTGAATAACAAGCAACGGTGCCCTTCAGCATGAAGTGCATCACGAATAAGTGTAGGACTGTTGTTGTTGTTGTTGTTGTTGTTACCTTTTCATCGGAAAGGTTGCCCTGTTTCGCTCGCAATCGCTAAATTTGAAAGAACGACTTTTGTACGCTGTTGTTTTATTTTGCAGATGAAAGAGGAGCAACGTTTTCCGCACCTTCACATCAGAAATACTACGGGTCATCCCAGAGACGACTGGACCACTCCACGCTATCAAATGACAAACGTGGCATAAAACAATGAACTGTTTTTATACTGTTAATAATCAAGACAGACCAAGTAGCAGTGAGTTGCATTATCCGAGGGTTACACTACTTCGAAGACGCAGCTTTATTTGTACAGTTAGGTTTCCCTTCCACCCCAATCCGTAACAAAAACGGAGTCATTGCCAAACACTAGACTTTTAAAACTCTAAACGAATGCATCAATGCCTCAGATATGATTTTTCCCATCGCAAAATATAAGCATCTTAATCAAGCTTATTTAGCGCACAGACGCTACCGAATTCTTCGTAGATTCTTTTTCGCTGCAAGAGAAGGGAATGACCGTCAAAATGTCGATGGGAATAATTAAATCAAATCCAAAGCTACCTTTGAACTCAGAAGGCGAACATAAGACGTATTTGACTCTAAAGGAATGAGTAAATACCTACGTTGTGCGGTCCATTTATTGTTGTGGTTTTCAGTTCCAAGTTATTCCAAAGACCGCCCAACTGTAGATGGGAAAAATTCAGCCAAATATGGAGTTAACCTTTAAGCCCAGCATTGAACGCATTTAACTCTAATATCAAATGTGATAAATGCGTTCGTTGTGAGTTTTGCCGATTTACAAATGCCACTCGACTCCCTACTGGGCTCTTTCCAGCCTCTCCCTTCAATCACATTTCTGGAATCTGCAAAAATCTAGCAGACACGTGGCCAGCCATTAAACCAGGGTACTTTCTGGAAGTAGAGAGAGGACCCTGGGAACGAGGTTGGAGATTTTCCTGCTCGAGTTTTCCCCAAACACAAATCCAAGGTGAGCGGTCATTGTAGGTTGTGTTTTCAAATTTCTCCAGCGTAGTATGGAGGCTAGGGATCCCAAAACGGTCAATCTTGCAACTTGCCAAGTTAATTCGTCGAATCAGTTCTTTTTTACTAGAACTGTCGCTAACATCAAACCTTATAACACACTTTACACTGTACAAAAATATCGCGTTCCCCAAACTCAAGATAGTGTAGCATGCATTAAGAAAGTTGAGAAATCACAGATTTTTTGAGCATTTTGAAAGAAATATACTCCACCATGAAATTAACCACTCAAGCTTTGTCGTTTTAATGTCTGTTTTAACCGGGGTTTTTGTATAAGCCGTATTCAAAAAGTCTCAAAACTTATATGCTGTATAAGCTCGCCATATTGCTCTACATGTATTAGCAATTGGTCAGACAGGTTTACAACAAAT
This sequence comes from Catalaphyllia jardinei, assembly GCA_022496165.2. Lineage (NCBI taxonomy): Eukaryota > Metazoa > Cnidaria > Anthozoa > Scleractinia > Caryophylliidae > Catalaphyllia > Catalaphyllia jardinei. The sequence continues at coordinate 8,148,873 of CM042751.1, forward strand.
AATCAGATTTTTTTTTTCCTGCCAGTCACCCGCGTGCCAGTGATCCTAATTCCTTCATCGTCACAAAAAAGCACGCCTAAATATAATCAAGAAAGAAAAATACCAGTTTCTGCAATCGCAATTTCAATATTTTAAATTTCGAAACCCTATTAATATCTCGAAACATACATGTAGCACTCACCTTTTATTAGTAGTAAATAAACCAGTAAGTGTTCATAATTGCGCAAACAATATATAAATTTCCATACGTTTCGAGGCTGCTGCCTCTTCATCACTTACTAGTTTATTTATGTAACGAACTTTGCCCAACACAGTTTTCTTCTTGTTTTCATTAGTAATGTCATTGATGTCGAGGTTATGCGGAAAAAAAAGTCCCTGAAAGCGTTAGTGGTTGGCACTGTAAACATCGCATAACTCCAGAAGAGGTTTTATTTATATTTACGTTATTTTAACCACTCTATAGAAGGGCTTGAAAGTAGTAAGTTTGGATGTAAAATGTGAAATTTAGTTTGTACATATATTGCTAGTTTACATTAACACTTAAACTTCTAAGAGCGCTTAGGGGTAGTTAGGGGTAGACTTTACGTAAAAAGCTCATTTCATTTTCTGACAATAAAATTAAAATCCAACTTGTAAAAGGATCGCACTGAGGTTATTTCTGCCGACAAAACTCTCAAACGTTTGACACACTCAGCTTTTGAAAAGTAAAAGGGTTAAATTTCTCTTAATCATGGGACAAAAAGCAAGTCTCCGGTATAAAGAATAATGTGAGGGACGTGTACGTGTAGCTAAGACCCCCGTCCACACTAATATGTTTTCAAAAAGATTTGGGTCCACACATATCGTTTTCGTATCGTTTTCGCCCGCCCTCACTACAATGCCGTTTCCGTTTTGAAAACGCTTTTATACCCTCAGTGTGCATGGTTGTGTCTGTCCGCCATTTTGGATACTCACGGTAGAGTAGTCTGGCGCCCGGTCGTGTCTATTTTGATGACATCCCATCGTTTTCTCTGTCCACACTGAAAAACAGCGTTTTCAAAAAGCATCGTTTTTAAATCGCTCCACTCTGGAGAGCGTTTTCGAATGGCTCCGTTTTCGGTGATCGTTTTCGGCGTTGTAGTGTGGAACAATAACTGTATCCGGAGCAAAACAACTTCGTTTTCGTTTTAAGACGGATTAGTGTGGACCGGGCTTTAGATGCAACTGGAGGATTTAAAAAAATGTCTGAGAAAAGTATTCAGTTAGCAGTGATCGACAAATGCCGTTTTCTTTCTTTTGGGTTAACAGAATAAAGTAATGGTTCTTCTTTGTTGAATGGGAAAACACAATTTGAAATAGGTGGACTTTTTGTTTTCGTGCAGTCTTACCAGTCTACCCACGTATCCGACCGAGTTCGTCTTGGGTCTCGAGTGTCCTGGCTATATTTTTTCTACTAGATAGGAAACACTTCCAGTTTCACTCCTTATTAAAGTTGTTATTTTATTTCTTAATAAATGTTCGTTTTTTAGTTGGACCATTAACCAGTTCAAGGATGAAACAGAGGGAACTCCTAAGATTGTGTTCAGGGATTAAAAGGAGGATGGATGTGATATACTACACCCGCCATCATAGAGATTGTTTCACCTTTAAAAGTCACATGCAATCAGTCCAGTATCTCCAAGAAAGCTGGTGACATCATGTTAAACCTCAGTTATACCTACTAACTTTAAGAAGACGCACTCTAAATAACTCGTTATAAATAATAACCAGCTAGGTAAATGAATAAACAGTTAACAAACGCAAGTAACCTGTAGCCTTTCATTTCCTTGGTGGTGTCCTAGTAAACCCAATATATACCTTAATAAAGAAATGGGAAACATGTTCAGTGTTTCTATCCAGTTTTAGAAACACGAGTAGAAGTTTGGAAGAACGGGAAATCCTGTGGGAACACGAACCGCAGGCGAGTGTTTCCAAAGCTTTTTCGATTTCTCCCAAACTTTAACGAGTTAATAGAAAGTTAGCAGGTATAACTGAGGTTTGACATGATGTCACCAGCTTTCTTGGGGATACTGGAATGATTGCATTCAGAGAGACTATTAAAGGTGAAGCAATCTCTATGATGGTTCATTTAGGAAACACTGCGACGAAAATAAGGAAAACAACTTATTAACTTTGATTATCAAAATGTAAATTCTCTTTGCTCGCGACATCATTACGTCAACAACTTGTGCTAGTTCTGCGTTTCTATCGAGTTATAGAAACACGATTTTTTACCAATCAGCAACCTTATTTTCTTGAGACTGTTTTCTAAAGGTTATTATTAACGAACCTCTAGAACAGGTTTGTTCCAAACTGCTGTCTACCTCTTTCTAGAAGGTTTCAGTTTCTTAGAATTAGACCGCAATGACCTAACAGGAACTTCTTTTACCCGTTTTTTTTTTCCCAGAAGCTGATGTAAATCTTGTAGAAAGGAAATGAAAACAATAATATCCGGTTTGAGTATTTTAATATCCGCTTTTCGAAACAAATTATTGGCATGGAGTTCAGTGGTTAATCAAAAATCGCCATATCTTAGAAAAATTCCTGATTTGCCATTGATGGCTTTTGATCCTGGTAGGTGAAATCCTATCGAAAACGAAGGGGACGCTTCTGGGATATTTTGAAAGGAACCCGTACATAATAATAGAAGTACCAGTTCTAAAACAAGGCGTTAACTCCTTTCACTCCTTAAGTACTTTCACATTAATTTCCTTTGTTTTGACATGTTCCGAAGAGAATAAAATATAGCCAAGATCTGGAATTCAAACAAAACAGAGGTGTGGCTGATTAAGATTGCTCTTCGTAGTAGTAACTCCTTAAGTCTGGTATTTGATACAAAGAAAACAAAACTACATCAGTTACAGTTAGTAAAGCCTCGATGCCATGTAGAATCTTGATATATCAAATCATTGCGGGCTCCCTGAGAAGGCCATGCGCCGTCTGTACTGACGAAACCGCTGTACTGGCGAAGTTAAACATGCTACAGCATAATGTAATCATGTTGCACGCGCCTCTGACAATCAAATTGCTTGACCGTCCTTGAATTCTATTTGGTTAGTTTTCCTTTCAGTCATGGATCACAAGAAGAACCACAATCTCGCAGGGTCGTCGGTTCAAATCCTATCTGGGACTCGAATTTTTTTCGAGTTTGTGTTTCTCCATGTATTGGCAATTAACATCATGGATGTTGTTACTTTGAAAGGCTAGTCAAAATTGGGTGTGGGGCTCCTTTGTACGGAGGTGATCATTATGTGTGAATGTCATGACCCTAGCGTTATTGGTTCCAGAGATACAGAGAGGTGTCCAGACCCCCCCAGTCACAGATTGACCAAAATAGCGTTAATTTTTATTTTCCCCAAAAAAGTTTGATTCTCTAATAGAATACTACACCGCCTTTCGATTTGTAACGAGAAAATGTTGCTACTTACTGGGAAAATTGAAAAAGCATGTTTAGTTTGTAATTTTTTTACACCAGATCGATGAAATTCCTTCCATTTTTCAAATTGGGAGCCTGTACAGCGCGCGGCCAAAACTCGCACACGCTCATTACCTTCTTCCACTCTGAGTGTGTGAATATCTTAGTTGGAATTCTGGGTAAGAGGTTATGAAGAATGTTTTTAGTGGTAGGTAGTTTGTAATCCAAGAACACGGGTATGTCGGAAAACACAACAAGGATATTTATTCCATACGAACACATTATTTTCTCAAAGACTCCACAACAAGTACACGCTAGACTGGTAACTACACTTGGACTTCCGTCTCTCTTGAAGAAACACCCGGCCTCTGCCAAGATACCCACTTAATTAATATCTCTGTTACCCTTTAACAAACACGACCTCCGTCGATACTTTACAAAGCCTCCAAGCTTTAGACGCGACCTTCGTCACACTTCAGTAGACATTACTGGCCCACGTGATTATTCTCTTAACACTCCTGGAAAATAAAACCATCTAAACACTACACCGATTCTCTTATATACTTTACGGCGAAAGATTCTAGAACTTTCCGGCCCTACTAGATAAAGAAACATTACAATAAGAGGCTATTTACAGTAACATACGCAAACGGCTTAAAATAGAATTACTGAGTGACGATGATACAGCACTAATTAAATATGCTAGAAGATTGGAGACAAAATTAGCATATTCGCGAACCTAGCGTGTGAGAGGCTAGTCCGATTTTGAAAAATTGGCGCGCATAAATCAACATGGCCCACAGGAGTTTATAGTTAAAAATATTAAAGCTGAGTCAACGGAGACAAAATATCTAAGTCATATTTCGTATAGAGGTGGGTCTGTTGCAAAAATAATATCAAATGTTGTCAACGTTTTCATATTACTTAACCCTCCAAGATGAATTGAAACCGCCGCGCAGACAAACAAAGCGCTATAAACAATGAAATTCGATGATGTGTTTGCAAAAAAAAAATTAGACTTCTTACCAATAGATTTTCTTCGATTTTTTGGTTTAACGTACACCATCGGCAGAAAAAAATGATTAATCAAAAATTAGAGGTCACTGAAAGTCCAAGTTCGTTAAATCCAGGCAAAACTATAGCAATAGCCATCTGCATGCCCTATCATTGTTCATTTTAATAGTTAGCGCCGCTCAATACATGTGCTTGACAAGGCATGTGAATATTAATTTGTGTGCACAGTAAAGATGCGCAGAAACAATTGTTTGGTTTGCACCTGAATGAGCGTTCTCCCGTGGCCATCACATTTGACAGAAAGATCAACAGATTTCAAGAGGCATATGACTTTGATTGTTAGTGCACCAGAACAAGGGAAAGCTTTTCTTGGGACAACGGCCCACACAAAAGGTCCACAAGGTGCTGTTTCTTCGGTTGTCTTACACGATGAAAAGAGAATCTTCTAATCTTTGAAGGAAATCAAGAATCTCCTAAGTCAACATGGCCCACAGTTTCTTTGGGTGAGCGAAATGAAGAGCCCTTTGGCTCTGATTGTCGAGAACTTTTTCTCAGCGATGAGAGCTAGATCATATGTTATGTCATTGAAGCTCCCAACTTTGATTTTTGATTTAGCAACTGGGGCCCTATAGGAGGACTTAAAACAAATGTGTAGAACTAACTTCTGCTACTACACAAATGCCAAGTCTTATTATCCAAGAGTGTAATCTGATTTAAGATATTCAGATATAGCCAAGTCCCACGTGCAGCAAAGGAGAGACTGGCAAATAAAGCTTGCGCAAAGTCTTTCACAGAAACTGAAACGGCCAAGAACGTGAGTAGAAATGACAACCAAGGTACTCTGCCGATTAATCACTTTTTAACAGAACAGCCTTCTAGTCAGCCATTCGATTTCGGTAAGATTGGAGAGCTCCAAGAGAAAACAGCAGTTACCCCAAGAAAGGGGGAAGGACAAGAAAGGTCAAGTGTTCTCGTCCAGTCGTCTTGAGACATTGTCTATCTAGGCCCAGATGGTCGACCATCCAGCAAAATGAAATTGTACATATTAAAACAAGACGTATCTATTGACACAAAAAAGGGGGCATGTATGTCATGTGCTTCCGATGTATTTAATAAGTTAACTTCTAAAAAAGATGCAGAAAGAGAAATAAATGTTAAGGACATATGGGTTCTTTGACAGAATGCGTCGTAAAAAAAAATCACTGACATGATTGCGAATATATTTGTACATTATCGGTTTACTATCGTCAATCACGTAGACTCGGTCACCATCGAAGAGACAAGGGAACGCCAATAGGGGAAGTTTAAGAAAAATCAAAACCCACATTGAGAAGACCAAGACGAGCAAGGAATAGGACGCTTATGTGTGATGATGATTGACTTGGACGTTTAACTGAGTTGCTTAAAGTCAGTTCCAATGTGACACGTAGCTAGTTATGTTTGAATGCTGTTTCTTCTGCGCGCTGTCTCTGTTTTTTCTTTTTTCCTTTTTTTAGAGGGTGGGGGAATTGAGGGTACTTGGTAAGCCGACATGTTATTGGGGACAAATAAGGAAAAACTGCTGGAACGTGAAAACACAGGGTAAAACTGAAAGGGAACAAGGAAACAATAAAAACAAGAAGCCCCGCCCCTCCCAATGCCACAACCTGGGAGACCCTCAATACATGACAAGATCGAAGTACTGGATAAGAATAAAAAGGTGAAAGTACTAACCCCAGACATGTCCTATCCATGTCCATCACGCCATATGCATCTTTGATGGATTGCCATGCGAGAACAAATTTGGTCTTTTGGTCTTTCTCACAATTACGGCTTCAAGGGAAACGAATGTTTTTAAAAGATATTACTCGCGCTAACAGTGACTTCTTGACCTTTCCCATTTGAAGTTACGTAGAGCCAAGCGTCATTGGGCCCGTCGCCATTGTACACTAAATAAAACCCATTCCCTGCCGATTTTGCTTGTACCATCGCTGAATCACAACAGTGTTCCAAGTTGAAAACAATCCCCCTGGGGAATTCAAGCAGTGTTACGCAGGGTAGGGTGGTTATCTCTACTGCGCCTTT
>CM042751.1:8155483-8197983 GCA_022496165.2 Catalaphyllia jardinei
CAGAATGGGGATCCTGAGCCGCTGAAACCTTGCGAATATTCATCAAAATAGGCACCCACGGGGTCACCTTTTATAATTTCACTTTATGTTCCTGTTTACATATTTTACATGAAACTCATCTGTTCTATTTTTGACTTGATTAATTAGGCTCAGCGCAGAAGCGGACGGTTAGTAGTGGCTAATACGATATGAGTTCAGGAGTGTCACTTGAAGTCTGAAACGTGTATGGCAATCTTGTAGTTTAAATATCTTTGATTAGTGAATCACGGTTTTTTTTTTCTGTCTTTTTCTTTTGTTCCCTGGGCAAGGTTTATTTAAACAAGAAAGTAACAAAAGCCAAGATTACAGGAAGTTAATAAAAACGCCCAAAACTCTGAACAAAGGTAAGGTCACAAGAACATTTTTTATTCCGTGTTTAAACGGTTAACGGTTTAGAATCTCAATTGTTTTGACTGAATTCTATTTTCTTGGGAAAGATACCAACCATAACTATGATCAGCATGAATACATCACTCTCCCTTTTTAAATCTTCTGTCCTCAAGCTGCCTGCTGTGACAGACAGCTAGGGAATTAGAAGTACTGGAGATAATTATTCGATCGTTCGTTTACTTCGTATTTCCTGTTTTTCCAAGAAGCTTAGAAACTTCTGCTTACCTATAATTTATTTGTTAGGTTTCCATTAGGCTACCGATTCAAAACTCTTTAGCGACCCAGCCTATACTTTGTTCTTTATGAGAGTACAGTTGCCTCACCAAGCGGATCACCATTTTAATTCTTTGTCAACACTTTAATAGCATCATTTTAACAACTGCATAATCGGAGAGTATAGAATCATCTGCCAATCAGTAAAATTATTTGCTGGAGGTTTATAAAGACTGTAAATGATCGTTCTGCTTTCTAAAAAGGAGGGTGCAATCAAGTGACGGTTGTGTTTTGTCAATAACTTGCTAGCGAAATACTTGAAACACCTGAACGAAATAATTGCTTCCAAAAGCCACATTATCCCATTAGCTGACTGTAGTAGATATGATCACTCACCTGCAACGATTTGACGGACAAAAGTACGGGTAAACGATATACTAGCTCTTTTAGCGAAAAATACTGGTAACTTTTTTTTGTTATATTCGCTATGAGCATCAAATATATTGCTCCAAGTACTATATACGATGAAATCAGTGAAGTAAATAATCAATACAGCATTATTCCGAAGACACCAAATGACGTGCGACCCACGCAATCTAAACGCTCAGACCTCTCTCTTAAAGTGTTTTTTAAGTGCTTTCTTTTCCCAGATGGAATTTTCTTTTATCCTTTTGAGCCTTGATTGAGTATCTAGTTTGTCATATGTAAAGGTAACGATAAATATCTCAATAAGGTTAACATGGCTTTAACGACGCAAATGACAGCAAATGACAGCGTCGTTAAAACCAGTGTATGACTCGACGGAATTCAGTAGGTGATAACATTTGCAGTTGATGATACATAACAATGCAGATGAAAAAAAGTCGACAAATTAACCGAATTCAGTGCTATTTCGCTCAGCTAATAGGCTTGTAATATTACTTGGACAAAAAGGTAGAAAAATGAAACCAGGTGCTTTTCCATTTAAGATATAGAAACTAGTTCCTGTCTTAATAGAAATTACAAAACTAGAGGCAGTTGCGTGTTCACGAATAAAAGCAAAAATGTGGCTAAGTAACTTAGAATTGAAATTATTAACATTATCGCAACCTATATTGGGTTATGTTTATCTTAGCATTTGCGAAGATCTTTCAAAATGGTGTCATGAAAGTTTCAGTCTGTCTTCCTGTTTATGCATTTGACGTCACAAACAGGAATAAAAACAAGTTAGCGGAACCCGGGAGCGGAACATGTAAGATTACCGTTTGCGATATAAAGATTAGTTTTCGTGGGCACCTGAATTTATAATAAGGCTTCAAAGTCGAGGAGAATTAAAATTGTCCCATCAAAGCAAGCATTGACGCGAGGCTTCTCTAATATTGAAGGTCTTTACGCGAATATTCTTCAAGGATGGCGAATTTACCATAAAACATTGACGGCCCCAAAGTAGATATTGATAGAGTATCTCATCCGATTCCACAGGCCAGAGACGATAGTGACATCTTCCGGCGTAAGTCTCCATTGAAGCTTCATCGCAGCTGTGTTTTGAAATAGAAAGGTGATGTTATTTTTTTTTTCTTTGTAGAATAATATGCATTTAACGCTCGAATTAATTATTTATCACAATCGCAATTAGTTGATGAGTGTCATTCTGTTTATGAACAGTTGCTTTGGGGGAGAGCATGTAGTTCAATTCTGGGCACGACCGACACAACGAAAGAACAGAAAGGCATAAGCTTAGAAGGACAGCAAGGTAAGCCTAGGTTAACGATTAGGGTTAAGGTTTCGGCTTGATTTGATTTTAAATAAATGCTTTTTTATTGGTAAAATAGGAATAGATGCGGCTATGAAAGCACCACGTTTGTTATATAATATCTGCTTTCTGACGGTATATGGTATTACGCGGACTGGACCGGGCTTTAATGGGCTGGACTGGACTGGACTAGTAAAACGCGGACTAGTAAAACGAGGACTAGTAAAACGCGGACTGGTAAAACGCGGACTAGTAAAACGAGGACTGGTAAAACGCGGACTAGTACTACAATAACTGTACAATGATTATATGAATTCTTATATAAGCATAGATCACATACATGTCTGTATACTTATAGCATACTTAGGGCCACTAAGTACATACTTTTTTTCCGTTGCTAGCTTTCCGTCACGCATGGTGTCACTCGAGGGGCTGTCACCCTAAATACGCTATTGTTTTCTGAGAAAGGGTCAATTTCCTTTAAGTAACAATTTCTACAGCTTTATTCAGCAGTTACAGTTATCGATTGGAACGATCATTCCTCTTCCGAAGAATGATTCTTAACAAGAGAAACAGAAACATTTGAAATAAAAAGTCAGCAGGAACATGATCATCATATGATGTCGCGGTCTCGTGGATCACAGTCAGATCATGATTTCCGTCACGCAGGGCGTCACGTGCGGGGCTTTAATCTTTCAATACGCTCTATACATTCTGAGAAAACAACAATTTAATTTTAGAATAATTTCAAGAGCTTTCTTTTCCAGTCATAATTACAATCTCTCATCCGAAAACCGCTTCAATATTCAAATTATTCTAATATAAAAATAGGCAGTCAATGACTGCACGTGCCTACTGCTGTTATTATTTAGAACACTGCAGTGAAACAAATCATATTGCAATAAAAGGGGTCATAAAGCGAGCTAATACGAAAACGTTTTTGGACTCGTAGCTTATTAAAAACATGCCGGCTTGTTTCTTGTACCGCGCAAAGTATATGCCGATCTCCAAATTTGTAAAGACTCTCGGTAGTTTGAATTAAATATCTTACCTCTAAGTTAGTTGGCTTTAGATGAATAGTGCAGGAAAAAAAACACCGAGATTTTGAAGTAAAATTGTGCGCGAAAAATTAAACTTCGATTGTGCGGGTAATTGTGCCAAACTTTTTTTCACTGGTAGTTTAAATACACTTAGCAAGCTTAGCAATCGCCAATTCTTTTGAAAAAACTGCGTCTGACTGCTAAAGAAAATCATGTTGCGTAACACGAACTAAGCAAGCCGGACGCCAAAATAAATAGCAAAACCGACTGCCGCATATCTTCGCTTATAAATGAGCTCCTTTTTAAGAATACTCCTTCCTTGATTCAATAAAAATATGTAGTTTGATTACTCCTTCGAAAACTGCGTTAAGAGTCCCAAATTTTCAGACTTTTTATTAAAAAAACACAACCTGAGAGGTTTATGCAAATTATATGCAATGTAATAGAAGGTCTCACGGTCGCCGACGCCATCATATTGTGGGGAGTTTTTCCGTGGAAATTCTGGAATAACTTCAGACTCGGCCGGGTATGTAGTATTAAAAAAAAAACACTTTCCGGTTGCATGCCTCTATGCTAGTAGAAACTGGGAAAACATGGCAAAATTTACAGTGAATGTATGGGGAAAAGCGTGATTTTTTTTGCTTGATAACTTGAGGAAGGTTGGCATTCTACAATTTCTATGAATTACAAACTAAAAAAATACTAGCTAAAAGAGGTAACCGATCAAATTTAAGAACTGTACTCTCACAAAGAAAGCCGCAAATTTAAGTTTTATTTTTCATATATTTGTCTGTAAAATGAAGCCGCCGTTCGCGGGAAAATTTAGAAGTATTTGTATGAAAAACTAAAAAGACCAATTCTCGCTTCTCAGCAAACTGATTAATCTGTTAACTCTTTTGGCTGATATCTTTAGTTGGCAACTCACAGGAATTTCAGAATATCAACCTTCCTGGAGTTATCGAGCATTAAAATCACGATTTTGCCCATACATTCACTGTAAACTTTGCCGTGTTTGCCCAATTTCTACTAGCATGGAGGCAACCGGAAAGCGTTTTTTAAATACTACATATCCGGCCGAGTCTGAAGTTATTCCAGAATTTCCATGGAAAAACCCATCCAGTCCTTCTAAAGACTAGATCTTTGTTTAGAAATGTCAAGCGATTTCAATTATAATTTTTGCTTTGTGGTTGAGGAAATTTTCGTGCTTGAACAGGCCGACAAGCGCCCGTCGGTGCCCTGATTGGAAACGAACACTATCCGACGATTAGGCGCTTACAGACGCACTCTGATTGGCTACGAAAACTATCACAACGTACTCTGTTTGGCTACGAAAATATTAAAAGATTAGGTCTACACGAACGGGAATCGAAAAGGGTTACGGACGGACTTACTTACACAGTCGATAGCATTAGTGCCTACGCCTCTTTGAGGCAGGTAGCCACAAAAAGTCAAGGGGTACATGGTTATCATGATTGTCACGATCTTAAATGTCACAGTCACACAAGACCTTCAATAATGCTTTCTGTCACACAAGAATACTATTGCGTTTTAGCAATAATTTCAACAGCTTTCTTTTTCAGCTACAAGTCATCAAGTAACATTAGATTTATGATTGACTGAAACGATCATCCCCCATCCAAAGAACTTCAGATTGTTCAGATTATCTTTCCTAAGAGAAAGAGAAACATATAAAATAACAAGTCACTATAAGTACACGGACATGTATGTGATCTATGCTTTTATACGAACACAGATAATCGTTGAAATAAAGACAATTATTGTCGCACTAGTCAAAGTTTTTCCAGTCCTCGTTTTACTAGTCGGTGTTTTACTAGTCCACGTTTTACCAGTCCGCGTTTACCAGTCCTCGTTTTACCAGTCCGCAGTTTACTAGTCCGAGTTTTACTAGTCCGCGTTTTACTAGTCCACGTTTTACTAGTCCTCGTTTTACTACTCCGCGTTTTACTACTCCGCGTTTTACTAGTCCAGTCCTCGTTTTACTAGTCCAGTCCAGTCCAGTGCAGTGCGGTCCAGTCCTCGAAATACCATATGCCCTTATGACGAGGCGCAATAACAATCTCAAAATAAACTTAGTTTCCGGATGTCAACCTGTTCTAACCGTAACGAAGAACATTCGTTTGGCTAACAATCCAATAAACTGTCACAGTCGAAGGCTATTGATAAGGATTACTTAAGAGTTAGACAGGGCAATAATTTATGATACTTGAATTTTTTGGACCCGAGGTTGGCTGAGTGCTTATCCACGTTTTGCTTTCTCCACTTGTATCCACTTTTTGCTTGGAGGTATTTTAAAAAATAGCCTTTAAACAAACTTGCAGTCTTGCGAAAAACCGACATCAATTCTTTTATGGACAAAATGCTGCACGTGTGGGCCAGGCTTGATCCCTTTGAAATTCCACTAATTTTACCCTTATTTCTTTTGATAAATCGAATTTTTTCCTAATTTTTTTGTCAGTTTCCTTTAGTACATATATCCCTTGTTCCCTCAAATGAATCCTAAAGGCATCCCTTGCTCCTTTGACACTGGACTACGAGTAGTCTCTCTTTCGCTTAGTCCGTCGTGTGTGACGCAAAAGAAAACCGCGAGAAGAAAATGGCGGCGTTAAATCCCGAGAGTAGAACGCGCGCAAAAGGAGGGACCCTCCTCTCGCGTGCTTCTAGCCTCTCGTCCCCAGGAGTGGACACGGTCATTTTTTTTTTCTCGCGGTTTTCTTTCGCGTCAAGCACGATGGACATGGTCTACCTTGAAACAAATGAAGTGATTATGTTACCTTGTTTTCCAAAACGCCAGGGAGGCCCTTTAGGTTGTCTATATTGGACGTTAGTACGAATCCTTACATTTTACCAGACAAAACATGGTTCGTAGATCAGTCATTTAGAGGTCTCTGCCGAAGTCAAAAAGGTATTTCTGCAAACACAAATTCGGAAACGGGACTTACTGATCATGATGTCAACTGTTAGCCTTCTCTATATCTCTCAGATTAAACTATGCTTTTCACATTGATGCGTGTTTCATGGTAGGTCAGTCAAATGATTCAAGATACTGTAGTTCGTCTGTTGTTACTGGTTTTCGCCTTAGGACTTCTTTATGAAACTACTGCGGCCAGCCGCTGCGCTGCAATGGAAAATCAGCATTTATGTAAGTAGAGATAATCACGTTTGAGTTGAACTACTCAAATAGTGCCATTTTGTAGTTTTAAACTACCATCTGAAAAAAATGCGTAATTCCAGACACGTTCGGCTCGTAGAAAGACCGACGACAAGACTGTAAAATTCATTAGTGGAAAACTAAAATCAGTTAACTGAAATGAGAGTAGTCAGAACTTATTCTTAACATTGTCCCGTAGAAAACGACTTATGCTAGCATTTTAGACAAGTGGAAAATACCTAGCAGTAACCACATACCACGGGGCTAGCCTTCAGGCGGATGCAAGTTAAAAGAATATATAGATATATAAATAATGACAAATGTAAATCCTTGGATGAGTAAATTGCTCAATATTTCATACTACCACTCATAGATGACTGGGAAAACTCAGAACAATCCCGTCTTAATTTGCAAAATTAAAACGTAACGGTAAGTGTGCCTGATCCAGTCGACACAAATATGTAATTTTTATTTCAGTTTTACCCCATCCTTTAAAGTGCCTTTATAATCAAATTTTCAAAGTCCACTTCTTTTTTACATTTTTGTACACAGTAGGGCTTTCTTGGATACCTTGCCAAATTTCAGTCTATTACGAGGTATAGAGGACACGTTTTCTGGACCTATATTTCTTTGAATCTACGGCCGCCATTAATTTTCCTTGTTCCAATTCTTGGTTAAAAATTGGAGTAAATGACGTAATATTCTCAAAAAATACGGCACGGATTGAAATCAAAATAACAAGTGTGAAAAATTGTGCGAATTGGTATTTTTGACAACATTTCGTCATTTACTCCAATTCTCAACGATAAATTGGAACAAGGAAAATGTATGGCGGGGCTAAATTCTCGAAAATAAAGGTAAAAAAAACGCACATTGTAATGTTCGTAATAGAGTGAAATTTGGCAAGATACCTAGGAAAGACCTATAGACCTTTCCCGCATTCCACTTCAGTGCGTACGAACAATAGCACCAGAGCGAGGTTGGCGTAGACATTTTCATACAATTACTGTACTTTTGTCCAACCCAACCTCGATTCGGTGCCATTGTTTGTTGGAAGGCGGGAAAGGTTTATTGTGTACAAACATGTAAAAAATATGGATATCGAGCATTTGATCATAGAGGCTCACATATTTGAATCTGTTTACCTATTTCTAGACCCTTTTGCTCCTTCTCTGGAAATCAGCATTGTAGAATCTCCGAACCAAGATGTCCTACCAACTGGCCACAACACAACAATGATTTGTACCAGCAATTATTCCAAGGAGGACTGGGGCTTGCATTTCTATAGTCAGCCATTTTGGATACAGCGTTTTTTCAACGATGATTACTTAGGGGACTGTGGAGGCGGAGATGGGGACAGCGAAGATTCAAAAGTATGCGCCCATGTCATCCAAAACGCTACAGAGAGCGATTCTGGAAATTATAGTTGCGTGGCACACAATCAAATACATTGTACTTATGGCGCTATCGTCCTGCATTTTGAAAGTGAGTATTAAAAACAATTTCACATGTTTCCTGGGTGTTTAGGAGTGTAAAGCCAGAATCGGTTGGATGACCGTTGAACGGTGCAGACCGTCTTTTTCTTCCTTTTGCAAAGTCAGCAAAGCAACTTAAGAGAGCTTATGCTTACTATTTTAAATTCGGCTTGCAGTCATTGTGCGCATGTTTCATCTTAAAGAGAGACTGGCAATGCGAGAAATAAACAAATATCGGAAATTACTAATGCAGCTGTAGTTCTAACTATAATTTGCATTCCAATTTCTTGAACCTGGAGGAAAAAGTAATATTCACCAAATCAAGTAGGGGTTGTTCAATCAAATTTAAAATCAATTAAACGAATTCAACATGTTGCTTAATTGTCTAGATTTTACATTTCTTTCTGACATCACGTCATGTTCTACTTGGACCTTAAAGATAGACAAAAGCACTCGAATTGATGCGATTTTCCCTTAGCACTTATACAGCTGCATCTATACTGTTTGCAGACGCTAACTGTTTTACTTATTGGCAAATAATTTCTAGAAAGACAATTGATGTTATCTTATAGCTTAAGAGGCATGTCAGTTGGGGAAAACAAAGAAGTTTCTTTTACTCATTCCCCACAATGACTGAATCGAAAATATGCAGCGCTTCTCCCGGCTAGATTCCTTTATTACTCTTCTCTATTTTGAGATGATGTTTTCAATATGATTATAGAGCCGTCACCTCCGCAATTCACCCTCACACCACCTCGCCGTAAGAACGTTTTCGCTGGAAGCTCATTGAACCTAACGTGTCAAGCGACAGGTCTTCCCAGGCCTGCCATCAGTTGGTATAAAGATGGCCAGCCTGTAATCAGGGGCAGCATCACAAGAGATAATGGAATTTCCCTGCTATCTTTGAAAAATGTGCAACAACACGACCAAGGGGAGTATTGGTGTGAGGCACAAAACGGCCAGGGCTGGAGTAGAACTTCTACCACACGTCTCAAGTGTAAGAAATTTTGTTAATAACTTGTGTCCACATTTACGTCTAACTAACTAGTTTCATGATGTCGTATGCTTAAGAAAGCTTTTTCTTCTGTTTTTTTTCTTTTTTTTTCTAAGTTCAATTTGGTTCCCTTGAATAGCTGTTTGAGAGACTTCCTTGTCATTAATTAGATCCTACAACATGACAAATCAGAAGCCCTCTTTCTATCTTCTATAGTATTCTCAAGACCAACCATACTGCTTCATCCAAAAGACGTTGCCATTTACCTACATGGTACAGCTATTACGGTTAATTTCACCTGTGAGGCCAGTGGATTCCCATTTCCAGTGATCAACTGGCTGAAGAACAACTCAACAGTAACCAGTGGAACGCTCGTCCAGAATGGTACCATCTCCTCTCTAGTTCTCAGTTTACAAAATAAGGAGGAACTTCCCGGAAAGTATAAATGCATTGCAGAAAATTTATTAGGACAGACGACTTCCAAAGAAGCAGCACTGGTTGTCCGTCCACAAACGCAAAGCTCAGGTGCGAGAAAATAATTTGTTACTCTTGACGTTTCTACGCTTTCTGTCTGGGTCTATCTGTCTCCCTCTCCCTCTTTCTCTTTTTCTATCGATTTCTAGCCCTTTTACTTCTATACTCTCTTTCTTCAGGCTAGATGCTGGTCCTTCTATCCGTACGTCTACGAGTTTCAGCCCATTAATTAAAAAAAATAATAAGTTTATTACAGTGTCAGTCTACAGTACAAATAAATAATAACTGGGGACATCTATTTAGAACACCCCATAAACAAATAAAATAAGTTAACAATCTAGTATATGCCCAAAAAAGAAAAGAAAACCTATAGAAATACTGTTTACAAATCGACGAAAACTAATTTCTACATACATGTAAATAGCAATTCTTACATTTATATTGCGATACAACGTCTGACATTTAAAACTTCAGAGTCTGAAAGTAATAGTTTGGCATTATTTGCGGATGTCCGCATGTTTTAATAGTCTTAGATAGTAAACTTGAGGTTTGTTAAGATGCAAAACGTTTTATACACCAGAAAATGACTCAAAATAGCATATACAATCTGGATAACCCGTTTGAAACCTGCGTTAACTCTACTATAAGAAGGCGGCGTCTAGTATGAAAGCGATTTCTTGTATGGCTGTACATCATACCCTGGAAAAGTAGCCAATCATATCCGAACACGTATGAAATCTTTCAGTAAATCATAAATCACCCACTAGAGTACAACTTCTATTTTAGATCACATTCCGACGTCACCTGGCTTTTCAAGAGTTGTATGGATCTCAGTTGCCATAGGAACAGTTCTTCTATTTACTGTCGTTGTCTCCATTTGCCTAGCACACAACAAATGTAAGAAAGCTAATTATGAAATCAACAAAGAGGTGAGGAGGCTGAAATTCACAGTTTATAGCCACTGTTTAGTTCCAACAAACCTACTGAAGGAGCTGAATAACAAACAACAGTGCTCTTTAGCATGAAGTACATCACGAAAAAATGTAGGACTGTTGTTGTTGTTACTTTTTCATCGGATTAGTTACCCTATTTTGTCCGCAATCGCTAAACCTAAGTGAACAACTTTTATTGCTGTCGCTCTATTTTGCAGATGAAAGAGGAGCAACGTTTTCCGCACCTTCACAGCACAGATACTACGGGTCATCCCAGAGACGACTGGACCACTCCACGCTATCAAATGACAAACGTGGCATAAAACAATGAACTCGGTTTTCATACTGTTAATAATCAAGACAGTACAAGTAGCAGTGAGTTGCATTGTCCGAGGGTTACACTACTCCGAGGAAATTTGAAGACGCAGCTTTATTTGTACGGTTAGGTCTCCCTTCCACCCCAATCCGTCACGAAAACGGAGCCTTTCGAAAACGCTCTTCAAATCGGAGTTTTTAGTTAAAACGGAAGACTTTAAAAAAAGGAGCTTTTCTAAAACGATGACGTCTGATCATGAGATTTTCCTGCTCGAGTTTTCCTCAAACACAAATCCAAGGTGAGCGATGATTGTAAGTTGTGTTTTCAAATTTCTCGAGCGTAGTGGAGGCCAGGGATTCCAAAACGGTCAATCTTGCAACTTGCCGAGTTAATTCGTCGAATTTCTCTTTTACTGGAACTGTCATTAACATCAAGCCATATAACACTATACACTGTACAAAAAGACCGTCGATCACTTTGAAGGAAATATATATACTCCACCTGAAAATTAACCACTCAAGTGTTGTCGTTTTTGTGTCTGTTTTAACAAAGGTTTTTGCATAAGCCGTATTTAGAAAGTCGCAGAACTCATGTGCTGTATAGGCTCACCATATTGCTGTATATGTATTAGCAAGTGGTCAGACAGGTTAACAACAAGTAATTAGATATTTGTTTTCTGACAGTGACCCGAGATTTCACTTCCAAATCCCTTGTTCGTCACTTCAGTTAAAATTCACAAAAAAAAACACGCCTGAAATTTATCAAGAAAGCAAAAATATTAGTTTCTGCAACCGCAATTTCAATATTTTAAATTTCGAAACCCTATATCTCGAAACATACATGTATCACCCACCTTTCATTAGTAGTGTCACTGATGTCGAGGTTATGCGGAAAAAAGTCTTGGGAAAGCAAACATTGTAAATTTGGAAATTTGACAACGTCAAATAAACTTGATCTATTGGAAACTGTGACAGGCATTGTGAATATCGCACGACTCCAGAAGAGATTAAATTCATATTTACCTTATTTTTATCACACTTTATAGTTTACCACTAAATTTCCCTTTGTCGTCATTGGTCAAAACTGATCACGTGGTACGATCTCGCGCGGGCACTATCTGTCAATAGAATGCCCTAGGGCGACTATCAGGCAAGAGTGCCCGCTCAGCGAAAGTGGCTCATCAAAGGCAGCTTTCTTCTACAGGTTTTTTTAGATAAGATGAAAAGAATTTATCGTCCCATGGCGATTTTAGAAGAGAGCAAGAGAAATATTTTTAGGCTAAAAACTGCAGTAAACTACGGTACAGTAAAACTTCAAACGGACGCAGAGGTTTCAAGATTCGAGGTTTCCTATTTAGAAGCTCTTTTCTTTAGAAGTCAACAGTTGACCATATCAAATTGTGTATATTGCATTTATAGATATAATATCATCTGAAGAGGATACAACGGAAAATACGAAACACCTAAGCGCTCCACAGAGGTTGGAAATTTGGATGAATAAATTCTTGTCGTTTTCAGTTTTGAGGCATGCCGCTACGGGAAAATTTAGTGGTGAACAATAAAGACAATAGAGTGTTCATGTCTCCGAACTATCGGTCTGATAGTTGCCCCTTGGAAATTTGATGTTCTTAAAACTAGCATATTTGCTTTAAGAACATCAAATTTCCGCGGGGCAGCTATCAACCAATAGTTCCTCGGCAGAAACACTCTATTGTTTAATTAGTATCACCCAACTAGTGGACTAATGCAAATCCTGAATTTTGATTGGCTACGCTACTAGGGGACTAAAAGTAATAGTTATCGAGTAGCGAAATTCGACGGTTTTTCTTTCGTTTTTTTCCCCAAATAGATATTTTTTCAACTTGCATTTCCTAACTTTGTTATTGCCTTTTCTATCCGACTACCGTTAGTTGGGTGACTAAAACAATTAGACCCTTCGCCCTCAAGGGCCACGGGTCAATAGCCCATTTCGGGCTACGGGTCTAATTGTTAAATAGAGTGAGTAGCGTAGCCAATCAGAGAACGGCATTCGTGATAGAACGCTATTAGATTTATAATAAAACTCGATAGAAACACGGAGAACGTGTTTTCTATTGCTTTCAGGAAACACTGCGACGAAAAAAAGGAAAACAAATTGTTAACTCTGATTATCAAAATGGAAATTCTCTTTGCTCGCACCATCATTACGTCAACAACTCGTGCTCGTTCTGTGTTTCTATCGAGTTATAGAAACACTATTCTTAACCAATCAGCGCAATTATATTCTTGGTACTGTTTTCTAAATGTTATTTCTTAACGAACCTTTAGTACAGGTTTATTCCAAACTGCTGTCTGTTCAGCTGCTTAACAGTAGGTTTCAGTTTCTTAGAATTAAACCGCAATGCCCTAACAGGAACTTATTTAACCAGTTTTTCCCAGAAGCTGATGTAAATCTTCTAGAAAGGAAATGAAAACAATAATATCCGGTTTGAATATTTTAATATCCGCTTTTCCACGCACATTCAGTAGTTAATCAAAAATCGCGATATCTTGGAAACATTCCTGCTTTGCCATTGATGGCTTTTGATCCCATAAATGAAATCCTATCAAAAGAAACAGAAGGGGACGCTCGCCATTTAGCACCAATCGACAGCCCGCTAGCATGCCCTGAAGGTCGCACTAATGGCTGTGATTGATGAATTTCGATCCGATCTGTCGATAACCCGCAAGCTTGACGGAAATCCGCGGTTGTTTTGTTTTCGAAGGTCGCGTAACAACGACAACGGTGGTAACTCCTGTCACGTTTCTTTTCCGGCTCGATACCCTAAAAGGTGCCGCAAGAACCCTCACTGTGGAACTTCTGATCCAGAACATTTTATGAGGTACCAAAACCTCGACGAGTGTCCCTGTCCTCTTTTTTGGGATTTCTTCCCCCGTACACTTATATGCTGCTGGCGACAGAAGAGCAGCAACAATTTCAAATCCACGGTCCATCTCCCCATCATGAAAAAACCCTCATGTAAAGCTCGAATCATGGACTGTGTCGAAACTTTCTATTGTAATTCACACCAGGACAATTATCTTAGCTTATGAGCTCTAATATCTGCACGTTCTCCTGCAGTCGTCATTAGACAGATCGATTTTGCATAAACAATTGACCGGAAGTGTGGAAGTGTGAATCCTATTTCGTCTTGACACAGTATTTACAAGTAAAAATCCTCTAAAACCGTTTGTGTTTTACTGAAAGCATACGCATATCGTTGTCGATCCATGCTATTGATATTATATACGTAGCTCCGCATTCTTTACCATCTACGTAAGAAATGAACTGAAAGGATAAATTCACGGCAGGGCCGTAACTAGTAACAGGCCATCCGAGGCACTCGGTCATATCTTTAGCTTTCGTTGTATAAATATTCATCATAAACACACTTAACACTGACCTGGGAAGAGAACTCAACCATGGACCGATTGCATTCATGGACATTGCCTCAGTCGTGGATACAGCCCTGCACGGCCAGATAGAAAATTACCAATCAGTTAAAATGTATATGTTTTACAATTATTTTTTTTTCTTTTCTTTTCTCATTTTTGTTTTAACAGCATTTACGACCGGAAATGCTTGCTCATGAGATCAAAGTCACACAAGGCTATATTCACAAATAGTTGTAAACAGATGTTAATGACATACTGAATATACACAGCTGCTTATTCAATACTGTTTCGAAGCTTTATTTCTCAAGGTTAACGGTAAAAGACACACTCGCGATTCAAAATACATAATTTATACGTACGGGAGAAAGTCCGCTGACAGGGGCAGAAAGTCCGCTGACAGGTATAGATAAAGGTACAGAAATTTACATATCGTGACAAATACCACGGAAGGAAAAGCTTGTATCAGGCAAGAAGAAAAAGCCATAGAAATACTTTACAAGTCAGATCCTTAACCAAACAAGAAGAGATCTCCGTATGAGCAGCATATTTTCAAGTAAGTGCATTAGTACCTAACTGTGAAGGCCACTTGTGATTCATGTCTCAGCACGCATGCCTCCGCTTTTCAGCCCATTTCCGCACCAGTGGTACAAATATTATGATTTACCTGCTGCAGCTACTGACTCTACAACTGAAACACGTATACTGAGAAAAGGTCACGTAGTAAAAGCCGTCGACAAAATCTGGCAAATTCTATTTGTAAAGAGAGCAAATAAACAAAAATTCTAACTATGGACTATTATACTATCAGCAAAGAAAGTGGGCAGTATTACAAAAACATATGTGATCATCCGCCAATCGGCAGCATTCAGTTAGTACGGCAGAGCGAATCAGTCGACTTCCGTTCAAGGTTGTATTTATATTTCCAAGTCCTAACATTGGGCTTGAATTCGCATGGCTGTCTTACATTCTCAACTTTCGATTGGTTTTAGTCCTTGTTGATGGACTAAACGGCATTTCACTCAGAAATCGGTCGTATTGAATGATCTGGTGAAGTATTATCATTCGTCTTTACACTGTAGTAGAATAATTTAAAGATGTACTGGTTATCGCTTTGTCGATACACGAAGAGGCAATCATATGTTCCTCTCAATAGTCTCCATTTGCAAATCAGCGATGTTTTTCTTGCACGCACACTCAACAACAGAAAATGATTGATCACTCCAATAAAATGTCAAGGTTTTCAATGCCTTTTAACTCAATTGCACAAGCCGCAGCCACCGAGACTAAAGACTATTTATCAAAATCCGCCAAAAGCGAAAGATAAAGAGCTCCATGATTAAATTTCACTTTCTAGTCATATCTGCCATATCTCCTCGATCTGAACAGTAAATAATTATATACATATATTATAACTCCCATTGAAACGTCAGAATGCAATCACCATCGGAACTAACCCTGGAAATGTTTGTTTTTGGTCTACTGAGAATAACGGGAACCGCAAAGTTTCCTCCCAACGATAATCATCAAAGTGTATCAACATAATATTATTATTATCATTATTATTATCATAATTATTATTATTATTATTGTTATCATTATTATTTTGTATTGTACAGTATTTTAAAAACATTTCAGCAATCATTGAATTCTTCTAACGGCCGAATGAAACTTGATAGTGCTTTCCATAAGGGCGTTTCAAGGATTTGAAAATGCGCAGGGGGTGTTTAGACTGACGTTTTATTTCGAAAGCTGATTCTGTATTCGCACGTTTCAAAAATTATAAACAAATTGCTATAGGGCATGCTTAACTGTATTGCTTAATAACTGTATTGTTCCGCTTACATGTCACAATATTTACACGTTGTCATGGCGCTAATAGACAGGTGTTAATTGACTTAGATCAGAAACTAACCGGTAATGAGGACAATAAGTTCGCACTCATTTAAAACATTAAAAATAAGCATAAGATAAATAGAATACATCACGGGAAAGTATATAACGTGGACTGAAGTATAAAACGTGGACTAAACATTACGGACTGGATATTAAAAAGGACTCAGGTATAAAACGCCGACTGCGGACTAAATTCCGCCTACCGACTGCGGACTGGGTATAAAACACAGGCAGAGGTTCAAAATACCGATTTCAGTCCAGCTTAGTGATCACGGTACATGAGGCGAATGCAGGAGCCCGTCACTGGGAGCCTGCAACTACCCCATATTCCTAACACGGCGTTTTCACAGACCGATCTATTTTTAGTTTGAATTTATCTCGAATTCAAATCCCCACAGGAACCTCAGTGAACAATAACATTGACAATCATGGGCTCATGTTGACATGTCACGTGCGGCAGCATTGTTTTATCCTTACCGAAGCGCGCTCATGTAGACTGGAACTGGCCTATTTCGCGGGAAAAATATCTAAAAATAGAATGGTCTGTAAAAATACCGTTGCATTTGTTTATTATGGGAGTTGCAGGCCCCAAGTAATGGGCTCCTGGCGAATGGTATTTTCGCGTGTTAAATGTCACTTGGTAAAACTGCGCTTGTGCTATTACCCTAAGATGGTATGGCCCGCACTGGAGGCCTGCGTTTGTTTCACATATCAATTATTCTTTCCTCGCAGAGTTTCGATTTTCAAGATAGCAAAATTGTGATAGTAAAGTGCCCTGCTGGCTGTTGTTATCTTCACGGGGAAGCCGGAAGCCCGCACCGGGAAGTCCTTCTTTTATACTGACCGGTTTTGAAATATCAAAATTTGCAATGTTAATCTATAGATTAAAAAAGTCAAAGAATTGTCATTCGACGTTTCGATGCATCAAGCATTATTTTTAATTTAAACTCATGCTTTAACAATCAACCCATTATTTGATCAAGTAAAGAGAGTCCTTTCATCATTTTCTTCCTTCCTGTTGATGTAACCTGCTTATATCTACCTATCTGGTTGTTTGTCTTATATATTTTACCCCAGGATGTTGGAAAGAGAGTCAGGTTGTGTCATGCTGTTAGTTATCTGCCTAGTTCTTCTCGAGAGTCAAACAAGCTGGGCCTCCCGGTGTCCGTCAGCTGAATCTATAGATAAACGTAAGTTAGACGTTTTACAGCTACTACAGACGTGTACAAATTGTCTTGGAAAATTGCCAAAACATGAACTCATAACCGTAATACCTATTGAATAAGTGCCAGAACAAATCAATGCGCGTGTTCTGATTGGTCAAAAAGCTATGGTTTATTGTGCCAGTAGACTCATGGAAAAACCGCGCGTCTCGTGATTTATTTTATAAAAGCAATACACCACAAGTTTTTATGGCTTAGAGGCATGATAAACCAATTGGAATGTTGAAAGAACACTCGATGAATTCGTAAATCACTCGCTGGAGACTCGTGATTTACGAGTGCAGCCATCAATGTAGGGATTTTAATTTGCTTTTAAGTCTTTGTGTGCATAAGTATGGACTCTACCGGTCCAATCTCATGGCGTCATGCATCTACTGAGAACTTAATAGAATTGCCGCAAGAATCCCGATTCAGCGCCCTTCTTCCAGTAGTATCCCCCTTTCTCTAATCAGAGGTAATCTCTGAGTGCCAGGATTTTTTAAATAAGCGTGCCTAATTGCAATAAGCGCTCCTTAAACGTTATGAGCATTGTTAAACATTATGACCTAAGAGAGCTTCTATAGATCTTTAGTTTGGGCCGTTCTGTCCCATTTCAGAACATGTAATAATACTTAGCACGTGGTCTGTAATGGGAAAACAAACCGCTCAACCTAAGACGGTCTTTTGTTACCGTTCATGATGTCTTTCATGAAAGTATTGTAACAATTTCAGATGTTTATAAACAGGCGTATCGGCCGTAGTACAGCTAGCAAAAGTGAATATGATTACCGCCAGTAGGTCAGTGTGAACACAAGCAGTTTTTTTGCTATTTAATGTTAGGGTCAGCGGAAATCTGACAAACAGCCTGATCATATAAACCATTTTTATCATTATTTTTCACAGATCCAAATTCTCCTACTCTAGAAATCAATACCTTGGAATTCCCAAATGAACATGTCCTACCAACTGGCTACAACGTTTCAATCGTTTGTACCAGTAATTTTTCAGAAAACAATTGGGGATGGCATTCCTTCAGCCAGCCATATTGGATACAGTACTTTTTCAACGTCGATGAATATATAGGAGATTGTGGCGGTGGCAATGATGACAAAGAAGATTCCAAAGTGTGTACGTATGTCATCCAGAATGCTACAGAGAGAAATTCCGGAAATTATAGCTGCGTATCACATAATGAAATTGGTTGTACATTAGCTGAAGTTTACTTGGAATTTCAAGGTACAGAACAAAATATCAATTCGGTGTTAACGTAACTAGACCAATTTGGATATATGAAAATTTAGCCTAAAACAAAAGACCTCAGCACGAGGCTCCGGGAAATAGCTACAAAGTTGTGGAGTTTATTTGTCGGGGACTCGTGTTAAGGTCTATTGTTTTAGGCTAAATTTTGATACATCGAAATTGGTCTATTAAGACGCCAGTTAATTTTCTACACTTATTTTATTTATTTGTAGTTTCTTTTAAATTCCTCTTTAATGTTCTTGTTTGTGGATTTTGTTTTTGTTTTGTCTACATTGATGTTTTTTTTCTTAGCTTTGCTTCATACAGTTTACGCGCAATCTAGTGCTCAGTTTTAAGAAGCCATCTTGGATTTGGTAACTGTCGAGGGTTAGGTAAAATTTGTCGAGGAAGTAGACATGAGGTGGAAAAAATTGGTGAGGTGGAGAGGAAGAAAACATTTAAATGCCCCTCTCTTCAACATCTCCCCTCCCAACCTGACGCTCTACGGGTCCAGCATTCAATTGCAATCCAAAATGGTGGCATCGAAGTCCTGCTTCATGGAGCGTTTCGTTCCAAAATAACCCCTGCACTGCAGGCTAGCTTTCGGATTCTAGATAAAACAATAATAGGTGGGCAAGAATGGATTTAAAATTGTTTTGGAAAAGGGGCACTGTAAGTACAAGCGGCAGAAATGTCTGGGGGCTATAGTATATTGCCCCTCTTCAGGGTTCCATCAAAGCTACTCCAGAAAATTTTTCATACCCTGTATCTTGCGTTTCCAAAGAATGGTTGCAGAAGTGCTTCTATCCTTTACGTGGAAATCACGAGGGTGAATCTAGCTCGATTCTTTTTTTCTAATCTTACTGGCAATAGGTGATTTGCTAATAACTTAGCGGTGAAAGCAATTTGATCGATAGTTGGCTCATTTACATGACAACGTTTTCTTTCCACCTGTTACAATTTTATATTTAACCACAGAACCATCACCGCCACGTTTCAAAATGGATCTTCCACTTCAGTTTAACCCCTCTATTGGACATAAGGCCAATCTGACTTGCGATGTCTCAGGTATTCCCCGACCAGACATCGCGTGGTTTAAGGATGGCTCTCGAGTGAACCGTTCGTTGGTGAGGGAATTCAAGGGTTATTCAATGTTAGCTTTTGACTTCGTCAGACTGAACGACCAAGGGAAGTACTGCTGCGAGGCAAACAACACTGAAGGGTGGACCAGATCATCTACTGCGATTTTAACAGGTATTTCAAAGTTGCAAGCCAATGTTTCTCAGCCGACTTACTTTTTTTCTCTCTTGTTGTTTGCAGGTTCTGATCATTCAGACAGTTGTTGTTGTCGTTGTCAATGTTTTTGTCGTTGTAGTTATTGTTGTTATTGTAATTACCTGAAAACAGTAATATTTAAAGTTGTTATTATCTAGTGTTATGTTGTTGTTGCTGTTTGCAACATAACTGGACTAAATGATAGAAATCACCCCTGCAGGCTATGAGAGGCTAAAAAAAAACAGGTTTCCTTTCTGGTTGATTGGTGACATTTATTGTGGTACCAGGTTTAATGCCTGTCTGTGTCAACTAATTTCGACGACATACAGTTTGTAAAATCACGGTTATAAATCCGGGGGAGTATTTAAAAAAAACTTTCTTCGAAATTAGTTAATGAAACCAGCATTCAGCACACGTATCATCTTCTTGCAAACAAGAAAAGGAAACAAATACGCGAAACACAGAGGTCATTACATGGAGTCCTCCCCATAATGCCAAGTGCCTTAGGCACCTGTATAGAGGAGTATGACGTAAAAAGCCCGTTTAAAAGATACTCTGCATATCGCCTCATAAGAACAGCTGTACACACTAAACAGTTTCTCTAATGGTAATCGACGTGATATTGTCTTGTAGTACTGAAGAAATATTTTAAATTACATTAAGGGATAAGAAATGGTTAAAGGGGCCTCATATCAGTGAGGGGGGAGAGGAGCGCTGATTAATTGGTCGTTCTTATATTTTATAACACAGTTTTAATGTATCTCTCTTTCATATAACTACATTTCAGTTTTTTGGAGACCTGCCTTCTCAATTCACCCAAAGAGCGCGCTGAAATGCATTGATGGCATTGCCATGGTTACTTTGTTTTGTAAAGGTAATGGTCTCCCACGTCCTGTGATTGGTTGGGTAAAAAACAACAAGCCCGTCACCAGAAACACCGTCTCTCAAAATGAAAGTATTTCCTCGCTAGTAGGTGTTTTTAATGAAACTACAGAAAAGCCGATAAAATATCGCTGCATTGCAAGAAATTCACTGGGAAGAACACTCTCCGAGGAAGCAATATTAACCGTCAATAAAGGCACACATACATTTATTTCAGTCAGGCGGTAATACAGAGGTTATCATACCTTACGAAAGTTACCGTGTTCATTTTAAAATACATATACGTAGTACGCTATGGCAACGTGCACATAACGCCGAAGTAATTTAAAAACGGACGTTTATTTCTGTGGTTAGACCTCCCGGCACACTAATCCGTCACAAAAACGGACCTCTTCGACAACACTCGTCAAACGGTAGGAATCTGAGAACGCTGGCTTTTTGTATTTATGTCGAAAGAACACATTTTGAAAACGAAACTTTTAAGTGATGGCGTCACAATAATTATGTGACTTTCCTGACTGCGGTTTCCTCAAACGAAAATTCAAACTTACCTGCATGCAAGTGTTGCATTTTCTTTCGCGGTGTGTGGCGGTGTCATAAATTTAAGGAGAAATGCACTGTACAGTAATCATTGCTGAGACATGGTGCTAAAGAGACGGAACCTTAATTAGCAAGCGCTCATCTTCTCTAGTCACTGTGGACTTCAAAGCGGTGTTTAGCCGCGCCCCAGCCTTAATTTCTGTTTTTTTTTGTTGTTGTTTGTTTGTTTTGTTTTGTTTTGCTTTGTTCTTTTTTCAGATCAGTCTCAAATTACTAATCTATGAACAAATGACGTATATTTCAGGCAAAGCATTGACATATTAACTGTTTTCTCACAAAGCAAAACAAATTACGGCAAATAAAATGTTAGGTATTATTTATAGTAAGATGCTGACAGCCACTTGCACACAGAAATGAGGGTCACACAGAAGTATTCTCGTGATTCGTGATTAGCTGATTTTATTTTCCGTGAGTTGTGTATTTAGGAAATTAATTTTGTGGTCCGTAAAGAACTTGAATTATGACCGATAGTTGTGATTTTGCCACTCTATTCTAAGTGAATAACAAATTGACTGTTTTAGAGGTTAGTCCTTCGAATGGTTAGAGTCGTCTGCTGAATGTGATTTAGGCTTGCGATTTTCAATAGAGAGCCTCGACTTAGCTATTCTCGATTTTGCTTTTCTTCAAAAACTGTTTCTAGGGGCTCCGTCACAGTATTTTGACCATTGACAAAATTACCTTTAAATTGAAGGAAACAAAGATGGAAAAAGGATGGACAAGATTGACACGGATTGCAAAGAAATTTAGCCTAAACTTCAAAGCGTTCTACTGTGACGTAGCTCCTTCAAAAAGATTTTCTTAGTTGCTTATTTTCGTAATTTGGGAAAACGAAATTTTGATATCCGTGATCCGTGATCCTCTATTTTTTTCGTTCGTGAACAGTGCACGAGACCCTCACAAATGTACATCGCTTCTTCAATACAAAGTAAATACGGTGACAAAACAATATCAATGTAGTATCCATCCCGGCATAGTAAATCGCACCCAATCGAACTAAGTTTTAATCGAACCCAATCGAACTCAATCGAACTCAATTCATGGATTGAGTTCGATTGAATTCGGCAATCGAACGAAATCGAACTCACACAAGAGAAAGAAAATCAATCGAACCCAAATAAACGTTCGATTTTCGAACTCGTGATTTGTGTAAAACAGGCGTTAAAAATCCATAACCCCTGTAAAACAGGCGTTGAAAATCCATAACCAGTGTGTAGTCCACTTGTTTTTCGTCAGCGAAGAAATTCCGCCAAAATTGCTTCAGATGCGCGAGTTAACTCGCTGAAAACGCTTCAAAATGGCCTCAAACACCGTGAACCAACAAAGAATACGACAGGAAAGGAAGATAAGTCAGTTTTATTCACAGAACGTTATATTTTAGGTATTTAAAGCAACCCGTAAAGTTCCCATACAAACCCTTGTAAATCGCATTCCGTTCTTCGTGGCGCGGTTAGTAATTAGTAACCCTTCGAGTTGTCTCGCCTGCAGGAATAATGATAGCTTTGTTCTGTTCTAAGTGAAGTATGATCTTCGCAGTAAATTTTCCAATTTAAGCAATTGGAAAGAAGAAGCCTGAAAAAACAATCAGGGCTTCAACGGGATTCGAACCCATGACCTTCGCGAATACCGGTGCGATGCTCTACCATATCTCCCGTAAGGGAGATATGAACTCATTAAATTGACCTTGCTCCCATAGTGTGGCTTCATAGCTCAGTTGGTAGAGCATCTCACCGGTATTCGCGGAGGTCATGGATTGGAATCCCGTTGAAGCCCTGATTTTTTTCAGGCTTCTTCTTTCCAATTGCTTAAATTGGAAAATTTACTGCGAAGATCATACTTCACTTGCATCTATAACCGCAGTTCAAATATGAATTATTTCATATACACTTTACATCATTTGTTCTGTTCTGTTCTCTCAGCTGTCGTGAACACTTTATAAATGGGGGTTCATTTATTGAATAAATATTAAAAAAAAACCAGGAAAAACCTGCTTTGATGGGATTGCTTTGGGTTTGCTTCTCTCTTCTCCGCAGAGGCCTCTTTCGTGCTGCTTTGACCGTAAAGGTTTTTATGGCCGTAGGCCTGGAAAGAGGAAAAAACGGTAGCTCACGGGGAATACCGGGAAGGGAAAAGAGAGACGAGAGGCTCCCGCCCTTTCCCTCTTCTCGTCGTTCCTCGCACGCCCTCCTAAACCCAATATTATTCAAAAACTTTCCATAGAGAGCCTCTGCGGAGGACAGTGGGCTTGATTTGTATAGGCTTACCAGAGCAAATCGAACGCTTCGTCTTCGACTGAGTTGAACGTCTTTTAACTTGAACTCAACCAACACATTCTAATGGATTGAGTTCCATTGGGTTCGATTGGGTTCGATTTGTTCGATTAAGTTAAGTTAACTCACAGAAAGTTCAGTGTTCGATTTGGCTCGATTGCCGAATTCAATAGAACTTAACCCAATCCATGGAGAGTTCGATTGAGTTCAATTTTCCAATGTTCGATTTACTATGTTGCGTGCTCCTCAATCCCAAGTACACTCGTACCTTACTCCAAACGTAAAACCAAACAGCTAGTTTTCAAAGTGAAGTGATTCTTGAAAGAAGTGTTCCAATAAATCAGTATTCCTTGCAAAGAACTCACTAAACTGGTTTTTCCACACTGTTTGAGGAGGGTTCCTTTGGAATTTTGCGTTAGAATTAATTTAATTTGCTCTTCACGATCAGGCTACATGGGTCCAGCTCATAACATGCTAGGCCGACTCGCACTGGAGCTGGATATTTCAAATGTCCCGCGGTAAACTCCACAGAATTTGGCAGAAGTTTTGACTGTTGTCAACACGCCATCGCACTGGCGTTTTTGGTTACGTTTGACGAAAATCCGTAATGTTTACATTCGTTGAACATGGTGAATTTCAGTAACACTTTCCTAAACTGTTGGCTCTCCAGCCTCGATATATTGGCCTCCCACGGATCCACAAGGTATTTCACCTCGTCCTCTGTCTATCGGTTTGGTGTTTCTGTAGTCTTGCCCTTTTTCTTGTCCTGTTTCTTGCATGCGTGCTATCAATCTCGCTCTTCGGATTGCTAGTTCCACTACCGCTTTGTTCTGGCTATGAACTTCCGGTAGTAACCTGGGGCATTAGGGTCGTGGGATTCCAACACGGGTATGACTTGTCAAAGCTTTAAAAAACAATATCCCGGAGGATAGCAAAAAAAAAAGCTGTTTGCGTCTAACATCTTGCACACTGAAGAACAGCACGCGAAACGGTAACGTCACACCCCGCGACTCGTCATTTTTGACATTTTAATTACATGACACAAACATGAGCTTTTGTATGCTCAGTTGTTTGGCTCCATTTGTCCTGCCTCGGAGCAGGACATCGCAACCTTTGAAGTTTGGCCGTCTTCCGGATTGTTTAGGAGACTCGAAATTCCGCAATCGCACTAGGAAAAGTCAAACGACGACAGATTTTTGTGTGGCTTACACGAAGTTTAATGCCACATTATGGCGTCATCTGATTTGTTTATTTGTTTGTCCACGAGAGTCGAGCGCCTGTCACGTGGTCTAGTGCCGTAGGCATTTTGCTTGTGAGCGTGGCCTCTAGCAGTTTTTTCAGGCGATCATTTCGGGAGTAAGTTCTTCTCCCAGAAGCCAACACACCCAGACCCGGGTTGTGTTGTAAGTGCAGCTCGTGGAAGAGCTTTTACATTTTCAAAGACAACATTTAAGTGCTTGATTCTTCGGTACATGTTGTACAACACTGGAAGGAGTCATTGCGCTCTCGCAAGCTAACACTGACTATCGGCTTGATCCATCGATGCTGCGCGGGTTACACTACTGAGAATTTGAAATTGTTTGAAAGTGCATGAAACCACCTGAAAGTGTCAGAAGGTGAAATAGGCTGTATTGTACTTGCATCGTCCTTGCACTGTTGAGAATTCATGATCACGGAAGCATATTTGAAGGGTTTCTTGCTTGCCTAAGATCAAAACGACAAAAGGAACTATGGGGATCTCGATTACAATTTTGTGAAAACAAAGGATATCTTGTCACTTTTTAAGGATCATTTTTGGAGTGTAATGCTTATGATGTTCCATTGAAATGTATTTTACTTGCTCATACTGAAACAAGTTGTTGGACAATACAAAATGTGGAATGATGTGATGTTTAGGTTTTCACCAATGATTTTCTACAAACAACAAGAACAATATGTGCTAACTACAATCAAGGAAATCAAGTATTCTTTGGTAAAAATGCTGGTAAGCAATGTGTACTGAACAATGTCACTTACTGCTGTTATTTATCATCACATAGAAAATATCAATTTTTGATCTTCTTCCACTTTGAATAATATTCTTGCCATTGCAAATAATCTGTACATATACATTTCTATAAGATGTTCTGTCCAGACATTTACATTTACAGATATTTGCTTTTAACTGATGTTCCATGCATCATTTCAAATTCCAATAACTTTTACACGTAAGAACAGACATTAACAGAAAGTTTGACAAGTTCATGACATCAAATAATCATATAATGGGCCATACATATATATTCAAAATTCTCTGACGGAAGTGTTTTCGAATTTTCTACTTAACAACAATTGTTGTTTGATAACAATTCTAATCAATACAGTTGTAGTGATTAAGAATCCAGAACAAAGCTTTAACATTTTTGATGCTCATTCCATTGATTTGCACGGGACGCACTATTCGTTTGGGAAATTCACTTGCTTACCATTGAAGGAACTGAACACCCTGTATCATTAGTCTGCATATATATAGGGGTTGTTCCTTTCAAATTGATGTTGTGTTTGTCAGAGATAATAACCTTGTTTTGCAAAATGTCCATGAGGGTCCAAAAATGAAACATTTGCCTTTCAGTGATAAAAGAAGCCAAACACAACCTATTAAAAGGAAGTGATAGTCTTTAACTGAACTACAAATGATTTTCTTCCTGACATTGCGTCATGTCCTACGTGCACCTTAAAGATAAACAAGAGGAGTCGAACTGGTGCTATTATCCTTAAGCACTTAAAGCCATTGCACATATACTGTTAATTGCAGATGCTAAATGTTTTACTTATTAGCAAATTATTGCCAGAAAGACAATTCATGTTACCTCAGTGTTTAAAGGGCATGCCAGTAGGGGAAAAGAAAGTACTTTCTTTTACTCATGCCCACAAGGGCTGAAAGAAATTGCAGCCCTTCTCCCGGTTAGATTCCTTTATTACGCTTCTGAATTTTGAAACGATGTTCACAGTGTGATTATAGAGCCCAAATGAAGAAACAGAGAATTAACTCTGAAGTGTAAATTTTAGTGCTAATTTAACCCATGAATAACCCACTGGGCGTTAGCCCTAGTAAAGGGAATCAGGGAACCACACGAGGTAAAGAAAAAATCTTTTGACCTCGGTGGGAATCGAACCCACGACCTCCGGAATAGATCTACCGTCACTCTGCCGACTGAGCTACGAGGTCGGACAGAGAAAGTCGGGGTCGATTAAGACCCCGTCGGGTTTCCCTGCTACCCAGTTTTCAAAATGAAAAACTATTATTTGTCTCATCGACGAATTCTTAGGGTGAAGATTCCAAAATTCTATAAAGAGGGGGGGAGTTACATCATCTAAAGAGGTCTTTGATCAGCTGATATCATATGTTTAAGAAAGCATTTTCTTATGTTTCATTTTCATGCTTTTTTCTTTTCTTTTTTTTTCCATTTCAATTTGGTTGCCTTTATATGGTTTTTGTTTGAGAGACTTGCTTGTCATTTAGATCCTATACAACATGACAAATCAGCAGCCGTCTTTTTATCTTTACAGTATTTTCAAGACCAACCATATTGCTTCATCCAAAAGACGTTTCCATTTACCTACGTGATAAAGCTATCACGGTTAATTTCACCTGTGAGGCCAGTGGATGCCCACTTCCAGTCATCAGCTGGCTGAAGAACAACTCAACAGTAACCAGTGGTACACTCGTCCAGAATGGTAGCATCTCCTCCCTAGTTCTCCGATTACAAAATAGGGAGGAACTTCCGGGGAAGTATAGATGCATTGCAGAAAATGTATTAGGACAGAAGTCGTCCAAAGAAGCAGCACTGATAATCCATCCACAAACGCAAAGCTCAGGTGCCAGAAAATACTTGTGTAGCAATATTTCGTACCTCTTGACTTTCCTACGCGACTAATTCCTATGATACTTGTCTAGTGTCCTATTTGTTTGTTTGTCTGATTGTTTATTTGTTTGTTTTGTTTGGTTTTTGTTTTTCAGTCTGACTATCGGCCTCACTGTTTGTTCATATGCTTTTCTGTCTGTCTGTGTCTGTCTTATATCATCGATTTCTAGCCCTCTTACTTCCATACTCTCTTTCTATAAGTTAGATGTTGGTCGCTTAATCTGTATCTCTATGAGTTTTAGCCCATTAATTATTTAATTAATAACTTTCTTACCGTGTCAGTCTTTTCACAAATAAATACTAATTGAAGACAACTATCTAGATTACTCTATAAATAAATAAAATTTAGCGCATTTCAAAACGCTTATTTTTCAAAATTTTGAAAGTGCTAGCTTGCGGATGTCGTCGTATTTTTATAGCCTTAGATAGTTAACTCGAGGCTTATCAAATTACAAAGTGTTTTATACACCAGACAATTACTCAACACATGTGATATACAATTTGGATAACTCGTTTGAAACCTGTTTCAACACTACTTTACTACGACGACGTCTCATATCAAAGAGATTTATTATAAAGCTGTACAAATGTGTACAATCATAACCGAACACCTATGAAATCGTACAGCAAATCATGACTCACTAGAGTGCGACTTCTTTTTCAGATCACATTCCGACGTCACCTGGCTTTTCAAGAACTGTATGGATCTCAGTTGCCATAGGAACAGTTTTTCTATCTACTGTGGTTGTTTCCATCTGCCTAGTACACCACAAATGTAAGAAAGCTGATTACGAAAGTAACAAAAAGGTACGAAGGCTAAAATTAACAGTTTCGTCACTGTTTAGTTTAAACAAACAGACTGAAGGAGCTGACTAACAAGCAACGGTGCCCTTCATCATGAAGTGCATCACGAACAAGTGTAGGACTGTTGTTGTTGTTGTTGTTGTTGTCGTTGTCGTTGTTGTTACCTTTTCATCGGATAGGTTGCCAGTTTCGCTCGCAATCGCTAAACTTGAAAGAACGGCTTTTGTACGCTGTTGTTTTATTTTGCAGATGAAAGAGGAGCAACGTTTTCCGCACCTTCACATCAGAAATACTACGGGTCATCACAGAGACGACTGGACCACTCCACGCTATCAAATGACAAGCGTGGCATAAAACAATGAACTGTTTTTATACTGTTAATAATCAAGACAGACCAAGTAGCAGTGAGTTCCATTATCCGAGGGTTACACTGCTTCGAAGACGCAGCTTCGTTTGTACAGTTAGGTCTCCCTTTCACCCCAATCCGTCACAAAAACGGAGTCATTGCTAAACACTAGACTTTTAAAACTCTAAACGAATGCATCAATGCCTCCGAAATGATTTTTCCCATCGCAAAATATAAGCTGCTTAATCAAGCTTATTTAGCGCACAGACGCTACCAAATTCTTCGTAGATTCTTTTTCGCTGCAAGAGAAGGGAATGACCGTCAAAGTGTCGATGGAAATAATTAAATCAAATCCAAAGCTACCTTTGAACTCAGAAGGCGAACATAAGACGTATTTGACCCTAAAGGAATGAGTAAAATACCTACGTTGTGCGGTCCATTTATTGTTGTGGTTTTCCGTTCCAAGTTATTCCAAAGACCGTCCAGCTGTAGATGGGAAAAATCAGCCAAATATGGAGCTAACCTTTAAGCCCAGCATTGAACGCACTTAACTCTAATATCAAATGTGATAAATGCGTTCGTTCTGAGTTTTGTCGATTAACAAATGCAACTCCCTACTGGGCTCAGTAGGTGAGCTCAGTGGAGACAAACTATATCTTTCCAGCCCCTCCCTTCAATCACATTTCTGGAATCTGCAAAAATCTAGCAGACACGTGACCAGCCATTAAACCAGGGTACTTTCTCGAAGTAGAGAGAGGACCCTGGGAACGAGGTTGGAGAATTTCCTGCTCGAGTTTTCCTCAAACACAAATCCAAGGTGAGCGGTCATTGTAGGTTGTGTTTTCAAATTTCTCCAGCGTAGTATAGAGGCCAGGGATCCCAAAACGGTCAATCTTGCAACTTGCCATGTTAATTCGTTGAATCAGTTCTCTTTTACTAGAACTGTCGCTAACATCAAACCATATAACACACTTTACAATGTACAAAAATATCGCGTTCCCCAAACTCAAGATAGTTTTGAATGCATTAAGAAAGTCGAGAAATCACAGATTTTTGAGCATTTTGAAAGAAATATACTCCACCATGAAATTAACCACTCAAGCTTTGTCGTTTTAATGTCTGTTTTAACCGGGGTTTTTGTATAAGCCGTATTCAAAACTTATATGCTGTATAGGCTCGCCATATTGGTGTACATGTATTAGCAAGTGGTCAGACAGGTTTAACACAAATAATCAGATTTTTTTTCCTGCCAGTGATCCGAGATTTCACTTCCTAATCCCTTCATCGTCACAAAAAAGCACGCCTAAAAATAATCAAGAAAGAAAAATATTAGTTTCTGCAATCGCAATCTCAATATTTTAAATTTCGAAACCGTATATCTCGAAACATACATGTAGCACTCACCATTCATTAGTAGTAAATAAACCAGTAAGTGTTCATAATTGCGCAAATTGCCGCCTCTTCATCACTTACTAGTTTATTTATCTAACGAACTTTGCGCAACACAGTTTTCTTCTTGTTTTCATTAGTAATGTCACTGATGTCGAGGTTATGCGGAAAAAAAAGTCCCTGAAAGCGAAAATTGTAAGTTTGAAAATTTGAAAGCTTCAAATAAACGCGGTCAATTGGAAATAGTGGCTGGCACTGTAAACATCGCACAACTCCAGAAAAGGTTTTATTTATATTTACCTTATTTTGCACTCTATAGAATGGCTTGAAAGTAGTAAGTTTGGATGTAAAATGTGAAATTTAGTTTGTACATATATTGCTAGTTTACATTGACACTTAAACTTCTAAGAGCGCTTAGGGGTAGTTAGGGGTAGACTTTACGAAAAAAGCTAATTTCATTTTCAGACTATAAAATTAAAATCCAACTTGTAAAGGGATCGCACTGAGGTTACATCTGCCGACAAAACTCTCAAACGTTTGACACACTCAGCATTTGAAAAGTAAAAGGGTTAAATTTCTCTTAATGACAAAAAGCAATTCTCCGGTATAAAGAATAATGTAAGGGACGTGTACGTGTAGCTAAGGCCCCCGTCCACACTAATTTGTTTTCAAACGAAAACGAAGCTGTTTTGCTCCGTTTTCAAAAAGATTTGCGTCCACACTTATCGTTTTCGTATCGTTTTCGCCCACCCACACTACAACGCCGTTTCCGTTTTGAAAACGCTTTTGTACCCTCAGTGTGCATGGTTGTGTCTGTCCGCCATTTTGGTTACTCACGATAGAGTAGCCTGGCGCCCGGTCGTGTCTATTTTGATGACGTCCCATCGTTTTCTCTGTCCACACTGAAAAACAGCGTTTTCAAAAAGCATCGTTTTTATATCGCTTCACTCTGGAGAGCGTTTTCGAATGGCTCCGTTTTCGGTGATCGTTTTCGGCGTTGTAGTGTGGAACAATAGTTGTGTTCGGAGCAAAACAACTCCGTTTTCGCTTGAAGACGGATTAGTGTGGACGGGGCTTTAGATGCAACTGGAGAATTTTAAAAAAAATGTCTGAGAAAAGTATTCAGCTAGCAGTGATCGACAAATGCCGTTTTCTTTCTTCTGGGTTAACAGAGTAAAGTAATGGTTCTTCTTTGTTGAATGGGAAAACACAATTTGAAATAGATGGACTTTTTGTTTTCGTCCAGTCTTACCAGTCTACCCACGTATCCGACCGAGTTCGTCTTGGGACTTGAGTGTCCTGGCTATATTTTTACTACTAGATAGGAAATACTTCCTTTTCACTCCTTATTAAAGTTGCTATTTTATTTCTTAATAAATATTCTTTTTTTAGTTGGACCATTAACCAGTTCAAGGATGAAACAAAGGGAACTCCTAAGATTGTGTTCAGTGATTAAAAGGAGGATGGATGTGATATACTAGTCCCGCCATCACAGAGATTGCTTCACCTTTAAAAGTCACATGCAATCAGTCCAGTATCTCCAAGAAAGCTGGTGACATCATGTTAAACCTCAGTTATACCTGCTAGCTTTAAGAAGAAGTACTTTAAACAACTCGTTATAAATAATAACCAGCTAGGTAAATGAATAAACAGTGAACAAATGTAAGTAACCTTCGGCCTTTCATTTCCTTGGTCGTGTCCTAGTAAACCCAATATATACCTTAATAAAGAAATAGGAAACATGTTCAGTGTTTCTATCCAGTTATAGAAACACGAGTAGAAGTTTGGAAGAACGGGAAATCCTGTGGGAACACGAGCCGCAGGCGAGTGTTTGCAAAGCTTTTTCGAGTTCTCCCAAACTTTAACGAGTGTTTTTATAACTCGATAGAAACACGGAGAAAATTTTTATATCTTAATTAGGGTATATATTGGGTTCACCAGGACACGACCAACGAAATGAAAGGCCACATGTTATTTGCATTTGTTAAAATGTTTATTCATTTCCCGGTTGTTATTTATAACGAGTTCTTTAAGGTACGTATTTTTAAAGTTAGCAGGTATAACTGAGGTTTGACATGATGTCACCAGCTTTCTTAGGGATACTGGAATGATTGCATTCAGAGAGACCATTAAAGGTGAAGCAATCTCTATGATGGTTCATTTAGGAAACACTGCGACGAAAATAAGGCAAACAACTTATTAACTTTGATTATCAGAATGTAAATTATCTTTGCTCGCGACATCATTTCGTCAACAACTCCTGCTAGCTCTGCGTTTCTAGCTAGTTATAGAAACACGATTTTTTACCAATCAGCAGCCTTTTTTTCTCGAGACTGTTTTCTAAAGGTTATTATTAACGAACCTCTAGAACAGGTTTGTTCCAAACTGCTGTCTACCTCTTTCTAGTAGGTTTCAGTTTCTTAGAATTAGACCGCAATGCCCTAACAGGAACTTTTTTTACCCGTTTGTTTTTCCAGAAGCTGATGTAAATCTTCTAGAAAGGAAATGAAAACAATAATATCCGGTTTGAATATTTTAATATCCGCTTTTCGAAGCATAATATTGGCATGGAGTTCAGTGGTTAATCAAAAATCGCGATATCTTAGAAAAATTCCTGATTTGCCATTGATGGCTTTTGATCCTGGTAGGTGAAATCCTATCCAAAACTAAGGGGACGCTCCTGGGATATTTTGAAAGGAACCCGTATAGAAGTACCAATTCTAAAACAAGGCGTTAACTCCTTTCACTCCTTAAGTACTTTCACATTAATTTCCTTTTGTTTTGACATTCGAAGAGAATAAAATATAACCAAGATCTGGAATTCAAACAAAACAGAGGTGTGGCTGATTAAGATTGCTCTTCGTAGTAGTAACTCCTTAAGTCTGGTATTTGATACAAAGAAAACAAAACTACATCAGTTACAGTTAGTAAAGCCTCGATGCCATGTAGAATTTTGATATATCAAATTATTGCGGGCTCCCTGAGAAGGCCATGCGCCGTCTGCACTGACGAAACCGCTGTACTGGCGAAGTTAAACATGCTACAGCATAATGTAATCATGTTGCACGCGCCTCTGCGAATCAAATTACTTGACCGTCCTTGAATTCTATTTGTTTAGTTTTCCTTTCAGTCATGGATCACAAGAAGAACCACAATCTCCTGCAGGGTCGTCGGTTCAAATCCTATCTGGGACTCGGATTTTTTTCGAGTTTGTGTTTCTCCATGTATAGGCAATTAACATCATGGATGTTGTTACTTTGATACATTTATAGTCAATTCCTTTATCTAAATTAATTTTCCAATTCTTATTCCAAATCATCATCTCTTGCCTTGTACCCAACATTTGTCTAACATAGCGTTTCGCATCGCATCGGGAAAGTCGTTAGAGGTAATCACAGCTTAAAGCCAAAGAACACACCACTTAACCACATCTTTAAACCCACAACAAAAATTTCGTACAGAGCTAAAACATTTGCAAGTAAACAACTCAGACAACCACATCTATTGACCTCGCTTTGCAATTTTGCTAAAACTTGACTTTACATATACGTGTACCAAAACAGAAATGCCTGCAAAGTCATTCCATCCATTAGTTTTCCATGCCAAATGATTTATGGCGATTTATACTTATTGACGACGAAGAATGCCTCTGGATTTGGATAATGAGGATTTTTCATTGGCACCAGCGTTGCATTCTTATTACTGTCACTTCCCAAATACAGCTTAATTCCAGCTTCGTTGGAATTGGGTTTCCTTTGGAACATTGTCTGGCCCCAGTAATAGTCAGGAACGAAAACAGAATCGGGATCTGTTGGAGTCGACTAAAATGAAAGAAAAAACAATAACAAAGTAATGCAAGCTTAAGTAGTCAGAGGTGATCAGTCATAAAACAGAGGGTCTCCCAGGGGTTTTGGCGAAAAAGGGAAAATATTGCAGAGAACAACGGGACATGATTCCTGTTTTAGGGAACATGGGAACATATTAGGCTACTCAAAACATAAACATTTTCATCTATAAAGTACATTACATTTGTTCATGAGTTTTTATTTATGGTTATTTGAGCGAAGATTTCTTGCGTCTCGGGGAAAAATAAAGGGTTCGGAAACCTTCCTAACCCTATTCAGACTGCCTTGCATACGGCGCCTGCGTCCGCAGAACGAGCGACAGTCCAAACTTAAGGGGCGTCCTACCGAAGCGATACGACAACAGCCTTTTTCTTCGCAGCTAACAAAGCTAAAGACTGTTTGTAAGTTGCTTTGGCCTCTACTAGTAATTAACTTAAGAATTCCGGGTTTTATTTGACGAGTTATTGTATATTTTTTTCAAAATAACCCAACTATTATCTTACCTGGCGATACTCGACGAACTATGAGCGAGTTGCCATGTCCAACTCCGGCGACCCATTTTTGGCGCTAAAGTTGAAGCTTTGAAATACAATATGCTTCATATTTTTCACTTTTTGCAAACTTGTATGGTTTTTAAATTCTAAATCCCTTTTTGTGCGTATTTGATGCAATCTCCAGTAAGAAAAATTGCCTGATTTCAATGCCTTTCCTGGCTTGTTAACTTGACGTCAGGACACTAAAATTCTTCCCGCATGCTAAAGCCTGATTAGTCAATTCAAATTTCCCGCGCGCAAACCGCATGCAAAGTAGGGGGTCTTTTCGAACCCCCTCTCCGGAAAAATCGTAATAACTCCTACACCGAAAGAGTTATGACGTTAAAATTTTCTGACTTTTCCTCAAATTTATCTAGGAACATTTTGGTATAATAACCATGTCCATGTGATTAATCATGTTGCCATGGCAACCAGTTTCTGACACAGGTTTTGGAAAATTTAAAAAATAAGTTTTTAAAATAGGGTTTTTTTTGTTTTAATGCTTTTTGTTGTTAAAATGGGCTTTGCTTGTGACTAGTTTTTGAATTACATCAAAATGTTTTAACATCGAATATTTGGGGGGCAAGGGTGGGGTAAAATTTGTCACTTTTTTACTTTGACAAATATGCTGCTCCATTTTTAAAATAACAGTTCCAAAATCACTAGTTTGGGTAATTAACATTAGTTTGATACTTCTTTTATACATTCTGAGCTTCTTTTCCTCTGAGAGTGGCTTTAAATTATAATTTTAACAAAAAACCAGAAATCCAAGATGGCGGACCCAAGATGGCGGATCCAAGATGGCGGACAAGCATTTCACATTTTTAATTTTATTGCTTCCTATTGCTTTTTCTCGCCGTACAAGTGATTCAACAAAAAAGATGATTTTACCTATATTATTGATATTTTACGTATCTAAGTGGAAAATAATAAGAAACATTAAAAAATCGGAAAATTACGTCACTGTTACGTCATTATTAGGCGTGGCTAGTCAAAACTATGTATGGGACTCCTTTGTACGGAGGTGATCATTATGTGTAAATGTCATGACCCTAGCGTTATTGCTTCCAGAGATACAGAGAGGTGTCCAGACCCCCCCAGTCACAGATTGACCAAAAAATCCCAGTCTAAATAGCGTTAATTTTTATTTTCCCCAAAAAAGATTGATTCTCTAATAGAATACTACACCGCCTTTCGATTTATAACGAGAAAATGTTGCTACTTACTGGGAAAATTGAAAAAGCATGTTTAGTTTGTAACTTTTTACACCAGATCGATGAAATTCCTTCCATTTTTCAAATTGGGAGCATGTATAGCGCGCGGCCAAAACTCGCACACGCTCATTACCTTTTTCCACTCTGAGTGTGTGCACACGAAAGGTCCACAAGGTGCTGTTTCTTCGGTTGTCTTACACGATGAAAAGAGAACCTTCTAATCTTTGAAGGAAATCAAGAATCTCCTAAGTCAACATGGCCCACAGTTTCTTTAGGTGAGCGAAATGAAGAGCCCTTTGGCTCTGATTGTCGAAAACTTTTTCTCAGCGATGAGAGCTAGATCATATGTTATGCCATAGAAGCTCCCAACTTTGATTTTTGATTTAGCAACTGGGGCCCTATAGGAGCACTTAAAACAAATGTGTAGAACTAACTTCTGCTACTACACAAATGCCAAGTCTTATTATCCAAGAGCGTAATCAGATTTAAGATATTCAGATATAGCCAAGTCCCACGTGCAGCAAAGGAGAGACTGGCAAATAAAGCTTGCGCAAAGTCTTTCACAGAAACTGAAACGGCCAAGAACGTGAGTACAAAAGACAACCAAGGTACTCTGCCGATAAATCACTTTTTAACAGAACAGCCTTCTAGTCAGCCATTCGATTTCGGTAAGATTGGAGAGCTCCAAGAGAAAACAGCAGTTACCCCAAGAAAGGGGGAAGGACAAGAAAGGTCAAGTGTTCTCGTCCAGTCGTCTTGAGACATTGTCTATCTGGTCGACCATCCAGCAAAATGAAATTGTACATATTAAAACAAGACGTATCTGTTGACACAAAAAAGGGGGCATGTATGTCATGTGATTCCGATGTATTTAATAAGTTAACTTCTAAAAAAGATGCAGAAAGAGAAATAAATGTTAAGGACATAGGGGTTCTTTGACAGAATGCGTCGTAGAAAAACAAAATCACTGACATGATTGCGAATATATTTGTACATTATCAGTCTACTATCATCAATCACGTAGACTCGGTCACCATCGAAGAGACAAGGGAATCAAAAACCACATTGAGAAGACCAAGACGAGCAAGGAATAGGACGCTTATGTATGATGATGATTGACTTGGACGTTTAAGTGAGTTCCTTAAAGTTAGTTCCAATGTGACAGGTAGCTAGTTATGTTTGAATGCTGTTTCTTCTGCGCGGTGTCTCTGTTTTTTTCCTTTTTTTTTTCCTTTTTTTTTA
Source organism: Catalaphyllia jardinei (assembly GCA_022496165.2). Taxonomy (NCBI): domain Eukaryota; kingdom Metazoa; phylum Cnidaria; class Anthozoa; order Scleractinia; family Caryophylliidae; genus Catalaphyllia; species Catalaphyllia jardinei. The sequence goes on from CM042751.1 coordinate 8,192,307, forward strand.
GAGTGTGGGGGAATTGAGGGGACTTGGTAAGCCGACATGTTATTGGGGACAAATAAGGAAAAACTGCTGGAACGTGAAAACACAGGACAAAACTGAAAGGGAACAAGGTAACAATAAAAACAAGAATCCCTCCCCCCTCCCAATGCCACAACCTGGGAGACCCTCAATACCTGAGAAGATCGAAGTACTGGATAAGAATAAAAAGGTGAAAGTGCTAACCCCAGACATGTCCTATCCATGTCCATCACGCCATATGCATCTTTGATGGATTGCCATGCGAGAACAAATTTGGTCTTTTGGTCTTTCTTACAACTACGGCTTCAAGGGAAACGAATATTTTTAAAAGATAATTACTCGCGCTAACAGTGACTTCTTGACCTTTCCCATTTGAAGTTATGTAGAGCCAAGCGTCTTTGGGCCCGTCGCCATTGTACACTAAATAAAACCCATTCCCTGCCGATTTTGCTTGTACCATCGCTGAAACACAACAGTGTTCCAAGTTTAGGACATAATTTAGCTGTTGTTGGATGCTGTGGAATCACCGGCCCGGGTTGCGTATTAGTGAGAGGTTAAAATTCAGCTTGCTCACTTTTCGGTGGCGTTTTCTGATTGTATTATATACTGTCCTTCAGCTTACAGCTTGAATCTCGAACTACAAAAACATAATACAAAGCGTCTTGAGTAAGCGTCACCGGCTTTCAAACAACGCGGCCCAGAAAGATAAGAATGCCGTAAAGGTTCCAGTAGAGAAACAGCAACTAATGCTAGACTCATTAAAGGGTGAAAGAACGTGAAAGATAGGTGTCCTTTAAACTTCTAAATATACTGAAAACAATCCCCGTGGGAAACTCAAGCAGTGTTACGCAGGGTAGGGTGGTTATCTCTACTGCGCCTTTCAATAACATACGAAGACTAAAATTCAAATCTCAACCGCTGCTGTCAATCAAATGATCGGTGGCTCTTCTTAGCTTCCGACTACCGCCGAGCGCGCGGTAATCATGCAAATTGTTGAGCATATTTCAGACAACGAAACAGTGAAGGACACGGTAGTCGGAAGCTGGAAGGAGCTGCCGAGCATTTTATTGACGGTGGCGAAAAAAGCATTTGTCAGGTTACCTTTGAATTTTAGAGTCTACACGTCACTGAAAGGCGCAGAAATGCTTTCAGGTCCCAGGCTAGTAGTAGATAATGTTGGGCATTATCCCCGTTACTGCCTTCCGCCGCCTTCTGCTGCCTTCATCCATACTAATGAGGTGCCTTCCTCCATACTAATAAGGTGCCTTCCTCCATACCAATGAAGTGCCTTCCTCCATCCTAATGAAGTGCCTTCCTCCATACTAATAAGCGTCGCTCTAAAACAATGAAAACAATAAGCCTGTCTTAACTTGCCAACTAATTGTGAACCCTGATTGAAAAACTCTATGATCTGTTCAAAATAGAAGCGCAAATTTTAACGAAAGTGTTATCTTTCTCGTAATCGCTTTGCTAGGAAATAATTTGTTTGAGCTCGTTATTTTAGCTGCTCGAGTTTACCGCTCCGTTAGTCACGCACTGAACTCTACTTTCAACCCTAGATTTGCATACAAACTTTAACCGAAAACTGAGCCCATGGAACAGCTCTACAATTGAAATTACAACAATAGAAGTTCGGAGCGCTAATTAATTGTCAACACGCGACAAAAAATAATTTCGAACAACACGTTTGTTGAATATTACTTTTATTAGCGAAATTATTTAAATACACAGAGATTTAAAATGAATTTAAAAAAAATACATTTATTGATAATGAAAGCTCCACAACGAAGTGTTTAACACAGAGTAAATCAGGAAATTAGGATGCAATGATCAATAAAACTGAAGTCCCCTAAATAAAGAAATAAACTCCAATAGAACAACACACTAGATATCGGTTTGAAATACATTTTTTTTTATTGAGACCAAAACACAGTAGGTCTAGTCTTCATCTTGTAGGTCTAGTCTTCATCTTGTGGAATCGATTAAGCAAGAATTTCCGCTTATCGATGGCTAGTTCTGTCGATTCTAACCAATGAAATCCATCTGTATCTTTGAGATCTTTTTGAGTTTCCATCACTTTTTGAATGGTGTAATCCTTCTTCATCGCTCGCATCCACTTGAGATACTCTAACAGTACTTTTCTCAAGGAGAGCGTTCTGCGCTTTAAGGTGAGCTACATTTTCCGAAACTCCGTTTCTTTTGTACTCGTCGACCAAAGCATTGCGTTGAACCTCGTGGCGTTCCTGAGCTTCGTCTGACATGCGCGACCAAGGGTTAGAAGTATACCTCGCTTTTATGACCCGTAACCAATCAGGAGCCGAGAAAGACAATAGGCTATTGTTTCGAGAACAATAGACTCTATTGTTTTCCAAATTCAAGATGGCCGCCACGAATTTTAGCCAATCAGGAGGTAAATTAAGAATTCAAGATGGCGGTAGCGGCTCGGAAACCTGGAAACGATGTCCCAGGTCTCCACAGGAGTTGTTTTGGGGTGAGAAAATTGCAAAACGGACGCGAAGTCCTGGGATCAGTCTTTTCATATTTTTTCCCCTCGGACTCGAGAATCAATCTACACACATGTAAATCAAATGTGAAACAATTGTATTTTCAAAATCCTAATTCTCTGCAAGAGGGACCTGTGTCCAATTTGCAAACAAGGTGTGTACACTACTAATTGAAATACATCAAGTGGAAATGCAAATCTAAACTCATTGATCATTCAAAAGAATCTTAAACAAACAAAAGACATTTTAAGCCATCGTTGAAGAATTAACATATTGAGTCAGAGATGAAACGTGAAATGAATTAAAAACCAAGGGCACGCTTGAAGTAAAGATCAAACAAACATTGCAAATCGCATCGCTCCTAATTCATCAGCCGCACAAATTATAGTTCGGTCTAAGCGGTTCTCTAATAGTGGCAAGAATAATTCACTTACATCAACCATACTCCTTTCAAATTCCTCCAAAGCGATGCTCAGCTCTTGATCACTTAGTTTCATAATCGCCAAGATAAGAATGCGAAAAATGGTGTCCAACTTCGTCACAAGTAAAATGATTTTGCTCAAGTCTGAAAAACTTGTATATAAAAACGTGTATCCAATGGGAAGATGGGGGATAGGGGGTATGCGATATCACATGGTTAAGAACTATTGTGAAGACGGAGGATAGGGGGTATACCTATGTCATGAAATTGTTATAAACAAAACAAAGTCTGATGCATAATTTATGACGTTTATTGAATAATAACAGCATAAAAACCAAAAACAGAATTGATTACAATTTTAAGTCTTGACCGCCGGTGCTCCACAAATTGTTTCGCTTGGAACTAGACTCGTTTCTAGTTTCTCACACTCTTGGTCCCAGGCGCCGAAACGCACAATATTCTGACCTATTTTTTCTTTGTTTTTGGCCACGAAGTCTTTGCCTGATCTGTTCCTTATTCTTGGCATAATAAGATCTCCAATATTCGTTGATCCGATCCCTGTTGTTTTTACAGTATTGCCTTCGGTAATTTCTGACGTGTTCCTTGTTTTGTGCTCTTTGGCTGCTGGCGAACCTTTCTCTGTTGTTTTCATACCACCTTTTACGACGTGATTTGAGAATTTCGGCGTTCTCGGTACGATATCGTTTTTGCCGGGCCAGGTTTTGCTCTCTGTTCTTTGCATAATAGTTTTTATGGTAGGCTTTCCTACAAACAACTATCTTGTTATTCCCCGACCGTTGATCGAAGCAATTCATCTTGTGTGGCGTCTTACAAATAATGATTAAAACTCTAGAATCACAAACTCTTATAAGAGTCACATGGCCAATTCAGTGTATCACACTAAGGCTTAAACCTCCCCTTCTGCTACTTCTCCGTCGCCCTCATCATCGGGGAGCAATTTCTTTTTCATCAGTCTGTTCAACAGGAATTTCCGCTTTGCCACTGCCGACTCGGCCGCTTCGTCAAAATCCATGTCATCTTCCTCAGTAAAGCGTCGAAGAGTCTTCATGACTTTACGGTGTATTACATTGTTTTTGATATGGTGAGTCCATTTCAGACGCTCTAAATAAGTCCTTCGTAGCCTTCTTCTACTTAAAGGTAATAGAATATTGAAAGCGGCATTTTCAGCATACTCTTGGGATTTTCCCCTATACATGAACTGTTGGACTTCTTTCAGGTAGGTTTCTTTGAAATCTCCCCGACTTTGTGACGTAACGGGCGCCATAGATCTGGTTCATCGTCGTCGTCCACTTCTTCTTCCTCTTCGGAGCTGCTATTCTCTTCCTCTTCAGGCTCTGTTCTTCTTCTTCCTCTTGTTCTTATTCTTCTATGTTTTCATCATTATTTTCTTGCACGGGACCAAAAATATCTGTTGAAGGAATACGCATGGTTCTCGTCGTCCTTCACCCAAGACAACGTGCTTTAAATAAGCCGAAACGATTGAAGTGATATTTAAAAAATCAGTTTTGCTCAGTGATCAAACATCCTCCTTTTTGATTCGTCGATGCCAGCGCGCGTATTCTTCGTGCGTCAAGAGGTGACTAAAAACGCGTTTCCTGTCGTCACTGGCAGGATGTGAATCTAGGACCGTGTACCCAAACGGTCGTTCGGTCACGTTTTGATACACGGCCATCATGTCTTGCCAACAAGTGGGAAAAGCTTGAAACAGTAAATCCTTCATCCCCAATTGATCTACTACGATGTAGTGGGCGTTTCTGGAAATACTCTTTGCGTATTTCCCTGGTGGAAACATGTCCTGGCACAAGTGCAACACCGTGACATTTTGGTGATGTGAATGTTTGGTGAATAAGTCCAGCAACTCTTTGTCTTCACCTCCCTCGACCATCAGATCATCTAACACGAGTAAACCACCGTTCGTAAACCATTTTTGCAAATGGAAGGTGGTAGGAACCCCTCCGTGAAATTTTATACCTGCGTCTATCATGTCATGGAATCCATGTTGCCACACCCCGTAGCAATAATGAATCGTGGGAGGAGGGCTTACAAACAGTTCTTCCAAATGATCCAAGAGTAAAAAAATCTACAGACAATCCGCAGCTATTGCAGAAAATATGCAGAAAATCTGCAGATTTTCTGCAGATTTTCTGCAATACCTGCAGATTTTCTGCAGATTTTCTGCAATACCTGCGGATTTTCTGCAGATTTTTTTTAATACCTGGAGATTTTCTGCAATACTTGCAGATTTTCTGCAGTACCTGCATATTTTCTGCAGTAGCTGTAGATTTTCTGCTCATTTTCTGCAATACTAGCACATTTTCTGCAATACCTGCAGATCTTCTGCACATTTTCTGCAATTCCTTCAGATTTTCTGCAGAAACTCCCTTTGGTATACCTCCCACCGTCAACAGCAATAACACGAGTCAGGAGCATATCACTTGGAGCCTTCATCTCCTAATTGGGCCGGTGCTACGGCGTTTTCACACCTTGAGCTATTTTTAGAAACTGTTTTCTCATGGTCCGCATGAAATCTGGTTTCCGCTGACCGATGTGAAAGCGTGTATGAGACTTCTTGTTGATGTGCCTCGATGCGCCGCCATTCCTCTCTTTCCTATTTCTTCTTCCCTTTTCATTTTTCCCCTGCAATGTTCCCATGACTCAATGAGACCTCTCGCTCATATATACTTGCAGACTTGATCGTTTCGGTTCATATCAGCGT
>CM042751.1:8202015-8221954 GCA_022496165.2 Catalaphyllia jardinei
TCTGTTACATCATTTGTGTCCATAGTGCTACGCGGCACAACATTCATGAGTATATAAATGGTCCACTTGGTATTTTAGATGTGGATCGTCCCAGGAGAAGATCGTTAGGGCACAAGTACTTGTCATCCGGGGAAGTTGGATGTCGTCCAATTGGTCTCTCGTTAAGTAAGTTTGCAGTCTCATAACACACAGTCTGTAACTCAGAAAATGTCAGAATGCTTTCACCGATGGCTGCTGTTATGGCTCGTTTCGTTGATTTTATCAACGCTTCTGAGACACCGTTTTGCCAAGGTGCGTCTGCTGAAGAGAACACCCATTGAAATCCTTCTACGCATCCATACTCTTGTAAACTCTTTTGGTGTAAATTTTTGACCATCTAGTTTAATTCCTCACTTGCGGCTACTAATTGGGAACCATTGTCTGAGTAGATCTTGGACGGATAGCCTCTTATAGATACGAATCTGCGGAGTACCATTAAGAATTTTTCGGTGCTCTTGTACCGAGGCAGTTGAAAATAATTCCATATGCTTTTCCAGTTGTTCGTTTTTGAACTTCATCTTTAATCTTAAATGGTCCAAATAAATCAAGTGATGTGTAGGTCCAAGCCGGGGCAGGTTTTAATCTTTCAATCGGGAGTTTCCCCATGATTTGCTCGTGCAATTTTTTGTCCAATTTCTTGCATATTACACAGTTTGTTCTGATGGATTTCACCAGTTTCAGCAGTTTGACGATCCAGAATTTTGTTCGTATTTTGCTTGCAGTTGATAGCACTCCCAGATGACCTCGATAATGTATGTGCTCGACATATAGACGTGAAAATCTATGCTCATATGGTAGTAAGATGATCTCGCTTTTGTTATAACTCATTTCCACCCATCCTCTAGCACGTCCCCCAACAACGTAAATCCCGTCATCTCGTTTGCGTGGGCAGAGCCGCTTGAATTTACCCGATAGGATATCCTTTTCCATTGAAGATTGTGATTCAAGAATCCAGAAACGTTCGGCATTGTCGATGTCATCTGCTATTAGCATTCGTGTTGCATTTTTCAACGTTGGCTTTAGTTCTTTCTTGTACATGGCCAAAATTCGGGCTGTAACTCCTAGCAATCTTTTATAATTTGAATATTTCTCGATGTTTATCCTCGACGCAAGTGTGTCTTTTGGGTGAGTTTGAATAGCTGGTGAAGATAGTTCCAGTTTAATCGTATTGATGGGAATTTTTTGTTCCGAGTATGTTTTCGTTATTGGCCATTCAGATTCGTGTAGTTGAAGGAAGTGTGGTCCCTTTTGCCATTTACTGTTTATGTCGATATCGTCTGGTTTACTTCCTCTTGTTAACAAATCAGCTATGTTAAATTCACTTGCGATCCAGTACCAGTCTTTTGTATTGGTTCCTTCTTGGATTTCTCCTACCCGCACTGCGGCGAAGGTATTGAATCCATAGGATTCTTTTTGAATCATAGAGTGAACGATTTGAGAGTCGATGATGTGATAACATTTCTCAAAACGGTATCTGCATTGTTCTGTTATTATGGTTTTTAATATTTTATTTAACACTGCACCACAGAGCTCTATCCGGTCGATAGATAGTTTCTTGGAAGGTGCGAGGCGGTTTTTGGACAAGATGAGATTGGTTTCGTGGTCTCCATTAAGAAGTCTCCATCTAGCATAGGCACATGCACCATATGCATCATTAGATCCGTCGCTGAATATTACGAGTATTGGATTTCCCGTGGCTTCTTTAGGTTTAGTGCATCGATTGACTTTTATCTTTTCCATCTCACTCAGATCTTGGAAGAAATTAGCCCATTTCTGGTGATCTTCTTCGGGTATAGGGTCATCCCATTCCAATTTTGGATTGTCAATCCACAACCGTCTCATGAGAATCTTTGCCCTGACGATCAGAGGACTTGCTAATCCGAGTGGATCATAGATACTATTTACTTGTGATAAAATTATCCTCTTCGTTAGAATCTTGGAAGTATTAGTAGTCGTCTCTTGATTTTGTTTGGGGCGTCGTTTCTTGCTTTTGGGTGTGAGATTTAGCTTGACTTTGAAGTAGAAATTATCCGTAATTGGATTCCATACAACACCAAGTACTTTCTCATGTGCTGTTTTCATGTCTGTTGGTAGAAGGTCCTGGTCTGGAGCAATCATGTCATGTGAATATATCCATTTCTTTTATTTTGAAGTCTCCGTTACTCAAGATGGTTTCCATTTCATTCGTGAGCTTTATGGCAGTTTCTACGTTGTCAACACTATTAATGATGTCATCCATGTATGTATTGTTTATGAGGAGTTCAGACGCTTGCAGGTAATTTTCTTTAGCCATCTCTGCTGTTTTTCGTAATGCTACAGTTGCTATAGTTCCAGAAGGTTTATCTCCAAAGGACACTCTCTGAATAACGTACGTGTCTGGTTCTCTAGTTGTATCCATATCTCTGCAGAGGAAGCGGTGGGTGTGTTGTTCTATCACTCCCGTTCTGACTGTGTGATACATTTTCTTGATATCGCCGATGAATGCTATTTCATTCTCTCTAAATCTGATGAGTATTCCTAGTAGACTGTTTAAAAGGTCCGGTCCCTTAGCCCAGTATTCGTTTAGTACATGACCCATGTAATTAGCACTGCTGTTAAAGACAATTCGTACTGGTGTAGACTTGGAGTCTGGCTTTAACACTTCATGATGTGAAATGTAGTGAACAGGTCCTTTGTATTTCTGTAATTCTTCTTGTGTTAGTTTGCGAGCTACATCTCTATCTATCATGTCCTGTATCTGTTGTTGATAGGTTCCAGCGTGTTTCTCATTTTTAGAAAGTCGTTTTTCGGTTGATATTAGCATGCCAAATGCTGCTCTTCGGTTGTCTGGGAGATCAAAAGGATCTCTGATCCAAGGATATTCTGCAGTCCAGAATTTTTCTTTTGCGTTATGGCTTAGATTTTTCTCAATTAATGCTAACTCCTTTTCTTCCTTGATTGTGTAGGCGTTGCTACCGAGAGAGCATCTACCGCACTTGCATCAACCACAGCGAGGCTTACATTTTATTCCGAGATTCTCTATGTTGTAGAAGTCTTCGATGCTTGCTATCTTGACATGATTGGCGTACATATTTCCAATGAGGGAGTTTTCGTTGATTCCATTGAGAACTGGGTGCGTTCCACCTATGCATCGTCCAAACTGATTTCTCAATAAAAGTAGATGTCCAGAACTTTGTTCCTTTAAGGGGTGGAAGTCTGCGTATTCATAACCTATTAAGGTATCAACCTCTCCGGTGGGTCTTATTAATTCGTCCTCGTGTACGTCTTTGAATAGTTTACAGATTTCTTTTACGTCGACTGATGGAATCGGGGAGGTTATCTTGTCGATTCCGTAAACGTCGAATACGATTGTTTTGCCCTGTTTGTCAATAAGTGGGAGCTTGTACTTAAATGTGTCCACGGTTTCACTTTCTCCACCTACTTTGATGATTGAGAGTTGCGTTTTGATACCTTTGAGGTTTTCAGCTCTTGCTTTTGCATTTGTGATAAAACATAATGACGCTCCCGTGTCCCATAACACGTTTGTCAATCCATTCCTTGTAGGTATCTTCTGTATTTGGAGTAAGCACGTTTCAATTTCGTTATTGCATACACTTGCAGTACCGTTTGCGGAAACAATCATCAGTATCGGGATCAGTCAATAGGAAACCTCATATTCTCAAAAATACGGCACGGATTGAAATCAAAAAAACAATAAGTGTGAAAAATTGACGAATCTAGGTGCCAAAGATTTTGTTCTTCTTCGTGCGAATTGGTATTTTTGATAGATAATTTGGTTTTATCAACTGAGTTGATAATGTGAATTAGCCATCATAAGGAGATTCAGAAGCTGACGTTTCGAGCGCTAGCCCTTCGTCGGAGCGAATCGAGGAATTGTGGGTTGTGTGTGGTTTATATACAGAAATATGGAGCTACGCTATTGGTTGGTGCCTGGCAACGTGAAAAACAGTTAAAAAAATTAGTTAAATGAAAAACGTTTGTTGATACCGTGAGGATTAAGAGTGCCGATTTGAAAAATAAATTTTTGTTCTAGAGTTTTGCGGCTTTCTGTGCTTCCTTGATGTAGGGAGAGGCCGCAGACTGTCATATGTTGCGTAGAATGATTCGGCAGATTAAAGTGTCTAGCGACCGGTTTAGATGCGTTTTTGTCGTCTTTCTCTACGTCGCGAAGATGTTCTCGAAATCGGTCGCCTAGTCGTCTACCTGTTTCGCCGATATATAACTTTTTGCAAAGGGTGCAAGTTATACAGTAGATGACATTGGCTGAGGTACAGGTAAAATGATTAGTGATCTTAATGGATCGCTTGGGTCCCAACAATTTTTCAACGTTGCAAATGAAAGGACATGTTTTGCATCGTGCGCGTGCACATTTAAAAGTACCGGGTTGTTCACTCGTTTGAAAAGCACTTCTGACTAAAAAGTTACCTATGTTTTTGTCGCGTTTGAATGAAATTATTGGCGGTTGCGAAAAGATTCTGCCAGTATCGGGATCATTTTGAAGTAATTTAAAGTTTTTTAGAATGATGGATTTAACTGCGTACTTGTGAGGGTGAAATGTGAGAGTGAATGGAATTCTATGGTTATTCTCCTTCTGAGACGTTTGCAGTGCTGACTGCCGATCAACTTGTTGGGCGCGATGATGGCCTGCTTCAACAACAGAGGCAGGATAGCCACGTTTGTCGAAAAACTCGCACATTTCTTCTGATTTTAAGGAAAAACCAGAGTCTTCACTACAAAGTCTAAGAAATTGAGAATAAGGAATGGAATTCTTGACATGTGATGGATGTGAAGATGAATACAACAAATAACTATGAGAATCTGTGGGTTTGTAGTGCACACTGGTGCATAAACCGTTGCCTTCGACAAAAACCTTAATATCTAGAAATGCTAAAGAAGTATCGGAAATTTCCCAGGTATATTTAAGAGCCGGATGAAACGAATTAACAGCAGTTATAAATTGATTGAGTTCTTCTTTGGTGGAGGAAGTGGCGCCGACACAGTCGTCAATGTAGCGACGGTAGAGGTCAGGTTTGGGGCCGTTGTATTGATTGAAAAATCGGTGTTCAATGTAGCCGTACGAAAAGATTGGCGTAGCTGGGTCCCATTTTGGTACCCATGGCCACACCATTGGTTTGTTTATAATAACTGTCAGCGAATGAAAAACAGTTTAGTGTTAAAACTAGTTCAGCCAAGCGGAGCAGTGTTTCCGAGCTTGGTTCCTTAACAGTACGTAAATCAAAAAATTGTTTGAGGGCTGGAAGACCTTCGCCAGTAAATTGAAATCGCGAAAAATTTGGAGTGCGTGTTGATTGTCTTTAACATATGACGGTAAAGATCTGACGATAGGTGCCATAGTTTTGTTCAAATAGCTAGAAATGAGTTCGGTAGGGTAACTACGTGCAGAGATAATTGGTCGGGCTGGGTTGTAAGGTTTGTGGATTTTAGGTGAAAGTAAATACATGAAGTTCTAGGAGTTGTGATGATGAGATTAGTAGCAGTAGCCGGCAATTCCTGTTAGACTATAAGATCATTAATAGTGCTCTTGACAATTTCTTGGTTAGTGGAAGTGAGATCTTTTTCGACTTTAGCATAAAAGGAGGTGTCATCATTTACTCCAATTCTCAACGATAAATTAGAACAAGGAAAATATATGCCTGGGCTAAATTATCGAAAATAAAGGTCCAAAAAACGCGCGTCCTAATGTTCGTAATAGAGTGAAATTTGGCAAGATATATAGGAAAGACCTATAGACCTTTCCCGCATTCCACTTCAGTGCGTACGAACAATAGCACCAGAGCGAGGTTGGGGTGAAAATTTTCATACAATTACTGTATTTTTGTCCTTCCCAACCTCGATTCGGTGCCATTGTTTGTTGGAAGGCGGGAAAGGTTTATTGTGTACAAACATGTAAAAATATGGATATCGAGAATTTGATCATAGAGGCTCACATATTTGTATCTGTTTACCTATTTCTAGACCCTTTTGCTCCTTCTCTGGAAATCAGCATTGTAGAATCTCCGAACCAAGATGTCCTACCAACTGGCCACAACATAACAATTATTTGTACCAGCAATTATTCCAAGGAGGACTGGGGCTTGCATTTCTATAGTCAGCCATTTTGGATACAGCGTTTTTTCAACGATGATTACTTAGGGGACTGTGGAGGCGCAGATGAGGACAGCGAAGATTCAAAAGTATGCTCCCATGTCATCCAAAATGCTACAGAGAGCGATTCTGGAAATTATAGTTGCGTGGCACACAATCAAATACATTGTACTTATGGCGCTATCGTCCTGCATTTTAAAAGTAAGCATTAAAAACAATTTCACATGTTTCCTGGGTGTTTAGGAGTGTAAAGCCGGAATCGGTTGGATGACCGTTGAACGGCGCAGACCGTCTTTTTTTTCCTTTTCCAAAGTTAGCAAGGCAACTTAAGAGAGCTTACGCTTACTATTTTAAATTCGGCTTGCAGTCATTGTGCGCATGTTTCATCTTAAAGAGAGACTGGCAATGCGAGAAATAAACAAATATCGGAAACTACCAATACAGCTGTAGTTCTGACTATAATTTGAATTCCAATTTCTTGGAACTGGAGAAAAAAGCAATATTCTCCAAATCAAGTAGGGGTTGTTCGATCACATCGCGTCATGTTCTACTTGGGCCTTAAAGATAGACAAAAGAACTCGAATTAATGCAATTTTCCCTTAGCACTATACAGCTGCATCTATACTGTTTGCAGACGCTAGCTGTTTTACTTATTGGCAAATAATTCCTAGAAAGACAATTGATGTTATCTCAATGCTTAAGAGGCATGCCAGTTGGGGAAAACAAAGTAGTTTCTTTTACTCATTCCCCACAGTGACTGAATCGAAAAAAATGCAGCGCTTCTCCCGGCTAGATTCCTTTATCACTCTTCTCTATTTTGAGATGATGTTTTCAATATTATTATAGAGCCGTCACCTCCGCAATTCACCCTCACACCACCTCGCCGTAAGAACGTTTTCGCTGGAAGCTCATTGAACCTCACGTGTCAAGCGACAGGTCTTCCCAGGCCTGCCATCAGTTGGTATAAAGATGGCCAGCCTGTAATCGGGGGCAGCATCACAAGAGATAATGGAATTTCCCTGCTATCTTTGAAAAATGTGCAACAACACGACCAAGGGGAGTATTGGTGTGAGGCACAAAACGGCCAGGGCTGGAGTAGAACTTCTACCACACGTCTCAAGTGTAAGAAATTTTGTTAATAACTTGTGTCCACATTTACGTCTAACTAACTAGTTTCATGATGTCGTATGCTTAAGAAAGCATTTTCTTCTGTTTTTTTTCTTTTTTTTATTTCAATTTGGTTCCCTTGAATAGCTGTTTGAGAGACTTCCTTGTCATTTATTAGATCCTACAACATGACAAATCAGAAGCCCTCTTTCTATCTTCTATAGTATTCTCAAGACCAACCATACTGCTTCATCCAAAAGACGTTGCCATTTACCCTCATGGTAAAGCTATTACGGTTAATTTCACCTGTGAGGCCAGCGGATTCCCATTTCCAGTGATCAACTGGCTGAAGAACAACTCAACAGTAACCAGTGGAACGCTCGTCCAGAATGGTACCATCTCCTCTCTAGTTCTCAGTTTACAAAATAAGGAGGAACTTCCCGGAAAGTATAAATGCATTGCAGAAAATTTATTAGGACAGACGACTTCCAAAGAAGCAGCACTGGTTGTCCGTCCACAAACGCACAGCTCAGGTGCGAGAAAATAATTGGTTACTCTTGACGTTTCTACGCTTTCTGTCTGGGTCTATCTGTCTCCCTCTCCCTCTTTCTCTTTTTCTATCGATTTCTAGCCCTTTTACTTCTATACTCTCTTTCTTCAGGCTAGATCCTGGTCCTTCTATCCGTACGTCTACGAGTTTCAGCCCATTAATTAAAAAAATAATAAGTTTATTAGTGTCAGTCTACAGTACAAATAAATAATAACTGGGAACACCTATTTAGAATACCCCATAAACAAATAAAATAAGTTAACAATCTAGTATATGCCCAAAAAAAGAAAAGAAAACCTATAGAAATACTGTTTACAAATCGACGAAAACTAATTTCTACATACATGTAAATAGCAATTCTTACATTTATATTGCGATACAACGTCTGACATTTAAAAACTCAGAGTCTGAAAGTAATAGTTTGGCATTATTTGCGGATGTCCGCATGTTTTTATAGTCTTAGATAGTAAACTTGAGGTTTGTCAAGTTGCAAAACGTTTTATACACCAGAAAATGACTCAAAATAGCATATACAATCTGGATAAGCCGTTTGAAACCTGCGTTAACTCTACTATAACAGGGCGGCGTCTCGTATGAAAGCGATTTCTTGTATGGCTGTACATCATACCCTGGAAAAGTAGCCAATCATATCCGAACACGTATGAAATCTTTCAGTAAATCATAAATCACCCACTAGAGTACAACTTCTATTTTAGATCACATTCCGACGTCACCTGGCTTTTCAAGAGTTGTATGGATCTCAGTTGCCATAGGAACAGTTCTTCTATTTACTGTCGTTGTCTCCATTTGCCTAGTACACAACAAATGTAAGAAAGCTAATTATGAAATCAACAAAGAGGTGAGGAGGCTAAAATTGACAGTTTATAGGTACTGTTTAGTTCCAAGAAACCTACTGAAGGAGCTGAATAACAAACAACAGTGCTCCTTAGCATGAAGTACATCACGAAAAAGTGTAGGACTGTTGTTGTTGTTACTTTTTCATCGGATTAGTTACCCTATTTTGTCCGCAATCGCTAAACCTAAGTGAACAACTTTTATTGCTGTCGCTCTATTTTGCAGATGAAAGAGGAGCAACGTTTTCCGCACCTTCACAGCACAGATACTACGGGTCATCCCAGAGACGACTGGACCACTCCACGCTATCAAATGACAAACGTGGCATAAAACAATGAACTCGGTTTTCATACTGTTAATAATCAAGACAGTCCAAGTAGTAGTGAGTTGCATTGTCCGAGGGTTACACTACTCCGAGGAAATTTGAAGACGCAGCTTTATTTGTACGGTTAGGTCTCCCTTCCACCCCAATCCGTCACGAAAACGGAGCCTTTCGAAAACGCTCTTCAAATCGGAGTTTTTAGTTAAAACGGAAAACTTTAAGAAAAAAGGAGCTTTTCTAAAACGATGACGTCACTCTGATCATGAGATTTTCCTACTCGAGTTTTCCTCAAAATCAAATCCAAGGTGAGCGATGATTGTAAGTTGTGTTTTCAAATTTCTCCAGCGTAGTGGAGGCCAGGGATCCCAAAACGGTCAATCTTGCAACTTGCCGAGTTAATTCGTCGAATTTCTCTTTAACTGGAACTGTCATTAACATCAAACCATATAACACTATACACTGTACAAAAAGATCGTCGATCACTTTGAAGGAAATATACTCCACCTGAAAATTAACCACTCAAGTTTTGTCGTTTTTGTGTCTGTTTTAACAAAGATTTTTGCATAAGCCGTATTTAGAAAGTCGCAGAACTCATGTGCTGTATAGGCTCACCATATTGTTGTATATGTATTAGCAAGTGGTCAGACAGGTTAACAACAAGTAATTAGATATTTGTTTTCTGCCAGTGACCCGAGATTTCACTTCCAAATCCCTTGTTCGTCACTTCAGTTAAAATTCACAAAAAAAAACACGCCTAAAACACGCAAAAATATTAGTTTCTGCAACCGCAATTTCAATATTTTAAATTTCGAAACCCTATATCTCGAAACATACATTTATCACCCACCTTTCATTAGTAGTGTCACTGATGTCGAGGTTATGCGGAAAAAAGTCTTGGGAAAGCAAACATTGTAAATTTGGAAATTTGACAACGTCAAATAAACTTGATCTATTGGAAACTGTGACAGGCATTGTGAATATCGCACGACTCCAGAAGAGATTAAATTCATATTTACCTTATTTTTATCACACTTTATAGTTTACCACTAAATTTCCCTTTGTCGTCATTGGTCAAAACTGATCACGTGGTACGATCTCGCGCGGGCACTATCTGTCAATAGAATGCCCTAGGGCGACTATCAGGCAAGAGTGCCCGCTCAGCGAAAGTGGCTCATCAAAGGCAGCTTTCTTCTACAGGTTTTTTTAGATAAGATGAAAATAATTTATCGTCCCATGGCGATTTTAGAAGAGAGCAAGAGAAATATTTTTTAGGCTGAAAACTGCAGTAAACTACGGTACAGTAAAACTTCAAACGGGCGCAGAGGTTTCAAGATTCCAGGTTTCCTATTTAGAAGCTCTTTTCTTTAGAAGTCAACAGTTGACCATATCAAATTGTGTATACTGCATTTATAGATGTAATATCATCTGAAGAGGATACAACGGAAAATACGAAACACCTAAGCGCTCCATAGAGGTTGGAAATTTTGATAAATAAATTCTTGTCGTTTTCAGTTTTGAGGCATGCCGCTACGGGAAAATTTAGTGGTGAACAATAAAGACAATAGAGTGTTTATGTCTCGGGCCTATCGGTCTGATAGTTGCCCCTTGGAAATTTGATGTTCTTAAAACTAGGATATTTGCCCTCGAAGCTTCGCTTCTCGGGTAAATATTTGTTTTAAGAACATCAAATTTCCGCAGGCAACTATCAGCCGATAGTTCCTCGACAGAAACACTCTATTGTTTAAATAGAATGGCTTGGAAGTAGTAAGTTTGGACCTAAAATGTGAAATTAAAGGATCGCACTGAGGTTACATCCGCCGACAAATCTGTCAAACGCTTGACATGTTGAGCTTTTGAAAAGTAAAAGAGATAAATGTCTCTTAATGACAACAGCAAGTCTTCGGTATAACGAATTATGTGAGGGGCTTGAACGCACAGCTAAGATGCAACTGGAGCGTTTTAAAAATAAGCATTATGTGAAACACACCTGTGCTTCAAGTCTGAGAAAAGTATTCAGCTAGCAGTGATCGACAAATGCCGTTTTCTTTCCTCTTGGTTAACAGAATAAAGTAATGGTTTCCTCTTTGTTGAATGGGAAAACACAATTTGAAATAGCTGAAATTTTTGTTTTCGTGCAGTCTTACCAGTCTACCAACGTATCCGACCGAGTTCGCCTTGGGACTCGACTGCCATAGCTATATTTGTACTATCAGATAGGAAATACCTCCAGTTTTATTCATTATCACCGTAATTGTTTTATTAAAATAAACTGTTCATTTTACAACTAGACTGTTTATCAGTTCAAGGATGAAGCAGAGGAAACTCGTAAGATTGTATTCAGGGATGAAGAGAGGATGGGTCTGAGGAATAGAATAAATCAGGACAGTTGTGCTAATACTACACCCACTCCTGGATAAATCATGGCGATTACATAGTCTCCGGCTTTGAATGCAATCAGGCCAGTTATACCCACTAAATTTAGGAAGACGTACGTTAACAACTTGATATAAATAAGTATATAACCAGGAAATTAATAAACAGTTTAACAAATGCAAGTAACCTGTGGCCTTTCATTTCGTTTGTCGAGTCCTGGTAAACCCAATATATACCTTAATTAAGAAATAGAAAACACGTTCAGTGTTTCTATCCAGTTATAGAAACACGAGTGGAAGTTTGGGAGAACGAGAAATGCTGTGGGAACACGCAGGCGAGTGTTTTCAAAGCTTTTACAATTCTCCAAACGTTTACGATTGTTTCTATTTAACAATTAGATGAGGGTGGCAAAGGGGGGGGTCATGATCCCGTTTCACGCACAAAATTTAACAAAATTCACGCGTCACGCAGAGTTTTAACAAAATTTCACGAATCACGAAATTCAACATAAATCAATCGAGGCTCTTACCTTATCCGCTGTCATTAAAACAAAAGAGCCAAATAAATGCAAGAGACCATATTCATATGCCCAGAAAGAGGCTGTGGTTCACGATTAATCCAGCAAATACTGCAATAATCAAATATTTGTTTCACGATGTCAAATTAGATGTAGATCGCAATGTTTCAGCTGCTTCCAGTGTTAATCAGGCGATGAGTTCAACCAGTTACGCGACACTATTTGGTGCATATTACGATGGTATTGTTGTGGTACTGTAAAGTGTACCTAATCCCAAAGCGAATAGTGGCCGGGTTTGGTACACGTGCTGAGAAAGTCCTGAAACCGGCGAACGAAATCACAGGCATAAAATCATAGCAGCTTAGGATCGTTTTCAAAAAAGTATTGGTCTATTGGCACGAAGCTAGAGCTCGATGTGACAAAGAAATAACTCTAACAGAGCGAATACGAATTAATCTTGATAAAAAGTTGAATATTCTCTTTGGTCTTCTGCTGATTCTCTTTCTTCCTTGTCAGAGCCAGAGTCATATTCCGAATCTTGATGGGTGTTGTCAAAGGTTGCTCTATCCCCAATTGGTAACTCTTGATCGTGCATATTCAAGGACGAGTTCCAACACGTTTATAGAGTTCGCAAATAGCTATCATCCGACCATAAAAATTTCAGATACAGAAATCACCTTTCTGGATACATGCGTATATTAGGGCAGAAGATTAAAGAAGGCGGAATCCATTCTCGACGTGCGTACGCACTTCAAACCGACAGAAACTTTCCAATATACACACTTGCCCTCCAGCCACCCTCCAGGTGTCAGGAAAGGTTTTATCAAAGGCGAAGCCTTAGGACTACTGACGACCAACTCTTAAAAAGCTAGTAAAAGATACAAATGGTTGACAGGCCAAACACGACTCCCATTGGTCAAGATAGGAAAACTTTGACCTTCAAAGCCTGGAGGATGGCAGGAGTTGAAGTGTGTATATTGGAAAGTTTCTGTCGGTTTGAAGTGCGTGCCCACGTCAAGAATGGATTCCTCCTTAAATCGTTTGCCCTTATATACGCAAGTATCCATGCAGGAAAGTTATTTCTGTAACTCCAATTTCAGCCGTGAATTTTATGGTCGTTTGGAATCATTTATTATTGGAAAGACCTCAGGAAAATGACATTTTACGACCTAAAACAAATAATTCACGAATCACGCATACCTCAGGCGATAAATCACGCGTCACATGCATTCAGGTATTCACGAATCACGTTTCTTTTTAAGTAACTTTCACGCGTCACGTACAAATTTTAGCGCTCGACACGCGTCACGCATAAACCCTTTGCCACCCTCTTAGATTATTTGCTCGAGATTTCTATCGGGTGATAGTTGACGAGGGCGCTCACGCAAAGAATTCGAGAGCGAATAATTGTTTTAGTATAAATCTACTAGTCGTTCAGAACTTTATCTAAATCCTCTTCATTTTGCCGACAAGAGTACACTGCTACGCTACTCACTATCTATCACATATTAGTATCACCCAACTAGTGGACTAATGCAAATCCTGAATTTTGATAGGCTACGCTACTAGGGGACTAATAGTAATAGTCATCGAGTAGCGAAATTCGACGGTTTTTCTTTCGTTTTTTCCCCCAAATAGATATTTCTTCAACTTGGTTATTGCCTTTTCTGTCCAACTAGTTGGGTGACTAAAACAATTAGTCCCTTCACCCTCAAGGACCACGGGTCAATAGCCCATTTCGGGCTACGGGTCTAATTGTTAAATAGAGTGAGTAGCGTAGCCAATCAGAGAACGACATTCGTGGTAGAACGCTATTAGATTTATACTAAAACTCGCTAGAAACACGGAGAACGTGTTTTCTATTGCTTTTAGGAGACACTGCGACGAAAAAAAGGAAAACAAATTGTCAACTTTGATTATCAAAATGGAAATTCTCTTTGCTCGCACCATCATTACGTCATCAACTCGTGCTAGGTCTGTGTTTCTATCGAGTTATAGAAACACGATTCTTAACCAATCAGCGCAATTACATTCTTTGGACTGTTTTCTAAATGTTATTATTAACGAACCTTTAGTACAGGTTTATTCCAAACTGCTGTCTGTTTAGCTGCTTAACAGTAGATTTCAGTTTCTTAGAATTAAACCACAATGCCCTAATAGGAACTTATTTAACCCGTTTTTCCCAGAAGCTGATGTAAATCTTCTAGAAAGGAAATGAAAACAATAATATCCGGTTTGAATATTTTAATATCCGCTTTTCCAAGCACCTTCAGTAGTTTAATAATCAAAAATCGCGATATCTTGGAAACCTTCCTGGTTTGCCATTGATGGCTTTTGATCCCATAAGTGAAATCCTATCAAAAGAAACAGAAGGGGACGCTCGCCATTTAGCACCAATCGACAGCCCGCTAGCATGCCCTGAAGGTCGCACTAATGGCTGTGATTGATGAATGTCGATCCGATCTGTCGATAACCCGCAAGCTTGACGTAAATTTTGGAAACGTTTCCGCGGTTGTTTTGTTTTCGAAGGTCGCGTATCAACGACAACGGTGGTAACTCCTGTCACGTTTCTCTTTCGGCTCGATACCCTAAAAGGTGCCGGAAGAACCCTCACTGTGGAACTTCTGATCCAGAACATTTTATGAGGTACCAAAACCTCGACGAGTGTCCCTGTCCTCTTTTTTTGGGATTTCTTCCCCCGTACACTTATATGTGCTGCTGGCGACAGAAGAGCAGCAACAATTTCAAGTCAAATCCACGGTCCATCTCCCTGTCATCTCCCTGTCGAAACTTTCTATTGTAATTCACACCAGGACAATTATCGTAGCTTATGAGCTCTAATACCTGCACGTTCTCCTGCAGACGTCATTAGACAGATCAATTTTGCATAAACAATTGACCGGAAGTGTGGCACAAATCGAATGCTTTGACCAAAATTGACGGCGAAGGACACGGAAGGAATTGAGGTAACAACATCTAATCCTATTCCGTCTTTACACAGTATTTACAAGTAAAAATCTTCTAAAAACGTTCGTATTTTACTGAAAACATACGTATATCGTTGTCGATTCATGCTATTGATATTATATACGTAGCTCCGCATTCTTTACCATCTAGGTAAGAAATGAACTGAAAGGATAAATTCGAGGCAGGGCCGTAACTAGTAACAGGCCAACCCGAGGCACTCGGTCATTTCTTTTGCTTTCGTTGTTTATATTCATCATAAACATACTTAACACTGACCTAGGAAAAGAACTCAACCATGGACCGATCGCATTCATGGACATTGCCTCAGTCGTGGATACAGCCCTGCACTGCCAGATAGAAAATTGCCAATCAGTTGAAATGTATATGTTCTACAGTTATTTTTTTGTTTTTTTCTTTTCTCATTTTTGGCAAGACCTTATATTAAACAGCATTTACGACCGGAAATGCTTGCTCATGAGATCAAAGTCCCACAAGACTATATTCACAAATAGTTGTAAATAGATGTTAATGACATACCTGAATATACACAGCTGATTATTCAATACCACCGAAGGAACAGCTTGTATCAGGCAAGAAGAAAAAGTCATAGAAATACTTAACCAAATGATGCTTAACCAAACAAGAAGAGGTCTCCGTATGAGCAGCATATTTTCAAGTAAGTGCATTAGTACCTAACTGTGAAGGCTACTTGTGATTCATGTCTCAGCACGCATGCAGAACGGCAGAGCGAATCAGTCGACTTCCGTTCAAGGTTGTATTTATATTACTAAGTCCTAACATTGGGCTTGAATTCGCATGGCTGTCTTACATTCTCAACTTTCGATTGGTTTTAGTTCTTGCTGATGGACTAAACGGCATTTCACTCAGAAATCGGTCGTATTGAATGGTCTGGTGAAGTATTATTATTCGTGTTTACACTGTAGAAGAATAATTTAAAGATGTACTGGTTATCGTTTTATCGATAGACGAAGAGGCAATCATATGTTTTGCTCAATAGTCTCCATTTACAAATCGCCGATACTTTTCCTGCACGCACACACAACAACAGAAAATGAGAAACAAATTTGATCACTGCAATAAAATGCCAAGGTTTTCAATACCTTTTAGCTCAATTGCACAAGCCGCAGCCTCCGAGACCAAAGACTATTTATCAAACTCCGCCAAAAGCGAAAGATAAAAAACTCCACGATTAAATTTCGCTTTCTTGTCATATCTGCCATTTCTCCTCGATCTGAACAGTAAATAACTATATACGTATATTATAACTCCCAATGAAACGTCATAATGCGATCACCATCGGAAATAACCCTGGAAATGTTTGTTATTGGTCTACTGAGAATAACGGGAAACGCAAAGTTTCCTCCCAACGATAAGTTAACAGTCATCAAAGCGTATTAACATTTTATTATTTTTATTATTATTAGATTATTATTATTATTATTTTGCATTATATTTTACAAACACTTCAGCAATCATTGAATTCTTCTAAAAATGCGCCGGGGGCGTCTAGATTGATGTTGTTCTTCGAAAACTGATTCTGTATTCACACGTTTCAAAAATTATAAACAAATTAGGATTGCTATAGGGCATGCTTAACTGGATTGTGTTCCGCTTACATGTCACAATATTTACACGTTGTCATAGCGCTAACAGACAGGTGTTAATGGACTTACATCAGCAACTACTTGGTAATGAGCAAAATAAGTTTTCACTCATTTATAAGATTAAGCATAAGCATAAGCATAAGATAAATAGATTATGTCCGGACGAAGTTGAAACTGTAAAAACATCACGGGAAAGTATAAAACGTTGATCCCTGGTCCATGGACCCCCTCCGTGGACCAGGTTTATGGACCGGGTCTATCAGTGGACCCCCTATTTTTACTACTCGTAAAAATACTATTGTAAACAGCAATAAAATAAAAATAAAATAAGAAAACCGAAAAAAAAGAATGCTTTCTACATTTTCCCAACACTTTTAAAGCTTCGAAACGTTTTCTACAGATATCCAACTGCAAGAAGCAAGAGAAACATTTTCGTGTCATACGCATTTTATAAGTTGAGTTTGAAATGGTTGCATTCGGGAATGCGTGGGTTTTGTAAATGTAATTATTATCAGAGAATAGACTGCACGTTCAACTCGCCAGCAAAACTACAACTAACAACTAACTACAACACTGATAAACTAGACTGCCTAATATATGAAATGTTAGTCATGAAAGAATTCAAACCATCCCTCAACGTGCAGTCTGACTTAATCAGCGCAAAGCTATATATTCTCTCAAATGATTAGTAGTTGCATTTACATGACCCACGCATACTGCACTCAACTCGTAAATAACAACTTTTACATTAGCATTAACGAGCTCAGTCTTTAGAATGATGCTTCATACATTGAAACGTTGATTGATAATACTATTCATCTTTCTTATCAAGTGCTTTAACAAGCAACTCGTTATTTGATGTAATAAAGAAAGTCCTTTCATCACTTCCTGCCTTCCTGTTGATCTAACTTCCTTATATCTACCTATTTGGTTGTTTGTCTTATATATTTTTCTACAGGATATTTGAAAGAGAGTCAGGTTGTGTCATGCTGTTAGTTATCTGCCTAGTTCTTCTCGAGAGTCAAACAAGCTGGGCCTCCCGGTGTCCGTCAGCTGAATCTATAGAATATCGTAAGTTAAACGTGTTACAGCAGCTAGGTTTATTTTCATTTATATAATAACCAAATCAATGCGCGCGCTCTGATTGGATAGATCCCTTTAGCTTGGGATAAGATAAGATAAGATAAGATAAGACAGGCTAAGCTAGGCTAGGCTAGGCTAGGCTAAGAACCTTTATTTAAGTGTCAAAGTATTTAGCCCAAAGGGACTAATTGGGGACACTAAATAAACTGTTCTATTAAACCAAAAATGTGTAAGGGGAGTATTTACAATAAAATCTACACCCTCAATAAAATTACAAAAAAGATATGGCGATAAAATACTAAAACAGTAAAAACCGTAGATGTTTATAAACAGGCTTATCGTCCCTAGTACAGCTAGCAAAAGTGAGTATAATTACCGCCTATAGGTCAGTGTGAGCGCAAGCACGTTTTCTTGCTATTATTAGGGTCAGGAGAAATCTGCAAACGCCTTGTCATATATATTAACCTTTTTCATTATTATTTTTTTACAGATCCAAATTCTCCTACTCTGGAAATCAACACATTGGAATTCCCGAATGAAAACATTCTACCAACTGGCTACAACGTTACAATCGTTTGTACCAGTAATTTTTCAGAAAAAGATTGGGGATGGCATCCCTATAGCCAGCCATATTGGATACAGCAGTTTTTCAACGTCGATGATTATATAGGAGACTGCGGTGGTACCGATGATGACAAAGAAGATTCCAAAGTGTGTACGTTTGTCATCCAGAATGCTACAGAAAGAGATTCGGGAAATTATAGCTGCTTAGCACATAATGACATTGGTTGTACATCAGCTGCAGTTTACTTGGAATTTCGAGGTACACAACAAAATATCAATTTATAATTAACGTAACTAGACCAATTTCGAAATATTAAAATTTAGCCTTAAACAATAGACCTCAGCACGAGCCTCCGGGAAATATGCTAAATTTCAATATATCGAAATTGGTGTATTAAGGAGTCGGTTAATTTTCCACTCTTATTTTATTTATTTTATTTCAAAGTCCTCTTTAATGTTCTTGTTTGTGGATTTTGTTTTTGTTTTGTCTACATTAATGTTTAGAGTATTTGTTCCTTTGCTTTTTACATTTTGAGGGAGCGATCGAGTGAACAGTTTCGTATTAAGCAGCCATCTTGCATTTGGTGACTGTGAGGCAAGGCAAAATTTGCCAAGGGAGTAGGGCTGAAGTGGAAGAAATTGGCGAGGGAGAGAGGAAGAAAAAGCTCAAATGCCCCACCCGACAATAATTCCCCTCCCATCCTGACGATCTACGGGTCAAGCATTCAATTGCAATCCAAAATGGCCGCATCGAAGTCCTGCTTTATGGAGCGTTCCGTTCCAAAATAACCCCTCTCTGCAGACTAGCTTTCGGTTTTTAGATCAAAACAATAATAGGGCGGCAAGAGTGGATTCAAAAGTTGCTGGAAAGGGGGGACTGTAAGTACAAGCGGCGGAAATATCCGGTGTCTATAGTATTGCCCCTCTTCAGGCTTCCATCGCAGCTACTACAGAAGATTTTG
This sequence comes from Catalaphyllia jardinei, assembly GCA_022496165.2. Classification (NCBI taxonomy): domain Eukaryota; kingdom Metazoa; phylum Cnidaria; class Anthozoa; order Scleractinia; family Caryophylliidae; genus Catalaphyllia; species Catalaphyllia jardinei. The sequence continues at coordinate 8,221,085 of CM042751.1, forward strand.
CATACCCTGCATCTTGCATTTCCAAAGAATGGTTGCAGAAGTGCTTCTATATCCTTTACGTGGAAATCACGAGAGTGAATCTAGCTAGATGCTCTTTTTTGTCTTACCGGCAATGGATCATTTGCTAATAACTTAGCGGTTAAAGCAATTTGATCGATGCTTGCCTCATTAACATGACAACGTTTTGTTTTCGCCTGTTACAATTTTATATTTAACCACAGAACCATCACCGCCACGTTTCAAAATGGATCTTCCACTTCAGTTTAACGCCTCTGTTGGACATAAGGCCAATCTGACTTGCAATGTCTCAGGTATTCCCCGACCAGTAGTCACGTGGTTTAAAGATGCCTCTCGCGTGAACCGTTCCTTGGTGACGGAATTCAAGGGTTATTCAATGTTAGCTTTTGACTTCGTCAGACTGAGCGACCAAGGAAAGTACTGGTGCGAGGCAAACAACACTGAAGGGTGGAACAGATCATCTACTGCGAATTTAACAGGTATTTCAAAGTTGCATGCCAATGTTTCTCAGCCGACTTACCTTTCTCTGTTGTTGTTTGTAGGTTCTGATCATTCAGACAGTTGTTGTTGTTGTTGTTGTCAATGTTGTTGTCGTTGTAGTTATTGTTGTTATTGTAGTTACCTGAAAACGCTTATCATTAAATTCAAGTGAACTATGATCCTCGCAGTAAATTTTCCAATTTAAGTAATAGGAAAGAAGTGAAGTATGATCCTCGCAGTAAACGGGAGATATGAACTCAATAAATTGACCTGGCTCCCAATGTGTGGCTTCATAGCTCAGTTGGTAAAGTATCGCACCGGTATCGCGGAGGTCATGGGTTCGAATCCCGTTGAAGCCCTGATTTTTTTTTT
>CM042751.1:8226964-8249543 GCA_022496165.2 Catalaphyllia jardinei
TTGTAAAACGCCATGAGCTAATGGATATGGCGCATGCTGAGAAATCTTCATTTCATTCATTTCAATCATATTCGCTGTGCCTTGCAGGCACGTCTCATAGAGGGAATTAGCCATTGTATTGTAAAGAAAGTTATGCATTGACATTAACGACAATGACATTTCCTTCTGCAGATGGCACGCCCACTTCAGATGATCTGTCTAAAATTATGTGGTCCTCTGTGGGCGTCGGCTTGCTTCTTATCTTCATTGCGGCCCTGGTTATTTTTAAGTGGCGAAAAAGAAAGAAAAGAAAAACTAACCACCCAGTGAATAACGAAGTAAGCAGAGATTTTACTTTTTTTTGCCTGCTCGATTTTTGCTGTTGCTGTTTTGTTGTTGTTTTTCCTTTCTTTTTTGCTCTATTCCTCTCTTTCTCTATTTCTGTTATTCGATCTCTGTTTCATGTATCTTATTTTTCTTTACTTTCCTTTTAGAGTTGTAATAATTTTAATGATTTGAATATTGTATTTTTAGAGCGAGGTGAGAGTTTTGAATTGCTCATGCCCACCTTCGAACGATTCACGTTGTGATTAAAATGTGCCCTCGTATTTATCTATCTACAGAAAAAAAATATTTGTCCTTCTTGACTATCAAGCAATTTGAAAGATGCAGGAAATTCTTACACCCCATGAATAGGAGACGAGAGAAAAAAGCTGAACATTTCTGCTGATGGAAACATTTCTTTAAAAGGGCATGCGTATCTAACTCCAAAAACCCATTGCATTGGCTTAGAAGCTGCTAGATCGCGATAGACAATTTTTGATTTGCTTTTTGCCTCCGTGTCAAAGCGAGACTCCGTGGAAAGCCTTTCACTTACATGCGTGAAATTTTGCATGAGAATTCCCTTTGAAACTCAGGCAAAATGTAACTCGGAAATAGCCTACTTTGCGCAAAGGGCTTTGCCTCCATGTAACTTGTGAATTTTTCAACGCAGTTCATCAATGACCAGCAGGAATTTCTCCCGCTAGAAATAAAAGATCTAGTGAGCAGCGAAACAATCAATCAGCTAAGGAACAGCCAATCATCTTCAAGTCAAAGCACTGCAGACTGCGCACAGTCTACCAAGGAAGAAAACCAAATCCTCGATCATGAAATGTACTTACAAACCATGGCACTTGACAGAGATTGGGAAGTTCCTCGGGAGAAGTTGGTCATAACAGAAGAGAAACTTGGCGGAGGAGAATTTGGAATTGTAAATAAAGGAATATACTTAAGAAAAGATGGATGTGAACTCCCTGTCGCCGTGAAGGGACTTAAAGGTTAGTTTCACCCATTACTTAATTTGAATGCGGGAATGGAGGAATAATGAATATTTGATGGTCCAGTATTTCACCAACACAATGCAAGATTTTCCTTTCATTTTTCATCCCTGACCTGCCAGTGTGAAGAGTTTAAACCAATGTTAGGTTCGATTTTGAATTTAAAATTGGTACCATAATTATGAAGCCGAACGCCACCTTTTTTATTGGTACGTTGGGTCCTGTCAAGTACAGTACTTTTGACGGCACCATTAAGTTTACGTTAATTCTCTCTTGGCTTCACCTTTACCGACAATTTGTTTTGGCAGATGCGGCAGATCAAGAGCAGCGACTTGCACTAATCGGAGAGCTAGAGACACTTATTCACGTCGGTCGCCATCCAAACATCGTGAGCTTGGTGGGAGCGTGCACATTCGAAGGTATTGTACTTGGATCTCTCAAATATACACTTTATTTAGCCAGCATAAATGTACATCTCCATTTGAAATTGGATATAAGCTTTGCTTAGCTAATGACAGAGGATATTCGTGTTAAAAGACTGTTATGTAATTCTTCTGTTAAAACCCTTTTGGTGTCAATTTTTGAAACTTTGACTGTTGAAGTCTTAGAATAAACGGCTTTTCTTTATTTCACAAGCTAGAGTTTTTAAACTTGTCCATACTTTTGTTGGTTCAAATTGTACCAAAAATATATCCGGCTTCACCAGTACCACGAGTTTGCCGGACATTTCAGGTTTTAATGGTCCTTTTAATGGTACTCGCAAGATTACTCACTTCTTTTGTTATTCACTTTTTCTTAACTTTCCATTTGTCTATTTATCAACAAAAAAACATTTGTAACTCCTTGGATAGACTGGCCCTCCTAGACTAGCGCTAGGTATGGCCAGTCCGACTGTAAAGTGTAAGTGATTAAGAAATAAAATTATCGATTGACCGACCGACCGACCCATCGATCGATCACTTGACTGATTGATTGATTGTTTGATTGTTTGTTTGATTGATTGATTGAGTGATTGATTGATTGATTGATTGATTGTTTGATTGATTGATTGATTGATTGATTGATTGATTGATTGATTGATTGATTGATTTAGAACCCTTGTGGGTCATCATTGAGTTTGTTCCTGGTGGCAGTCTTGATAAGTTACTTCGAAGTAGTCGTGTCCAGAATGACAACCGCGATACATCTTACACAAATATATGGTCAAGAGTAACGGAGAGGGAACTGTTAAAGATGGCTTCCGACGTTGCGAATGGTATGAGGCACTTGGAAAGTAAACAGGTAACTTTATTATTATTGGGTTTTCATTTGTTTATTTGTTTGTATATTTATTTGTTTTGTTTGTTATTATTTTTTTCATTTTCTGGTACACACAAGGTTAAAATACACGAAATTTTAATTTTCTGAGATTTCTCCCATGTTTTATGACTGACCATTGGTTAAATTGCTTGCATCACACAACCACAAATTGGAGGTTTTCAATAATACATCCATGTTTTGGTGTTTAAAGAAGTAATGGGTAATGAATTCAATTGTCAATCGAGGTAGTGACGATTTTGCTGTCTTTTTACACAAAGTGCATTCATCGAGACTTGGCTTGTAGGAATGTTTTGGTGGGAAGTGGCCTGGTTGCCAAGGTGGCTGATTTTGGAATGGCACGTGATATATCTCCCGATGGAAAGTACATCAAAACAACCGGGGTACGATGTTTTTTCTCTTTCTTTAGCTACTGGACGCTTATCATTTCATAGCATGAGTGGCGCATTCATTGCGCTCTTGTACACAAGTAAGAGCGGAGGTTTTTGTTCTTGTTGTTGTTTTAATTCAAGCTCTCTGACGTCAAATAAAGTTTTTACCCTTTCTATTATTCTCATGTTTATTTTGAGGCTTAAGTATGTCACGTTAGCTCTAAACGGTTTAAGTTGGTTAACGCTCATTACAGCGTTGGTGAAACACAAGAGATCCATTTGGTAAAATAGTATATATTTATTACCTGGTCAAACAGGGACGCATTCCATGGCTCTGGATGTCAATGGAGGCCTTGAGAGGAACTTGCACAACCAAAGGGGATGTGTAAGTAGTAAACATCATTCTTCAATTAAGAATTGGTTAATGCTTAGCGTGCGGATGGATGCACGCGGGAAGTTTGGGGAGCACGAAAGAAGCGTAAGAGTTGCTCGAGGCGCAGCCGAGAGCAACCTTAGCTTCTTGAGTGCTCTCCAAACTTCCCAAGTGCATCCATAACTCGATATACGCACAGCTAGAAGCATGAACCAATTCTTTTATAACATGGCGACAACAACTTGGGCGCTAAACTGGCATGTTTTATTTCTGATTGACTACAACTAGTTCTCACGATGCACGTTTAAGAAAAACAAAGATCTTTATTATCCTAACACGCCGCAATCAGTTTAAGCAACAGTTGAACGAAAACGCTGAACCTGGTCTCTAAAATTGTCAATGATAAATTCGATTCTTCGAATTAAGATTATAATGAAATAGTAGCCAAACAAAGTACAAATACTCAATGAAAATGTAGGTAAGCAGAGGCAAAATACTCACGTTGAAGTTAACATCTTTGCCAGGCAAAAGTCAAAGGCTCAGTGGGCTCTTCACATTGCCGAGACTTAATTAAACAAAGGAACTTGCACAAAACGCGACGGAAATTTTGCAGCTGAAATGAAACTGCAACGTCATTGCACACGTCATTTCACACGTCATTTTATTGAGCACGGCAAATTGAGCACGGCCGTTCGTTTATAAAGATTTTGTTCATGATGGCTCAATAGGATTTAGATAGGACTAGCGCGCGCGTTATGTTATAATGGTATTTTTCAGATGCAACTGATCTTCAAACGCAGGTGGAATTTTACAATTGAAAGGATTTTGGATCTCAAAATAGCTGAGTATTTGGAGCATCTAAGATAATCTTAGATCGACATTTGTCATTAGTTGCGTTTTTTCTTCCGTTATATAACACCCCAAAGCTCTGACTAATTATATAACCTAACATGGTTCCCCGCTGGCTGGCTAGCTAATATTAGGTAGGGTGTGCCTGTTAGTGTGCTTTAGTTCACACACTATCATAAAGTCAAAGATAGGATTGATGTTATCGTGTCTCACCAAAGTTGTAAGAATATTATTTCATGCAAATTCGCTAACAAGCAACTTTCTCTTAATTCATTTCTAGCAAATGAATTTTTTAGTGACAGTTTCTTCTTGTCGATGAAGTTCTGCATTGACTTTGATTTCCTTTATTCTTCCTCAAAAATGGGTTCGATGGGGTGGAATTTTCTGCTGATAGCTGTTAGGAGTGAGCACAAGTTGAAAAGCTTCTGCATTACTCCTTTATTATTTTCTATCTTTTTCTGAGATTAAGTGTACAGGAAAGAAAGAATTTTCTGTGCTATTATCGTAAGCGTGTAAAATATAAAACGATTACTTCATACTTGTCTTGGCAGGTGGTCCTTTGGAGTTGTTCTTTGGGAGATAGTGACTCTTGGTAAGTGTGCAGACACATATTTTTAATCATATTCAGACGCACCGCTAAGGAACATGCCGTCCAAAAGCCTTGTTACATGTAAACCAGCCTGTAGGAGCTAAAAGACGTGATGTTTCTTCCAATCTTCAAGTTTCAAATAAGTCGGATGGCTGACTGTTATCCCCTTTCCTGTGGCAGAAGCGACTAAGAATATTCTACTCCCTCTGAATGTGACGCTAGTCTGTACCAGACTTACTCTCCCATGCATTGTTGTCAGGCTTTTGCGACAACTTTCTTTGATAGTGTAATGTTTCTGAATGGAGAGTCACAATGTAAACAAGTCAACCACTCTATGGCCCCGGGAGCACGAAACGAATCAGTTTCCCTAATTTGACTCGCAATATTGTCTTTATACGGACATCTTCTGGCTCTGATCTGTGTAATTTCTTCTTCAGCCAATTGAACTGCATAATTTGTTTCATATGATAAAATTGCTTTGACGTATTTTTTATAGGTGAATTGCCATACGAGGGAGTGAAGAGCGTGATTGAACTTCATGAACGGCTACAGGGTGGTGCTAGATTACAGAAACCAGCTCACTGTTCTGATGAGCTGTAAGTATAACAGAATTTATTAACGCGCTAAACCTTTCGTGACCGGGAGCACCCCGATAATCAGGCTAAGAAAATAAGATAGGTGTGCCTTTGCGTTCAGAGGTAAGTTCTTTGAAAAACTGTAATGTTTAACTTAAGGACGATGTTTCTGCGCATCCTTACCGCGCAACGCAGTCACACCCACGTTACACATCGAGCGCGCGCTAAGTAATAATTATGATTTAGAAAACAGTCCTAAGAAAGCACGCTCGCTGATTGGTCAAAAATCGTGTTTGTATAACTCGATGGAGACACACAACTTGCGCGCGCTGTTGGCGTAGTGATGGCGCGAGCAAAGAGAATATACATTTTGATAACCAAAGTTAACAAGTTGTTTTCCTTTTTCTCGTCATGGTGTTTTCTAAAAGAAATAGAAAACATGTACCGTGTTATACAAACACGAGTGGGAGTTTGGAAGAACTCGGAAAAGCGGTGGAAACACTCGCCTGCGGCTCGTGTTCCCACAGGATTTCTCGTTCTCCCAAACTCCCACTCGTGTTTGTATAACACGGTACATGTTTTCTATTTCTTAAAGGTCAGATGGCCATTGCTATGGCTTTGTCTGGAGTTAATGATATTGGACGTTCGGTGACCCCTTGTTTTCTTTTGATGGAACATTTTCTCTTCCAATTTTCTAAGTTTAGCAAAAAAAATGCAGAAAAACTATCGATTAGACGTCAGATTTTTTTTTGGAAAATGCGCCATCGAATTCCGTTCTTATTATTGGTGAGTTGATACCGAGCAATGTATAATGTCATCTCTTTCCTTATTTTTCTAGTTATAACATCATGTTACAATGCTGGGAGAAGTCTCCTAATGATCGACCATCATTTGATGAACTTTATGGACAACTTCAGTGCATCCTACACGAGGATACGGTGAGAGCGTTTGACTCTTCTAAATACTATTTTGATAGTTTTGTACACATCGTGTGTAACGTTACGACAAAACCAGTGGCACTGAATGATAAGAAACAGTCATCGGCCTTAGCAACTAGGCATTGTCTACTCTACAGACTGTCTATGGATTTTCTATAGCGAAAGGAAAACTTGCATCACTCTTTTGACTGTCGTACTATGATTTTTTCTCGAAAACTGGTAGAGCTGTAAAGTAACAGTTTCCTGTGGTATGGTATGCATGAAGATTCCGCTTCCGTGAAATGTTTGAATGGTCAACGTGACGTGACGCTCTGAGCTAAGATGAGTTAGACAATGGTAGGCTAAGCCAGGCTGAAAGGTCGTTTAGGGTTCCACTAAAGGGTTGTAACGATTTGAAAAACACTGCCTAAAGTGCTTTTTTAGTCATGTCCGAAAGCTTCTATTTAACCTGATATGGAGCGGTTTTCAATTGAGTGTTGTCAGGATAAAATCAGACATAATAATGGCAGTCTCAACAGGCTTATAACACGCCGTACTTAGTCCTTGTTTTTTTCCTTCGTTTTTTTCAGAGGATATACATCAATGTGAGAAACACCGAGGAACAGAAGACGGAGGGGTATCACGAAGCAGACACTTTGTTATAACTGACACACTTACATGTACTAAGGGCACTTTGGGATTGTACCAACGACATAACACGCCGCGAAAGATTGGTTTGGTATTCCAAGCTCTTCGCCTTAACTCCAAAGGACTGTTCGTTCCTTACTGAAATTCACTCCAGCTTCCTCATGTTGCAATGAGAAGATAGTTGATATCTCTAAAAGTATTTGCTTAATAATAATCAAATGCATATAGGCCGGTATGTGAAGCGTGTAAAACAATTTATTCTATAGAGCTAAGCAAGTGGTAAGCATAATATCACAGTGCCAAAAAAAGACATCAAACGCCACTATGTCCGCCACCTTGGATTTCAATTTTTCCAACAAGTCCGGAAAGCTCCAAAATTGATTGTCAAACTTAGAAAAGTAGAAGAATACATGGAACGTAAAGAAAAGATTAGGAAATGCTAACTAAACAGGAATTTTAGCTTTAAAAAACACCGTTTAAAAACAGTGTGATAAAAAACAGCAAGTCACATGAAACAACTGATACACCTGGTATAAAAAAAAACAAAGTTTGACCACTATAGTTTCAGTGAAGTTTTCCTGAAAAAAATATTGATCTCAGAACGGACAGGCAAACGGTGTGAATTTCTTATTATGTTACGCTGATCCCTTTAATGGTCGTTTGCTCGTTTGTGTGTTTGTTTGTCAAACGACCAATATGGATCTTTATTACATGACTAAGTTAGTTCAGAGGGCCGACAACTAAAATCAGCCAATCAGATTGCTCCGTTGCCGGTCCAATATTCTCTAAGTATTGGACCGGGCACTGTCCCGAATGATCCCGCGCGAAGATTTTTTCGTAGTTTTACTTCTTTTCTTTTTCTAAAAGTATTTACTCCACATAAAATGTTATTTTTGTTTTCTTCCAACTTTGTTTTTCGTCTTTTTGAAAACGTCAGACGTGAGTAAACGTTCAGTTTGCTCTACATAAAAATTGCGCGCTTGAAGTTTATGATGTCATTGCAGTCTATCATTTAGGCCTTTCTTCTAAACAATTTCAGTCGTGTAACAAATCTCTTATTAACCAAGCTTGCTCGGGACCGTACTGAGAGAATCTCGGCCCTTGGTCTTTTTGTACGGACCGAGCGCAGCGAGGTCCGTACAAAAAAGACAAAGGGCTGATATTCTCCCAGTACGGCCCTCGCGCTTGGTTAATAAGATATATATAACTATAACGAGGAACGACCAATATGGATCTATAAGTATAATGAGAAACGAACAATATGGATCTGTTTCAGTTAAGAAAAGGCTTATCACAGAGCATTTTTAGTGTGCTCTCTGCTTTCTTTGAAGCCCTCAGTTTCGGGTTGTACTGAACATGAACAGAACATTTTCAACTTGAAACGTTTTATTCCTTCTTAAGCTTGTCTGCTAATGGCAACATGGTTACAGAGGATCAGGTCAGGATCAGTACAACACCACCTTTGTAAAGTATACGTGTAAATAGAGAAAAAAACAAACAAGAAATTACAACTTCCATGTTTTGAAGTCACTTTTTGCCTTTGCCCTTTTTGGCAGCTTTCTTCGATTTACCTCGCATAAGTATTCTGAACTGGTAACCTCTCCAAACTGCTTGTATGGCTGCAGCAGCTTTGCTTTGTTTTCTCTCCTCTTCCTCCTTTCTAGCTTTTTCCTCTTCGGCGAGTCGCCGTTCCTCCATGATGGCGTCGTATTGTTTCTCTAAGATTTCAAAGTGAGCTTGAAGTTTAGCGAGCTCTTTCTTGTCTGCTTCGTACATTCGCGTGTAAAGATCATACTCATCCTGGGCAAATAAGCGAAAATAATGATAAAAAAATAGCAAAGACCTCTTAGCTATAGTGTGTAGTTGAGCCATTTAAAAATGATTAATAGCTAACTTATTGAGAAGACTTTTCGGGCATAATTTATATCTTCGGAACATTGAACCATTAACAGTTTACGTAAAACATAGACTATGATTACAAGCTTTGTACACTCGAAAAGTTAGCGAAGCAAACTTAGATGAACTGAGCTGCCCCGACCCTTGGAGATTAAGCGGGATCCCACCCTTTATCATTCAAAGATTTGAAATCAAACTTTGAAACTGTACGAGCCTAAAAGTAGATTCCCTAGATACTGTTATGAGACAGCGCCTCGCCACCTACCCCCCCCCCCCGACCCCCGCCCTTACACCCCAGGCCCCTACCTCAAGCTTCGGTTAGGCGGCCTAGCCTCACCTCAGTGTTTATAAAACAATCAATTGTAGAGTTTCGTTTCTGGAATGATTAGGGTGTTGAAAACTTTATGGAGATCTGTATTTTAGAACATTATGCACGAGAAGTCCAGGGCTGGGCTGTGGGTGTTAACTATTACGTTTTTACTTAAACTGAAACACGTGCTACTCCTCGCAGGTTTGTTTTGCAGTATCATGATAACAATAAACAGACATAGGTATTTCAAGCATTATTCCCTATTTCACCATGCTGCATTTTGCTGTGCCGCACCTAATTTTGGCGTATATTTTGCCACCGTGTTTACATTACAATATAACACGGAAAGGAATGACTGTAATTTTCAACACTACATTTTTTCAGTCTCACTTAATGTGACAACCACTTCAGTCAACAAACCTTCCAATTCGCGTTATATTTCGATCCCCTTTTTTCGGTGTCGGCGACAATCATTTTAGCTATTAATACAAAACATGTCTTCGCCAGTTTGTTTTCCTGGCTATAAAAGGCTATATATTGCTAATTACGAACTTTACTCCGATTGGACTCTATCACCACAATGTAGATAGTTCACCCCTGAGGCCTACACCATATACCGGTTCACCCTCTGAGGGGCATTATGGGTAATTAGGGCAAGATTGCAAAGAAACAAAGCGGCAAAATGTACGTTTATCTTCATATTTCCATTCTGAGATTCATTTTCGAGAGGAAACTAATACTGTAAGTAGAGAAACCCCTTTTCTGTATTTACTAGCGTTTTTGAGTCGATTGAGCTGGGCATTAGCCTACTCAGAGTAACGGAGACATTATTTTTGTGGCTCGAGCGGCTTAAGGTCCGGATACACGGTGCAATATTGCACGCAATATTGCGCGCAATGGCTGAATTGCATCGTGTATCCACCCCAAAATTTGTTGCGCGCAATATTGCAGCAGTAGAATCTCGTCCTACTTCTGCAACATTGCGCGCAACAAATTTCTTCGTGTATCCACCATCTGCAGCATTTCGTGCAATAGTGTGACGCAAATTTCAGTGTTCAGCCAATCAAATCTCACATTCAAATTTAACCGCTGACCTAATTTTCGCCCGTGGTATGTTTCACGTAAAAAGATGGTTTGGACTGCAGAGGAGGAAAGTTCATTAATTGACTATTACAGAGGTAAGTAATCTTTTTTCCTAAGCCTTACCTGTGGTTCGGTATCCAAACGTTTTGTTCTGGATATTTTCATTCACTTCTTTTATCAGCTTTTATATTACTCCCGTGGCGGCAGGGAGTAGCCGTAGCGCGCGGAAAGGCAGCAAAAGGTCGTTTCTTTTCTGTGTATATATATTTATATTTGGTTTTACGAAGGTACAATTAACTGAAGCTTTTTTTGCTAAGCGACGCCATTTTGGATTGGGTGATGCAAACATCACTGCACGAGAGCTTGGTAACCGCTGATCAAGTATTGCGCGTAATGTTGCACGAAATTTTGCGACCGTGTAGCCACGTCGAGTGACGGATGTTGCGCGCAATGTTGCACCGTGTATCCGGACCTTAAGACTATATCGAATCATTCGGTTTTAACTGTAAAATAAATCCGTGCGCCCACAACCTTCACTCGATCGACTCCAAAACGCTGGTAAACCTAGAATAGGAGTTTCTCCGCCTGCTGTATATGTTTTGTCACCAGATGTGAAATCAGAACCGAAATATATAGAAAAACGTTTGTATTACGGCTTTGCTTCTTTGTAAATTTGCCTTGATTACCCATGATGCCCCTAAGAGCGTGAATCGGTCTATTCCGTTTGGTTGCTTGAGTGATGGTTTTCTCACCTGCCTGCCATCCAAGTCTGCGTCATACTTCTGAACCCAGTTGTAAACTTCAGTGGCCATCTTATATCTTCTCTGGTACACAAAAAGAGAATACCTGACCTTATTTAAAAAGTTATGCAAAGGTGAAGTATATACTCCCGAATGCGAGCGCTTTTGGACGAGAACGCTTGCTGAAACACCGTTATAAAAAGGTTGATGCAGCCAGAGTTCTCTCCCAAACGCATTTCAATCCCTTCTCGACTTAAATCTTCCCTCCGGTTACCCTTCCTAATTTTGACACTACGGGCAGCGTTAAGCTTAGAATTTTATTTTGAATTCAACTAAAAGTTGACTGATCAAATACAAATAATACAAAATTACAGAGTGAAGACAAATTTTCACCTTATCATGGCTTTGACATTGAAATTTAGGCATACGCTAATTTTTAGGCGTCCAAGGTGGATGTCAACTGGTTCCACGTCTTCTACACTGATGAATCGATATCAATAATTTTAAAATCAATAATATTGCCATAAATTTGGTGAAATTAAAGTTGCTCTAGCAACAATATTTAAAACTTTTACTGCGCCCTCCTACGTGCGTTTTTCGCTACCGACAATCAAATGTTCGGCGGCTCCTAACAGCTTTCGGCTATGTTGCCTGAACTGTGTCAATGATTTGATTTGATTTGATTACCACGCCATCGGCAGTAGTCATGCAGAAGCTGGGAGGAGCCTCCGAATATTTGATTGATGGTAGCGAAAACGGTTGAGCTTCGTAGGGCGCTGTAAAAACACGTGCAAGCTTAAGTAGTCACAGCGACCGCTATTTTATTATCGTATTGTTGCAGGAGCTTATCCTCCATACTGACCGCAGAGTCAACCCTGTCCCGTACCTTTTTTATTTTAGAAGCAACTCCCATGCGGGTTTCCGTGGGTGTTTTTTAAATAGCCAATCATAAGAGAGCTATGGTCATCTATTGTTATACACCATATGCAGGCCACACGAAAGTATCTCAGTAATGGCGGAAAAGTCTGGCACTCTACTTTGGACCCCGAAGGCTGGGAAAGATCATACCGGACTTCCAGAGGACTACAAAGGCATGGCGCGAGCATGAATTCCAGGATCACGCGCGCAAGCTTCGCGCTACGGTGCTTTAAACAGCGTATGACAATGAGCTTCGCTTTCATATCACTGATGAAGGCTTAAGCATTAGCCGAAACGCCTGTTGAAAAATATCAAGATTCAGTGGCGAACCTTTTTCCATAGCACTTATAACAACACCATATGAGCTAACCTTCCTAAGCTGAGTCTCATTTTCTCGATTCTGTTTTCGGTCGTCGAAGATCTTCTTTTTGCCCTGGAAAATATCGTCATAATATCTGGTGACTTTAATCTTTGATGCTTTGCTTTCGTTTGAGGTTTGTCTATAGGCTTCCGTCAACGTTCGCCGCTGTTGTTCGTGGTTGATTTTCTGTATCAGCTGCAGTTCGTTTTTTAGTTGATTTATCATTGCATCTCGTTCGGCGATCTAGAGCAGAACATCAAATAAACGTGTAGAAGAATTTCAGTACACGCATACATACTATACACACATGTTTTTTAAAAAGAGTAAGTTCAATATGCAGATCAAATGAGCTACAATAGGAGACAGAAGTGTTGAGACACTTCGCAGAAAAATTCTATTTTCTGCGTCTTGAAAACATCCCTCTCCCCCTTTTCCCCCAAAGAATGTTGATTTTTCCATTTCTTAGGCAGCGCAGACCTCAGCTCCTACACGACATTGAATTTGGGGGGATGGCATCAGAAAATTAACGCTGCATGCAAATAAAATAGAACAAATGCTTAAGTATCGAAAAGCGTCATTCCTTAAAGTGTCTCAACTGCCTTTGTCGCTCATTGCGGCTCTAGCGAATAAACGGCTCTAAATAAGTGTTAAATGAAGCTCGAAATATCAGCCTCGCAAACTGCGAATGGTAGTTGATTTATTTAATTTCAAGTTGATAAATGGCTAGGTTTGTTTTACTTTTCCCCCCGACGCAGTCAATAACGTTTTTTATCAGTAATCTCTGTTGAATAATGAATGAAATTAATCCACTCTCGGCAATTGTAGTTAACCCGCACACCAAAGTTAAGTAAACATTTGAGTTCTACTTTCGTTTCGATCCGTGAAAGTGCGGTTTATATTGTCTCCCAGACAAGAAGGAAAATTATTTGTATTTTATAAAAAGAAATCAGTGCAAAGTTTTGAAAAAGAAGTACGTCAAAACTATTTCTGAGTGGCTCAGATTTCAGTAATACAACTTGAAGTTCGGAACGCTAGGGGAACCAATTAGAATACTCTTTTCCGCCGTGAGCCAATTCGCCGAATGATAAAAATCATAACCCACAACGTTTGGGATAATCCTTGTTTAGGGAGAATCGAGGAAACAATCAACCACATACGGAGTACATGAGTTTGTCATGTGTTTACTCTTTCCTCCCGATATTTAGTAATCTTGTTATCCAAACCCCTATCTGTTAACAATATTGTATTCATGCCGTCGGTAGAATCATTTTGGGTGTGGTTTCTCTACAGCTGGTAGCAAAAGAACGAGGATCAGGATATAGGGAGAGTTCGCTTGTTCGCTTTACCTCAGACTCTTTCGCCTTCACAGCTGCACTGTACTTTATTTCAAGTTTCTCTCTCGTAGCATTTGTCTTCATCTCTCTGTTAATTACATCCGTCAAATACACTTTCTTTTCCTGTTCTTCAAAAGGTGTCGTTAGCAGCTTTTCCTTCATAATACTTTCTAGTGACATCAGAGTCTCCGTTAAAAGAGTTTGGCTCTGGCTGCGTTGCATTTTACTGCCTGTGGACAAAGCTTAACGATCAACTCAGTGGTGGTAGAAACAGGTCTCTTGGTACATGTGAAAAACCTGATCATTCTGTTCACAGATTTTCGATTTAATACTGAATTAGAGTATAGTTATAAGATAAAAGCTCGCGAACCCGAAGGATGAAATAGCAATGACCTCGTTACGAGCAACTTCAAACTGAAACAGGGATAACATAAATTGATAACTTCGCGTTTTAGAATAATTTCAAGCTTTCTCAGAACACCTAAGACAAGACTTGTGTTACGCAACGTATATCAAATGAATTCTAATGAATTCAAAGACATCGCCAAACTTATCAAAACGCTAATTTTCTTTCCATGCAATATTGCTGCCAAACAACTATTTTAAATGTTTTTTCTTGGCTAAGAAAACATTACCATTTGCGTCAGTTACTTTGTCTGGCATACACGAGGCGTGTAACCACGTGATCAGTTAGCACAAAAAATGGCAAATGCTCCCCCAACTAAGCGACTACCTACATTTTAATGGGAATATTTTGCAGCAGGAAATAATTCTGTATAATATAATGAATCAATTAATATTTTGTAAGTTTGCTGACTTTCACAAATAGTGTACTAGCCCCTGAAGAAAAACTATATGTTTTTAAGTCTGGTTTGGGATATATTTAGCAAGGGCTATTAATCCTTTTAGTTTTAAGCTGAAGCAATAAGTTCCAAACTCTCGCAAATTAGCAAATACATTTACAAGACAGCAGCATCTCATTTACCATATCGTAACTACTCATTGCTAGAAATCTCGGACATCAGTAGAAGGTGATAAGATTTGACCTACCAAGAACACTTAATTAAGCGTGACATCTGAACAACAAGGCGTCAACTCGAGCAATGAGTACTCGTGGGTAGAGATCGATCACGTTTTTCGCTGATTTAAAGTTTTGTGGTGTATTTCTTTAAGTAATTCATTTGAATGTTTGCCACTTGGCTAATACAGATAAATTCCAGGCTGACTGTGTTCAGTTCTGATTCTTTGCTTCGATTTTCGCGTCGCGTTTTAGCGCCATCGGGAGATATCGGTCCATCATATCGGTCCATCATATCATCCTCCATTTATTTAATTTTTGGGGGCGAATTGACTTAAAAAGAGACTGGAACCCAGAAAGTCAGGCTACCCAGGGAAAAACAACATGGCTGATCAAAGAAATACCAAAGAAGTGCACTACTTTTCTGGTGATTTTCGCTGCACAATTTTGCAAGAATAGGCATATTTCGGCGACCATAAAACACGAAAATTATAGAGAAATAAATCCTAAAAAGGCAAGGATGCAAAGTCCTGAGAATTATAGTTCACTGCGTCTTAAAGTATGGCTTTGACGGTTTAAAAATCGCAGGGAACAAAACTGTTACGCTCTAAAGGTTCTAGGGAAAAGGACATCAATGGAGAGCTGGGGATGTTGTTCTCGCATTGTTACCATATAGCTTTATCTGTATTTTTACCTGAAAAACGCAACGATTACAACATGGAAGCCGACAATTTCCCAATAATATTTTGGGTCTTGGGTCAAAAGTTAGACAGTCAGTTAACATTTGGGACTTTGCACAGGAGTAAGGAGGTAAGCGGAATGTTAAATCTGTTTTCTTAATAAAGTCTCTGAGCAGTGAAGAATTGTGTGACTCGGTCTTTCTCATTCTCGTCCCCAGAGTCTCCGTTTCTTTTGGTCACGTGGTCGGCGAAACGGAGGGCTCTGGTAGCAGCAATTACCGGATGTCCGTAATTCACGGACATCCGGTAACGCATGCGTAATATTTGACCGCATATCTCATGCTCAGAAACTAATCCCGTAGAGAGGGGAGAGAAGGAAAGAGTGTTCTCCACTGTTGACAAATCGCAGTTGGCAGGAGTTTTCACTTCGCCGAAGTCAGGTGATTTAGATTTAAAAGGAGAAAATAAGCCGCCTTGAATGCCGTAGCTTCAATCACGATTGCAAGTTTGCCTGATTTCTCACCAACGCGTTTCCTTGTGCATTTTGTGTTGGACCGTCTTATTGTCTAGAAAAAGTCAGAGATCTTGTTGTTTTTGTTCTCTTTATATTCGACAAAATGGAGACGTTTAAAGGGCAAGGTGCACTTGTCAAAGCTCTGAAGCAAAAGTATTCAGGATACTTCTTGTAGTATGTCTATCGATGGCACTGTAAAATTTGGTTATGGACACACGGAAGAGTTTATGGAAATCAGCCGTGGAAGTTGCATCACTGACCCAACAGAATTTAAATATAAGCCGTACTGATAGGTGAAGCGAAAATGTTCCAGTGGTAAGAACTATTTGCTTCCTGACCTGCCTGGGTATTTACATAGGATTGTAAGGGGCAGCAGAATAAAAACCTGTCGAACTCCGGAAAGTTTTGTTGTAATGGGGTTTTGCTCACCTTTCCTTGCGGGCAATGTAATAAAGGTAAAAACTAGAATTGAAAAGTCGTACTCGATGTCGAACTCGTACTCAAATCTTAAGTCCCCTAGTAATTGGAAGCCCACATGAGCACATTTCGTGATTATCTGTAATAGCGCCAAATTCTCTAAAATAGTTCATAATTATTTTCACCTTCTACTAAAGTTAACTTTGAGTTAAGAGTTAAGGGTTATTTTCGAAATCCATTTCAGCCCACTAATAAGTACTTATTTCAACTTGGAAATCTTAGTTTCTTTCTTTTATTTCCATGATAATTCAGTTTTATCCTTAGAGTGTAACTTGAAAACTACACATGTACGCACTGCGGACCTATATTTTAATTTTCGCTTTTTCTCATTACTTGCTCACCTGTGATAGTTTCAATTGCTTTTGGATTTTTCCGGAAAAAACGCAGTATTTCCTTTAATGAGCATTTGATTCCTTTCCTTAAGATTTCCTCTTCTTGTTTGAGAACATTTGTCGATTGAAGCATTCCGGGAGGGGAAATCTTTATTATGGGAAGTTCCATGGGAAGTTCAATAAATTCCTCGTCGGTTGGATTCATTTTCCCTGTCCCTGAGCCCAACTCCAGTGCTTTATCCTGCTCCGAAACTCTATGCAACTCGGCGAGGACGTCCTTGTACGCATTTTGCAAGCGCGAATGGCTTCTCAAATGCGCTGTGAGTTCCTTCCCGAAAATTACTGAAAAACGTGGTAGGGATTCCAAGATACAAGGCAACGCCGTGGTGATTTCCATCCGCTTGACGGTGTCTTGAAACACGGTCATAATTCGCTCAGCTTCGAGCGATTGAAGAGTTTTCCGTTTAGGCTCCAGAATTTTACACGGATCCGCGGCACTCTTGCGGCCATGAAGCAGGTTAGGAGAGTGTTTACCTTTCAACCATACATCTGAATGCCTCGGGCTTTCTACAGGAGCCATTTTTTTCTGTTTGTATTTGTATTTGCTTTGTTTTTTTTTGTTTTTTTTTTCAGTTTCTCGCAAACTTATATTTGAAATGACAAAACAATGAACCGTTTATGACGAATGTAAATGACGTACCACAGCGAGTATTGCGCGCAACCATTTTCTTTTCCACGCGCAAAGGTAAAACACGAGCGCATTCTATTCAGAAGAGTAATTAAAATCAGTAGAAATGAGCAAATAAGATG
The DNA here is from genome assembly GCA_022496165.2 of Catalaphyllia jardinei. Lineage (NCBI taxonomy): Eukaryota > Metazoa > Cnidaria > Anthozoa > Scleractinia > Caryophylliidae > Catalaphyllia > Catalaphyllia jardinei. The sequence continues at coordinate 8,244,375 of CM042751.1, forward strand.
CGTGACCCTAAGACACTAAGACGATTAGTTTAAAAACCTACTATTATTGGCTAATTCAGTCGCCAAGTTGTTATCGAACAGTTTGTTATCGCACAGTTCAATGAGCCAATCACATTCAAGGCTGTAGATTAAATCACCCAATCACATCCAAAGTTATAGTTACGTGCGTGCGTGCACGCGCGCTTGCATTTGTGTTTTTGGCGCCTAATTACCAGTAGGAGGTGCATTGACCTTAGAATGTTTACCTCCCCTTTGTCAGTTTTTTAATGTAAATTTTCCCTAGCTTATTATCATTATTACCATTACAAATTATATCTGGTTTACTACACGTTTCTGGCATAGTCTTTCCTCAGTATCAGAATAAACGTTTAGTAAACCAGCTACTAATTGTCGAACACAAAAGCGTTTTACCCCTCACATTGAGTAAATATGAAGCACGAAAACAATGTTAATTTTCCCAGATGGTTGTATAAGAGCACATATTTTTACGACCTTAATCTTGTTTGTGTTTATTTTGAGCATTACTTGTATTCTAAATTACTTTCATTTTCACTCAGAAACATGTGTGGTTTGAGCAAGGGATGGACGAGAGACATGGCCATAATTTTTTTCAAAAAAAAATTCTGGTGAGTCGAGAAGAGAGTTAGGCTAGAGTGTTAGCTCCAGCTGCATGCAGCTTTTGTTCGCTGCTCGATCAGCTCGCCTATGGCGGTTGTTTCTGCAAATGTTCAGAGCCCAATAAATGGGTCAAGCATGAGTAGCGACAAAGACAATAGTTATCAGATCGCTGCGTGGCTGCGAATGTCCCAATGACAGTGAGGGTTTCATGTGTGGGTTTCAGAGCTGAAAAACGTACTGTTAGGCTTTCTCTGCATCCCTAGCCCTATTTATCGACCCAGGAAATAATGCAGGTTGCAATGGTGGAAAGTAAAGTAAACTGCTACTAAATTAGGCAGGCGAGGATGTCGTTGGGTTCGTTATACTTGGGCAAGCATGAAATTTTTGCGACATTTCACTGTTAAGAAAACAAGTTAAGCTACCCCCGCTCGCTGAGAGGTTCCCTTGCTTATATACTCAGATACAGATACGATACTTTAGTTCAAAATAATGGTTTGCTTATATGAATGTATTATGAAAGGAGTGTCGGTGCAAAAATATGTGTTTCGCACAGCAATTTCTTGTGTACCATGGAAAAATAAACGGTTTGGAATCCTTCTTCAGGTTAATTTTGTCCGAAAAAAATTGACTCTCCACGAAAACAATACTCCAGGTTTATTTTAGTAACGTTAAAATACTGCTGCTTGCAGGGAAAATTGGAAAAGGATATTTTAATATGCTTAAAAGTTCGTACATTTGTTTGTTTGCACGATCGACGAGATTCCCGTCATTTCTTCAAAGTTCTGGCGCCCAGCCAAATCTTGCGCACATGCTTATTACGTTTTTCCGCTATGAATGTGCGGGTATTCTTTTATTACTTCACCCAGCTAGTCGAAAGACAACTGTAGACAGGGCGTCAAGATAAGGTTGCGGTATTATCAGTTAACTGGGTGACGACGATTTTGTAGTTCTCAATTATCAGTTATCCCTTAGATGAAGGAATTTAAGAATGACGACTTCCAAAATATATTCCTTGACAGTGCCGCTTACGCTTGAACGCCTTCGGAGGAAAACCTTTCTCGAAACACCTATCCAGCAAAGCAACCGCGCTATTTTTGTTTTACGCCCACAGCTCGGTTATTAAGGATTGTGTTTAACAATGTGCATTCCTACGGCTAAGCTCAGTTTGCTGGGAAGAGAACTCAACTGACTCAAATCTTTGCCATAATTTAGCCACTCGGTTAAGTGGCCTTTTGTTGTAAGATAATCTCAAATTACAATAAAACTGGAAATGAGTACCTTTTCCCAGCAAAGGTGAGGGCAAACACTCCTCACGTGACAGTACGTATGATATAATCTACCACCGATATGCTCCAAAAATGAAGGGGGGAAATTTGGTGGGGAAAAAAACTTGCCCTGTACCGAAGCTTCCAGGTAAGAAGCCTGCAACCTGATGCTCACATGCCAATTTTAAGTCCCGGATGTGACACTATCCGGGAAACTAAACACTGGCAGGTTGCATTTAAATTATTTGTTATACCTCCCGACTCAAATTCGTTTCCTGATTGGAGGAGAATATGTCATGTGTGGTGGGTCAAAACTCACAACTCTCTAGGGAAAGAACAACTTGTGCACCTTGAAACTGCGGGAAATTTGTGTACTAGTCGGCCTGATGAAAAACATAGGCACGCAAGGCGTGCAAGAGTTATTTCTTTATTTAAAGGTTATGAAAATAGGAGCATTTAAGTGACTCTTTCCGGTGATAATTTAGTTAATTTGACAAGCCTTTTGGCTGCAATGTATTGCAAGACAGAAACTGAGAATCTGATGTACATACGATCTTGTATCGCTAAGATAAGAACATTATTTTGAACAGCTTTCGTACTTTTTTACCTTTAACAAAAAGATCTCGGAAAGTTACCCTTTGTAACCTGAAATAAAATTTATCTTCCCATTTGTTTACTACTGACTCATGAACTACTTCAAAACGCAAAACTCGTCTCGTTTATAACTAGCCACCATTACACTTAAACAACCCAATGTATACTATGTAACTGTCACAGTCCCCTCCAAACCGGACTGAAAATCACAAACCGGCAACATACACGTTAGTTTTTTTATTCAATCACCAAAGTCCTTGTTCTTAATACAATCATAGAACTTCCAAGACTTCATATACCTCAATTTAGTTATCTTAAACAAGAAATTTTATTTTTCTTCTACTACAATTAGTGCTGGCTATTAATTTAATCAAGCGAAAACCCTGATAACACTGACGAGAAAAGATTAAGTTTCATTTACAACGTATCTTCTGATCCCAGTCGTAAACAAGAACCATTATAAATGTAAAATCGTCACAGAATAATTTATTTTTGTTCTGTTGAGGAAATTAATCGTAGTCTCTTCGTTTATCTCGTTGAAACTTATCACTGAAACGGATCAATGGATGCTGAAACTAACGACTCGCCATCGACTCTGGGGCAATATTTAGGTTTCACTACAACACGCAAATGATTCGAACCTGGTCACAACCCCTTCACATTCCCACTGGTGCATTCCGCCCCCTTAAATACAATTGTTCCTATCATAGAAACTACATAACAGAGTAGCAGAACGGCTAACACTCATTTATTTCAAAACCTTATGTAATGAAAAAAGCTCACCCTTCATCGCATGCTCGCAGTTATATCCTAAACACTATGTTTATTCGACTGATTATCCAATTGCTAATGACTATCAAACCCGCCCACAAAATCCTCAGCCTAACCCACGGAAAATGTCGAGGTAAACCATATGAATACTTCCTCCTCTTTTACAGAAGAATAAATATGGCCGTTCTCACATACCATTTACTTTTACAACAAGAAATTTGATTGGTGTTTAATAGAAGATCCAATCTGATTGGTGTGACATACATACATCTCTCACTGATCCACCTACCCATAACAAACCCAACGCGCCGACTAAGAGGTATTTTTTTTACAAAAAAATAACTCAAAAAGTCTTTCGAGTAGGACAACGTTTCTCATAAGAGAAAGCATCCATTATTCAAGAAAAGGGATTTATACTCGTAAAAACATATCAGATTGACAAAAGAGAAAATTTGAACGTTTTGTCTCTCCAAGCGTTTGGTTTGGCGCCAAAAATGGGTCGCCCACGTTCGGCAACTCGCTCTTCGATCGCTGTCGCCAGGAAAGTATTTGTGTAATTTACAACAAAAGATGCTGTTCCTGATCAAATTAGACTCAAAATGCTTGAGTTAAAGTGCTATGATCAAGTTTTTACCTCTTGTTGTTTCCTCTTGTTGTTTTTAGTGTATCACATATAATTCTATGAAAGAATGAAAACGCCGTTTACCGTTTGCAAATATCTGCATTAGTTCGGGAGATATTTAAGTTTGAAAAAGTGTAAAATATGCAAATGAGACGACTGATAATGTCATACACTCAACCCAATATTACATCAAGTATATAAATAAAGCTATCTTGGTTGCAGCGCAGACCATTGAAACTTTGCAGGCTCATAGTTCTACAGAAAACACACCTACGGATAAAAACATTTTGCTACCATGGCAACTCAATCTTTTCCAGTCCCCACCCACTTGATTTGAATGTGTAAGTGATTTTCAGCTCGAAAAACAAGGCCACAAACCCAAGCTAACATATTTATATGCTTGTTGGATCATGTAAATGAGGCAGAATTTGCAAATATGAAAATGGAAGCCAAAGGTGACCAGAAATGCCTTCAATATTGGGGAGGTCTGGAACCCAGTATCTTGCCATGGTAAAAAAACTGTTAAGCTCAAATTGTGGCGCACATTTATTTTAATCTTACTGCAAAGAATCAAACATTTCTGACACAAATTAGCTGAGATATCTTTTTTCATCATATTTGATCAAAGTTTGGTGGAGTGCATGACGCCATCACTTGGTAATCTGCATATTTTAAAAACTTGAATATCTCTGGAATAAAAAGAGATATTTGAAAATAGTAAACACTATTTTTTCTTCTCATGCAGGCTACTTATGTTTTAAAATGGCTTCGATAGAAAAGATGCAATTTTCGTCTATATTTTTGCTGTCTATATTTTTTGTTAGCTGCGAAGAAAACGACTGTTATCATGAATTTTCGATAGGAGAGCTTTGGCAGCCGCTCAATTTTGCGAGCGCAGCCAGTGTATGCAAGGGCGTAAAGCAAAATTATTTTTTTGCAGAGTTTTTTCTATTTCTGAGTCGGGATCGGAGGTATAACAAAACACTTAATGACTGGCCCTTCGGGAACAAACCTCACTGTTTCCCTTGTGGCCAGTCATTAAGTGTTTATTATACCCTCTGGAATTAAATCTCATTTATGCACTACAGATAATTCGAAAGCCCAAAATTTTCTCACAGATATTTGGTTCTTTACGGTTAATCAATCATGTAAGTGCCCTCATCAAACTTTTAACATTGCCAAGTTAACCTTCGTGTAAGTTATTTATTTAAGAAAAGCAAATAGAAATCGAGGGCGAGTAGTCTAATTGTTTTAGTATAAATTTACCGTATTCTTATTGCATAAAAAGAAAAAAATGAC
>CM042751.1:8249643-8263898 GCA_022496165.2 Catalaphyllia jardinei
ACGGGTACATGTACCCTTTTGCAATAAAAGGTCTCCAAAAGAGGTGCATAAATCTATTAAAATGGTACAAATTTATACAAAAGGGTAAGGGTTAATGGCTCCTGAGATGGAGCCTTCCCGTTTAAAACTTTTTATAACACTCCACAACCCCCCTCTCCCCACCACCACCCCCTTGTGTAACAAAGATGTTCAAATATTGTTTGTGGAAAAAGGCAGTTATTAAAAAAACAAAAAACAAAAGGACCAAGGTATTGAGTGATGAGTTTCAATGCAAGTTTTAATTTCTACTTTGAGTCAAAATAAATAAATAATTAACCATGCTTTGTAGCTTCACAGTGAGATCCAAACTGATAAGGATAAAATAATTTTTTCAACACTACAACTTATAGTTTTGACTCCCCCCTTGCACCTTTCATTTCATAGGGAATTCTTAAAAGGTACAGCCCCCCAGAAAAAAATGAAGTATGATATAAAAATCACTTTAATTGTTATCTTGAAAATGACATCAAAAATCACATCAAATCAATTCAAACGTTGTTTTTTATGGCTACACTTTATCTTAAAATGTGTTTTGATGAAACTGCTCATATAAGCAAAATGAAAACCTTCAAGGAAAAGAAAATTAACAGGAAAAGCAACTACAAGCAAACAGTTTTTGTTTTTCAGAAGAGCTACTACAAGAGACATTTTCTAACTTACATGTAGGTCAATATAATTTGCTTTCAAACTTTTCCACAAAACAAAACACCATACAAGGAAAAGTTATTGTTATTGTGTCTGAGCTGCATTTTCTATGAAGAATTTCCAAATTATATTTTTACCAGTATTACAACATACCAAATATATTTTAGAGATAGCAATACATAACTTAATGCGATTGACTTGGTGACATTTTCCATTTAAATTTTGTAAACCTCTTGCAGAACGCAACTTTCACTTGGGTTGCACTTTACTGTCAAGGAATGAAATCATACCAGAGTGACCTTGTATCTTTATTGTAATTTCCGTTATCAGAAGAAAAATAACACTAGGCCAGGTCAAAGGGAAAAGCAGGTTGCATCATCTCTAGGCTAAATCATGGCATTGTACATGTATGCCTTTGTAGGGTGTATATGCCAGGAGGTAACCACCTAAGAATACACAAACACAAATTCATGTTATCATTTTAATGACTCATCCTAAATGAGACATTCACTGATATTAACATCAATTATTGAGAACTTTTAATAGACCTCCATCAGTTACAAAAAGACAAACTAGACAGGTACAAATGTAAGACAATTATATACTTTCCCGGTTCTCCCTCAGCTTTTATTCCTACTCTCCCATTGCCAAAATCCCATTTCAACTCCCAACCCCCAACACAGACTAGAATTTGGCATTTAAATACCCAAAAATATTCAGAAACAGTTCACCCTGGCAAAAAATTATTAATAATAGGTTCTTGTAAACAAAATCACCCCACTTTTGATGGTCTAAATTCTGAATTTTACTTGTGTGAGAAACAGGTTCGAAGCACTAGAGGTAGAAGAGGACGTGAATGACGACTGCAGCCAGATAGAGAAAGTGTACACAGAGACTGCAGACAAGGTGTTGGGAAGGGTGAAGAAAAGGAGCAAGCAATGGTTGAGGGATGACACATGGAGGGCAATAGAGGAAAGGAGGCAGATAGGAAATAAAATTGACAGTACCAGATCAGAGCGTGTCAAAGGAAGGCTGCGCATAGAGTACAGGCTGAAGGACAGAGAAGTAAAGCGCAGGGCAAGAGAGGATAAGAGACACTGGACAGAAGAGATCGCTAAGGAAGCTGAGAGATCTGCTGAGAAAGGACGCACAAGAGAGCTGTACCAGGCGGCAAGAAGACTAACTAATAAGAAGATGAGACAAACCGCTGCTGTAAAGGATAAGCATGGAGAAGTAATCAAGGACAAGGAGGTGAGACTTGAGAGATGGGCGGAGCACTTTGAAGAAGTGCTTGTGAGGAAGGCGCCTTCGAACCCTGTAACACACGAGGAGACAGCAGCAGAGGAGATGAGGGAGATGGTCACAGCAGAGATCAGGGAAGATGAAGTCAGACAAGCCCTAAGGAAGACGAAAAGTGGAAAGGCACCTGGAATGGACGAAATACCCGCAGAGCTGCTGAAAGCAAGCGGCGACACAGCAGTACAAGAACTGACAAGATTATACAGGAAGATATGGAAGGAAGAGAGAATACCAGATAACTGGAAGAAAGGCATCATCGTCAAACTACCAAAGAAAGGGGACTTGAGCGAATGTAAAAACTGGAGAGGAGTGACACTGCTGCCAGTAATGAGCAAAATCATGGGCCGAATCATAATCGATCGGATCCAACGGGGAGTGGATGAGGCCCTCAGAAAGGAACAGGCGGGAATCGGTAGGAATAGGAGCACAGTGGAGCAGATCTTCGTTCTCCGCAACATCATGGAGCAGGTGAATGAGTGGAGAGCGACGCTGTACACACACTTCATTGACTTCGAGAAGGCCTTTGATTCGATCCATAGAGAAAGCTTGTGGAAGATCATGAAGTCGTACAGCATACCTGAACAGCTGGTGAAGATGGTTAAAATCATGTATGAGGATTTTGAGTGTACGGTAATGGATGACGGGGAACAGACGAGGTGGATCAAGATCACGACGGGAGTCAAGCAAGGGTGTGTTATGTCAGGATTTCTCTTCCCCATAGCAATAGATTGGGTGATGAGAAAGACGACACACGGGCATAAGAATGGAATACGATGGAACTTCACCAGCGTATTAGAAGACCTTGACTTCGCAGACGATATTGCTCTGATCTCGTCGAAGTACGAGCATATACAGAGCAAGACGGATCGATTGGTGGAGAACGCTGGGCGTGTAGGACTGAAGCTCAATGCGGCAAAATACAAGATGATGAGATCGAATGCAAGACGGCAGGACAGGGTCAAGATTGGAGAAGATGAAGTCGAAGAAGTGGAAGCATTCGTATACCTCGGAGCAACGGTCAGGAAAGATGGTGGTGGAACTGAAGATATTAGGAACCGACTAAATAAAGCAAGAAGGGCGTTCTATAACCTAACCAAGATATGGAGGTTACGGAGCATAGGACGCCAAACGAAGATCAAGCTGTTCAAGACGCTAGTACGCCCAGTACTACTCTACGGATGCGAGGCGTGGAAAATGACAAAGGTGGAGGAAAAGAAGATGGACGCATTCCAGTTTGTGTGCCTCAGACGAATCCTCGGAATTCGGTGGCCACAGAGAGTGAGCAACGAGAGGATAGGGGATATTACAGGAATAAATAAGACCAGTGATGAGATCCGCAGGAGGCGCTGGAACTGGACCGGGCACGTCTTGAGAAAAGATGCAACCGACAACTGCAGGGTAGCGTTAGGGTGGCAACCAGAAGGGAAACGGGCAGTAGGTCGACCAAAGACCACGTGGAGACGAACCGTGGAAAATGAGCGAAAGAGTGAAGGGTGGAACAGCTGGAGAGAAGTCAAAGTCATAGCGGAAGACAGAGTGGGTTGGAAGACGAGGGTTGCGGCCTTATGCGCCTCCTGGCGCGGAGAGATCTAAGTGCTAAGTAAGTGCTAAGAGAAACTTCTAACAAAAAGTGTATATAAGAAATTATGTTCCTTTGATTTACAAATCAGGCATGAATGGGATTTCAACTCATGACCTCTGCGATAACCGTGCAATAACTTACAATAATATTAATTAATTATTATGATTAACTAATTGATAATTAAAAGCTACATGCCACAACATACCAAACTACTTTAACATTAGGAAGTGACACAGCTAAGGACAATTGTCAAGATACAAATTTGTTTGTGATTTCTAAAAAGTCAACGTAAGGATCTTACATAAACATCTAATTATAAGATTAAAACCTACATGTAAGAGAAACTATATAGTACAGTAGGGCACTGTACTCATATGCTTGCTATACACACTCTTCCAGGCAGGATAGTACATAGATATATATCTTGTTTTTCAGATAAACTGTTACTGGTCATACAAAAGAGTAACCTTGCTGTTGCAGAGTTAAGTCTTGATGTACCTATGCTTTATAATAATAATAATAATAATAATAATAAAACTACTTATATAGCGCTTATCCAGTCCTGTTCTAAGCGCTTTACAAAATAGAAAAAGAAAATCGTAGATATTAAAATGATATTAAAAGTAAGTCCTAAGTTTACGTTAACAAAGATTTAAATATTCATAAAAACGGATGTCTAAGATCTAGGCATTTGACATGGATAAGAAGAGAATTCATACATATTAAAATAATTTTTAAAAGATGAGTCTTAAGTTTACGTTTAAAAAGATTTAAATTCTCACAGGAACGAATGTCATCGGGTAGTTTGTTCCACAGTTCAGGAGCAGAGACAGCAAAAGCTCTAGAACCATAAGACTTAGATGAAAGTTTACAGGAGTCAGGCGTAATGTTGAGGATAACCGGAGCGTTCTTGAAGTTGAATAGTGGCATATCGGGTCTTGGATGTAGATAGGAGACTGCTGGTGAAGAGCTTTATAGGTGAGCAGAATTATTTTGAATTTAATTCGCTCAGAAATTGGAAACCAGTGCAGTTCGAACAAAATAGGGGTGATGTGGTCGAATTTGCGAGAGCTTGTAATAAGTCGAGCCGCTGCATTCTGCACTGATTGGAGCTTTTTAATAACGTATTTGGGGACACCGTATAAAGGAGATTTACAGTGATCCAACTTGGAGGTTACAAAGGCGTGGACTAGAGTCTCAATAGTTTAGTGGATAGTAATTTCTTTATACGGGAAATGTTCCGAAGATGATAGAAGGCAGATTTACAGACAGATTTGACATGAGGGAGCATTGACATAGTACTATCGAAAACGACACCGATATTTCTGGAAGAAGAAGACGGCTGAATTAACCTTTAATTGCAATTTGTGTAGTGCAGACAAAATACTTTTTGACATAATATAACTTACTCATAGTTTATGTATAAATCTTTGTATAATTTAATTATAGCAAAATTGTTTAATGGAACCCAATAACAGCTCCTGTAGTCCACAATCTTAGTAGAGAAAAAGAACAACTCACATTAAAATTGAATAATAAAGCTTCTGTCAGTATTCATGATCAGCAACGAAATATCATATTTACCCTTCATGCCAGAGTGATATTGCTAATACTTATACCTTGAGAGATTGTGCAAACCCTTCCAGCAAGTGAAGAATCTATTCAAAAGTGAAGATGCTTAACTGTATCTTTGGGGATCAAGTTAAAAAACAAAACCTTTCAACTTTTACATGCATATACTAGAGATTTAGGAACTATTTTCATCATCACACCATCTTACACTTCGATCTGCTGATGTAATCCTAGTTCAGGCTGTAACTATAAAATCTCTCGCAATTTACTTTACATGTGTTCGATTATTTTCATTGGTAACAACTTTCCAAGAAAAAAACCTGAGGAGCTCCGTTTTTGTGCTTGCCTAAATCTATATATTAGTGTATCACACGTTCTATGAAAAAATGAAAACTCCGTTTACCGTTTGCAAATATCTGCATTAGTTCCGGAGATATTTAAGTTTGAAAAATGTCTAAAATATGCAAGTGAGATGACTGATGATGTCATACACTCAACCCAATATTACACAAAGTATATAAGCTATCATGGTCAATTTGCAGCGCAACTTGGCAGGCTCATAGTTCTACAGAAAACACACCTACGGCTAAAAACATTTTGCTACTATGGCAACTCACTCTTTTTCAGTCCCCACCCACTTGATTTGAATATGTAAGTGATTTTCAGCTCGAAAAACGTTGAACAAGGCCACAAACCCAAGCTAACATATTTATATGCTTGTTGGGTCATGTGCGGAATTTGCAAATATGAAAATGAAACGCCAAAGGTGGCCAGAAATGCCTTCAATATTGGGGAGGACTGGAACCCAGTATGTTTCCATGGTAACAAAACTATTATAATCTTACTGCAAAGAATCAAACATTTCTGACACAAATTGGCTGAGATATCTTTTTCCTCGTATTTGATCAAAGTTTGGTTGAGTGCATGACGCCATCACTTGGTAATCAGCATATTTTAAAAACTTGAATATCTCTGGAATAAAAAGAGATATTTGAAAATAGTAAATTGTATTTTTTTTCTTCTCATGCAGACTACTTATGTTTTAAAATGGCTTTGATAGAAAAGATGCAATTTTCGTCATAGTGGCACTTTAAGCATTAGAAGAAGCCAAAGCAACTTTAGTGCTGTCTATATTTTTTGTTAGCTGCGAAGAAAAAGACTGTTATCATGAATTTTCGGTAGGACAGCTTTGGCAGCCGCTCAATTTTGCGAGCGCAGCCAGTGTATGCAAGGGCGTAAAGCAAAATTATTTTTTCCGGAGTTTTTTTCTATTTTTGAGTCGGGAGGTATAGCAAAACACTTAATGACTGGCCCCTCGGGAACAAAACTCACTGTTTCCCTTGTGGCCAGTCATTAAGTGCTTATTATCCCTTCTGGAATTAAATCTCATTTATGCACTACAGATAATTCGAAAGCCCAAAAGTTTCTCACAGATATTTGGTTCTTTACGGTTAATCAATCATGTAAGTGCCCTCATGAAATTTTTACCATTGCCAAGTTAAGCTTCGTGTAAGTTATTACTCGGGCTTTCCAAAGGAAACGCCCGAGTTGAAATTTCGGCTTCGTTTTTTTTTTCGTTCAGCCACAGTTTGCAATTCTTTAATTAATACGCATGCGCGAAGATTACTGATGAGCACATGGCATGGTGTAATGGCGGACGGAGAAGAGTTTATGCGGTGGAAGCCGAATACCGGTCGTTTCGCCAACGACCAGTTCGCCAATGTCGAATGTCTGTTCGCCAATGCTTATATACCCGATACTTCGGGAGCCAACGTCCAAAATACTTTTTCGTTTAGCTCGGCAGTGGATGAAAGGAGGAATAAGTTGTGTGGCGTGAAGTGTTGGGTTCACATATTTAGCGGCTTGTTTGGCTCGGCAGTGGATAAGCATTCTGTAGTTTAGCTGCGTTGGCGAACTGACATTCGACGTTGGCGAATCGACTTCATACGTTGGCGAAATGTTGTTTCTGACGAGTGAGCGTGCGAACAAGGCTGAAATAACTATTTTGTCGGCACGGGATACAACAACGCCTGGGTTCCAGGCGGGGGCATCATGGGTAATTGTGTTAGGGTATAAAAGACAGAGCATAACACGTGGTTGTCATCTAGGCTTCAGAACCAACCGCGTACTTTTCGTTTCGTTTAGCTCTTTCTTCGACTTTTATCATGGCGGTCAGCAAGGACGACGTTTCTGAGCTTATCTCCACTAACAACGAGAAGTTAATGTCAGATTTCAAGGAACTTCTCAAAGACACCGTTGACCAGATAAAACGTGCCAACGACGCTTCTGCGGAGCTCCAAATGCAAGAAATTAAGAAGATCAAGTATCAAGAACCGCACAAATTTAAACGAAGAGCGAACGAGGATCAATATAAGTTTAATCTCAAGCTTGCAGAAACTTTGGACAGTGCCAAGTCGGCCGCGGATAAATCCCGGCTTGAGAAAGTCAAACTTGACCTCGAGGAAGGTGAGAAGCTACTTAGCGAACGCCAGAAACATATACTCTTAGCCGACAAGTCAGAGTTTGGCTGGTGCACTGTAGATGAGTATAAACAACACGACTTAGCGGACGACTCGGAGGACGAAAAGCGCATCTATAGCGCCGAGAGACGCGCTCGTGTTTCTCTTTCTGCTCGTAAGAAGAAGAAGGCTTCGAATACGCCGTCGGCCAAGAAGTTCTCGCCGCCTGACAGATCCACTTCAAACGCCCAGCCACAAGCCCAGTCCTTCCAGTCTGGTGTTGTTAATCCTGGTTTCCAGCCTCGTCGCCCGAGTACTGGCACCTGTTTCGCTTGTGGTAAGCCCGGACACTGGCGTGCTTGTTGCCCAGCATTGCCCAAGCAGTCTGTCTCATCTTCGAAGTGACTGGATGACGTTCAGGACTTATCAGGTGTAGTCTCTTCTTGTTTTACAAGTGATTCTAGTGATTTGATTTCCGAAGCGTTGATTGATCAGAATCACCCCGATTTCAACCATGATTTTGTTTCTTGCACTGATTTTCCACAATACTCTGTTGCTTTTGATTCTCCTGTTCAGCCCACAGTTCGCGGAAGACTCCGTAAGTGTATTGAGTTTTGGCGTTCGTTGGAAGTGTCGCAGTTTATTTTGCATATTATTAGCGAAGGGTACAAGATTCCCTTTTTTCAACTCCCTACGCCTTTCTTCAAAAGTAACAATGCTTCTGCGCGTGTTAACAGTAACTTTGTGTCTTCAGCTGTTAATGACCTGCTTAATTCCGATCTTGTGGAGGAAATTTTTTGCGTTCCAGACATTATTAACCCACTCACAGTTTCCACCCGTAGTTCTGGCAAACAAAGGCTTATTTTGGATCTTCGTCATATAAACACCTTCATTTACAAGCAAAAGTTCAAGTGCGAAGATTTGTCTGTGGCCACGCAGATATTCGACAAGGGTTATTATTTATTTAAATTCGATCTGAAGTCGGGGTACCACCATATTGAAATTTTTCCAGAGCACCGCAAATTCCTCGCATTCGCTTGGGACTTTGGTACCGGTGTTTTCAGATATTTTCAATTTTGCGTTCTTCCGTTTGGCCTGTCTTCGGCACCATTTGTTTTCACCAAGATTCTCAAACCGCTTCAAAAATCCTGGAGGAGTCGGGGTATTCCTATTGCTATTTTCCTGGACGACGGCCTAGGGGGGGGAATTGATCAAGTTTCCGCTAAAATTAGCAGTCTAACTGTTCATTCTGATCTACTCAAGTCTGGTTTCGTCCCCAACCAGGAAAAGTCTTTATGGGAACCCGTCCAAATTATCACTTGGCTTGGAGTTATTCTTAACACTATTTAAGGTACTGTTAAGGCCACCGCCGAACGCATTGCAAAATTGTCTTCCGATCTCGTGTTTTTGCAGTCTTTGTCTTCGCAACAGTCTCTTCGCCAGGTTCACGTTAAAAGTGTCGCTAGTCTCGCAGGCCAGATAATTTCACTTTCCAGTTGCGTGGGGTCAGTGGCACGTATTATGACCAGGCATCTCTTTTCAGTGGTGAACTCTGCTCTTTCCTGGGATAGCGAAGTTTTCTTGTCGGACGATGCCGTTGCGGAAATTAACTTTTGGGCTGCCAATGTTGATTCCCTCAACGGGAGGGTTTATTGGCGAGCACAAACGCTACCGGTTAAAGTGAGTTTCTCCGATGCTTCTGATTCAGCCTGTGGTGCATTTGTCGAGTCTGACCCCGAACTGGTTTTTCATCAGAATTGGTCTCCCGAAGAAAAAGTTCTTAGTTCGACTTGGAGAGAGCTTAAGGCCGTTTGCCTCGCTTTGGAGTCCTTTGCCGATCGTTTGTCCGACACTAAGGTCATCTGGTATTCAGACAACCAGAACGTTGAGTCTGTTCTTCTCAACGGAAGCAAGAAATTGGATCTGCAGGCGTTAGCTCTTCAAGCCTTCCAGATTTGCCTGGAGTATCACATCTCTCTCGATGCTAGGTGGATTCCTAGGGACCTTAATGTCAAAGCTGACATTATTAGCAAGATTGTTGATTTTGACGACTATGCTATTAATGATTCTATTTTTCAGACCATTGACGACCTTTGGGGCCCGCATTCTGTCGATAGGTTCGCCTGCAGTTACAACGCCAAACTACCTAGGTTTAATTCCCGGTTTTTTCAGCCCGGATGCGAGGCAGTTGATGCTTTTGCGCAAGACTGGGGATACGATAACAATTGGCTCTGTCCCCCGGTTTGTCTTATTGTTAGAGTTTTAAAGCACATGGAAGTGTGTCTTGCTAAGGGAACTATAGTTATTCCGCTATGGAAGTCTTCCTTCTTCTGGAGCATTTGCGCAAGAGACGGCGTCCACTGGAATTACTTTGTTGTGGACTGGGTGTACCTGCCAAAGTTTAAGGGGTTATTTGTCCCAGGGAAAGCCCGTAACTCCCTTTTTGGCACCAGATGCTTAGACTTTGAGGTTGCTGCCATTCGGGTCGACTTTCGTCGTCCCAGGCCCCCTTCCCTTCTAGCGGGGTTTTGCACTATGGCTAACGGGAAGTGTGACTCTTGTAGTTAGAGGCGCCCCCATTTTTCGTTATGTATGGACATGCCTATGCTGCTTGTATTATTCTTGTTCTTTAGGGTGGCATACCCCATTGTCTATAAAGCGTTTATATTACTAGTTGTATCCTTCCTTATGCTTTTCCCCTTTAATCTGCTCTTCTCAGGGCTTTTCGTCTATTTTTGATACTTTTTAGATGTCTTCCGGTCCGGCTTTTGGGACTTCGACCAGAACGTGCTCCCAGACAGTCCAGTCTCAGGATTAACGGACAGATTGAAAGTGACAGTCCTTTCCTCAAAGGCCAACAGTACGTCTTTACTGTACCACCGTGCATACCGCAAGTGGAAGGAGTTCGCCATTAGTATGTTTAATGGGAACGTTTTCCCCGCAAATCCCTTTCATGTTGCATTGTATCTGCAACACCTCATTGAACAGTCTCAATCCCCCAGCGTGGTAGATTCTGCCTTTTACGGCATTAAATGGGCTCATAGTATGGCTGGTATCCCCTCCCCCACCGATAACCCTGTTGTGGAGGCAGTCAGGTCTGCTTCTAAAAGAATCCTTGGTACCGGTGTTGTTAACCGCAAAAAACCCGTTTCACCTAGTTTGATTCATGATATTATTGGCAGGTCTAACCTTGATAACCCTGTTGAATTGCGCAACATCACTATGTATGTTTTGTCATTTGCTGGCTTCCTTAGGTTTGATGACGTTTCAAGAATTAGGAGAAATGACATTTTCTTCAACGACGGTTTCATGGTTATTAAGATTCCTAAAAGTAAGAACGACCAACTTCGTAGAGGCGATGAAGTAGTCATTTCTGAGTTTTCTAGTTGCGCTTGTCCTGTTAAACTGCTTAGAAGGTATCTTACTAATTTTCAAATCTCTCCCGAGTCCAGGGAACTGATTTTTAGACCCATTTCTAGAGGTAAGGGGGCTTGTAGGCTAGTGGCCCCCGACAAGCCTATCAGTTACACCACTATAAGGGAAGCTTTTAGACGGGATTTGAAGTCCATAGGGGCTGACCCCTCCAGGTTCGGGCTGCACTCTCTCCGCTCAGGAGGCGCTACTATGGCTGCTAACAATGGTGTCAACGACAGAGTGTTTCAGCGTCACGGACGCTGGAAGTCAGTCCAGGCCAAAGACATTTACGTCGACGATGATCTGGAGCAAAGGCTCACAGTCTCCAAATTTCTTGGGCTTTGAGAATCAATTTTTCACCCCTTCCCCAATACTTTGTCTGTCTATATACTGTTTGGGTTGGTTCTTGGCAGGCCCTTCCAAAATAAACTTATTTGGTTCAGCTTTGCGTGTGTTGTTTTCTGTTGTGGAGTGGAGACAAAATATGTTGTTTCTGACGAGTGAGCGTGCGAACAAGGCTGAAATAACTATTTTGTCGGCACGGGATACAACAACGCCTGGGTTCCAGGCGGGGGCATCATGGGTAATTGTGTTAGGGTATAAAAGACAGAGCATAACACGTGGTTGTCATCTAGGCTTCAGAACCAACCGCGTACTTTTCGTTTCGTTTAGTTTAACTTTTTTCTTGTTTAGTATTTTTCTTTTGCAGATGCTTTCAGTCTGACAGGATCGACTGTTCCTATTTTTTCTATTGATTTTTTACTTTTGTAAAGCCTTCGTAGGATGGGCTAATAATCACTTGGAGCATGAGCCTTGGTTCCTACCCAGATTTCCTGCACATTTTTTCCCCACAGGGGTTTTTTCTGGCAGGTTTTTTCTGGCCTCCGCGTTAACCGCATTTGTTTTGTTAGCGGTTGCTCAGCTCTACTAGGTTTACTTTATGATTTTTTATTGTTTTTCTATGTACTTCTTTGGTCTTTTCTATATTTTTTGTTCATGTTTCCCCAGCCCGAGAGCTTATTTGGCAACGCAGGCCTGGTGGACAATCTTTAGTATAAGACGGCCCGTCTAGCTTATAGTCTAATGTAATGTAGAAGTTGTTGTTCCCCAGCCTAACTGGCAGCCTACCTGGCACTGAGCTTGAGAGCTTATTTGGGGAAGTAGGTCAAGTGCATGACCTACAGTATCAGATGGCCTGTTTAGCTTATATTCTTGTGTAATGTCGGAGTTGTTGTTTCCCAGCCTAACTGGTACTATAAGCTTGTGAGCTTATTAGGGGAAGTACCCCATGTAGATCGTGATTTAATAATAGAGTTGCGGTTTAAGCCTTTCTGATACTAAGCCTGTGTGCTTGGAGATCTAGTTTGTAGTTTTATGAAGGAGTTGTTATGTAGTTTCTAAGTAGTTATAGATATACTGTTTGGGTTGGTTCTTGGCAGGCCCTTCCAAAATAAACTTATTTGGTTCAGCTTTGCGTGTGTTGTTTTCTGTTGTGGAGTGGAGACAAAATCTGGTCGTTGGCGAAACGACCGGTTAAAGACCGTGGAAGCCGGATCGGCACAAATGCTGCGTACGGATACAAAACGGATACAAAATGTACTCACAGCGTTCGCGGTAGACCCACACTAAAAGATGAGGAACGCTTTCGGAACGGGTTGGTCCGCAAACCTTACGAGAGATCTCTTTATGAGCGAACATTTATGAGTGAACCTTTCATCGAGAAACATGCTATATCAACTGAGTTATGTTATGTTAATCGAGAGAAGCATAAACTAAAGTCTCATCGTGTATGAAACCAGATGTTTTAGAATTAGACGAGGATACATTGGCAGAACATTTGCTATTTATAAACAATGTAACATTAACATATGAGAAAGATACTTTCTTAGTAACAACTGTTTGTTAATTGGTAGTGCATTAGTGACAGTGATGAGTATTCACTTTGATTACTAATCTTTCGCTTAATTCGTCAAGTGGTTTATCTTTCATGTTCAAGTTACTGTTGTCAATTTTTTATACGAAGATAAATGTTGTAACATTTGCAATTAATCAATGATGTAAAGTGAAATTCACAAAAGGATACTTTCTTAGCAACATGTATTTCTTAATTTGTCACGCATTAGTATATTAAGTGATAAATTAAGTATTTTGATTTCTCAACTTTCGTGTTAAGTTCCTGTTACAGTTGTAAATTTTTATAACATGAAATGATTCACAAAAGATAATTTGAAATTTAACGAACTATTAATTCTTTACAAATAAAAATATTTTTATCATTCATGATGGATGACAATTTCTTCTATGCCCATAGGAGAAAAACACTATTCACTCTGCAGTAGTTGATAAAGAACAAAAGAAGACAAAAGACTCTAAGTTCACAGCCAACTAGTACACACAATCACTCTAACCAATAAAAACGTCTTAAACTGACGTATACTAGCCCTGTAACTCCAAATCCAAACAACCAAATTGGAGACTAATTGTACAAAATAGGCCATAATATATTACAAGGGATCATGAAAAACATCCTCAACCCAAAATATAGTTCAAATGCTAATAACCTTGACCAATGACTTTTACAATTCTTTTCCTGATAAGAAATGAGGCGCCACGCACCTCTTGTAAGATTTAACAGGATTGGCCGAGAAAACAATAGAATAAACAACAGAAACAATGGCCCTAGTCCTGAAAACAATAAAGGTGGATGACTCCGGGAGCAAATAAAATTAGAGGTTCCGAAGAGGTGCATGACTACTGTAAGAAATAACAGCATTCGGTTTTCAAAGTTAGAAAGTGTAATCTCCCTAACACTTTATATTAAACCTGTTGATGACTACCAGCAACCTTAACCTGGAACCATCTGTTAACCCGCTACAACTCTCTAAGCCAGCCAAAACATTTTTACTCAAGTAGAAACTCAAAAAAAATAATAATGAAATAAATGGTTGCTAGTAAAATGTTTGAAACAATAGCCCTTAATATATGGGGGGCATTATCTCCCCCAACAAGCCCAGGAACATGTCTTCAGCCTACATAACAACTATCAGTTTCAACTTGTATACATAAGTAATAACCCTGCATTTGTATACATAAGTAATAACCCTGCATTTTCAACATACCGATACAGAAACATACCGATACAGAAACAGTTGTAACTCATTCAGCGTGCACTGTAAATTTGCAGTGCTTTTTTTCCCTTTCACGTTCCGACAACCTTCTTGGGGTCCTTGAACTATTTACTTTTC
>CM042751.1:8263998-8292504 GCA_022496165.2 Catalaphyllia jardinei
AAATTCAAAATTCAAATTCCGCGCGTGCAAGTGCGTATATAATGAGTAAGCGTTGTAACGATCGTTGCATTTGTAAATACCTATTGGTTCCTGCGGATAAAGACGGCAACAACATCATTTTTGTTTGCAAGTATTATTACATACAGACTCTAATGGAAGAGCTTGGCATAAACTCAGGTACGAATCTTAATTCTACATATGAAATCAGGATCATACAGTGGATGAAAAAATACAGACCCACGCCTCAACATTGGAGGAGATATTTGAAATCAAACTGCAACAGAAGGAGAAAAACTTGCCACAGATATATTGGATTCCTAAACTTCACAAGACACCATACAAGGCAAGATTTATTGCTGGTTCAAGTTCATGCACTACAACTAGGCTCTCCAAGTTAATTACTGAGTGTCTTAAACTAGTCCGCAGCCACTGCACCGCTTTCTGCAAGACTATTCGGGAAAGGACAGGTGTTAACAGCATGTGGATCATCAATAATTCGTTGGACGTTATCCGTGCACTGGAGGAAAAACAGCTTTTCCTGCATCATGTGAGTACTTGGGACTTCACTACTCTTTATACTAGCCTCCCACACGCCCAACTTAAAAAGCAACTTCATGATCTTTTGGAAAAAGTTTTTACTACGAAAGGAAAAAGCTTCATTGCTACCAACAATTTTCGCACCTATTTTGTACGAAATACTTTTAAAATTGTCATTTAAACTACTTTGTAAAGTAACGGTAGTTCTAATCCGGAGGTCGCGGGTTTGATTCCCACCGAGGTCAAAAGATTTTTTCTTTACCTCGTGTGGTTCCGTGATTCCCTTTACTAGGGCTAACGCTCATTGGGTTATTCATGGGTTAAATTAGCACTAAAGTTTACACTTAAGAGTTAATTCTCTGTTACATCATTTGTGTTCATAGTGCTACGCGGCACAACATTCATATGTACGCTTACTTTCTCTTCGCCGCGATTCACCATCTAAATCGACCCCGACTTTCTCTGTCCGACCTCGTAGCTCAGTCGGCAGAGTGACGGTAGATCTATTCCGGAGGTCGTGGGTTCGATTCCCACCGAGGTCAAAAGATTTTTTCTTTACCTCGTGTGGTTCCCTGATTCCCTTTACTAGGGCTAACGCTCAGTGGGTTATTCATGGGTTAAATTAGCACTAAAGTTTACACTTAAGAGTTAATTCTCTGTTACATCATTTGTGTTCATAGTGCTACGCCGCACAACATTCATATGTACCCTTACTTTGTAAATAGTCTTGCAGATTAAAATCTGTTTTTGTAGCCTGTTTTTTATTCAGAATGCTGTGTTCCTTGAAATATTTTAAAGGCATGTACAGGCTATTTTAATTATAGTTTTAAACTCGGCTAAGGATTTAGAGTTTTGGAATTTTTGAGTTTTGGTATTTTGAAAAGCCTTCTCAAAATACATTTCAAACTTCGTTTTAATAGTGTTTTAAACAGGTTTAAACGCCATTAAAATCAGTCGAAAAATACATCAAAAAATACACTTTTTCCCTGTTTTAAATCTATTTAATAAAATAGATTAAAATTTTTTTTAAAAATAGTATTCAAATACATTTAAAATAGTGTTTGGTTTGGTAAGGGATGTAACAGCCTATAAAATTTCTCTTTGTGTCGGTATTTACACTTTCCAACACTTGCTCTTCTATGTACAGCACCGCAAATGATTCCCGATCGCAAATGATCCCCAGACCGGAAATGATCCCCAAATTGGACCGCAAATTATTCGGAACCGCAGATGATCCCCGATGTGGACCGCAAATTCGCACTCTTCTTTGACTCCTATTCAAACTTTTACATATAATCGTTAGCATTCAAGTCCTGGGCATTTTCTGCTCTTATTTCGATTTGGTTCATAGTTTCTATAGATTAAAAATGCGTTTGTCTCGTCCATCAGTAGAAGATGAAACATAAAGTTCATCCACGATTCTACCAGAATCAAGCTAAGCCTCCGGAGAACCTCTCTTCTAATTCTCTTCCAAAATCGTTCAATGTCTATGCTTGCCTAGCTTTGCCTTTTCAAAGTAGCAGGCCCAAATGTCTTCTTCTTCCATCATCTTACCGTGCAATGACCAGGTTTCTCAAAATACCTTTGTCAAAGGTAACAGCGCTAGCATTCGAAAGGAAATGTTAGCTTTCTATTTTTGTTGTTGTCCTTTTTCATTCTTTCTTGTTTATATTTGGCTGTATTTAATTAAAACGGTGTCAATAATTTGCGCCAAATCACCCATATTTCACTTTGATTTCTCAACTCCTAAAGGCAGCCTTCAAGCCGAGCAAAACGCCTTTGAAATAGGGAAAAAGAGAGCAATAAAAGAGAGATAACCGAGTGGAGGAAAGAAAACTAATGATAGTTCTTTTAATTTTTATCAGGAGCCATAATCAGGGACGGAGACCGTAAGCGCACGCTATTTCTAGTATTGGGGTTGGCTCCATGATATGGGACAATTTTTCTATTTTTAGAACAAATTGCGCCATCGCCTGCGGCACACGCGCGTACATTGCTGCAAGGATTTTCGCGGATATCGCGCAGGGGAAATGGCGTCCGAAAGCCTTTATGGCTGTTGGAAGATTGCTTGAGTATTTTCGTCTTAAGTTGCTACAGTTTGAGTGAACACAGTGCCGAATTTAGGTATGTCCTGCTTTATATTGCTGACCAAGTTGAGTTCGGCTGCTTCTTGAATTTCACCTATGAAGAAGATTAACAGCTTTTCCATAACACGGGAAAAAAGCTAGTTGGATATGTTTGGATATAGAAGCGTTTAGGCCCAATAAGTGACGATAGGTTTATCTCTGTAGATGCTGCTTAGTTTTGTTTGTGTCAAAATCCAATAAATTGTCTGTTGTCGATGAATAAGAGCGCTCGCTGATGCGTGTTTTGCACAGCTAGGAAAACATGAGAAATTGGACTTCGCACTTTGGTGTGAAAACGTACATCGAACTCATATAACATCTCTAGTTTTTGAATATGTTTAAGGTTGACTAATGTTTTAGAACATGTTAAAAGCTTAGCTGAAAATATATGAATACAGCAAAAATAATTAGAAAAGTTACGAAACGTTCTTAATCAACTGGAATAAAGATTTCGATTTTTTCTATTGAGACAAAACTCCTTGTCTATTTTATTTTCGCAGTGTAAAGTTTCACTATGTGAAAGAAACACAAATGATGTTAGTAGCTTTTTGGCGAACGTTGGTGAAAATTGTTGTAGCATCTCAGCACAAAAGACAACGAAACAAATCTTTGTCACGATTTGTTGACAATCTGAAAACACCGAGTCGGACTTGAAAGTGCACGCGGTGCACTATGCAAATGAGCTACCCGTACGCGTCAGACTTTCAAAAACTTTCGCAAAGCAGCCAAACGAGCAGAAACAACAAGAAACTATCAAAAACTGGTTTTGGTTATGATAAAGCATTGTTTGGCAAACCACAAATTAACTCGATACCGGAGTAAACAGTTTTCTCACAGAACTTTTCTCTACAGAACAAACACAAAAGTTTACGCGTATAAAACAGCCGGTGAGCGGATTTTGTTCATTCACAGCGCAAAATTAAAGAAATTCTCGACCCCTAAAAACACACCTTTTCCATTAAATCAAAGTATAAAAGTACATAAAAGAGCCCTGGTTCTTCTTCTCTGCCTTATTCCCTGACATAGCTGTGAAAAATCGGCAAGAGAAACTCGCAACTCTCACCATTTAATTACGCAACGTGACAACATCCACGCGAGAGCCCAAGACACGTGCGTGGATCAGCGCGGAAATTTGACGTCATGATGGCGCAATTTATTCTAAAAATAGAAAAATTGTCCCATATCATGGGTCCGCGCGGATCCCAAGACTTACGGTCTCCGTCCCTGATTATGGCTCCTGTTTTTATGTGGTTCACTTAACAGATAATCTGGCGAGAAAAAAAAACGCCTGGACAGGGCGTGAAATCTTTGACAATGTTTTCATAAATCCAGGCATATTTATATAACACAATATATCCATCCTCTATGTGACAGTGCGAATTCTTGTTTTTTGATTTGGTTTTTAATTGTAAGTAACTTCTCAGTTCAACAAAAGTTAATAAAAGAGAAAGAAAAATGTTAGTGTGCTACTGTATTAGCTGTTGTTTTCTTGTAATTAGTATTTTACAAAAGTTCGCACCGAGGCAAAAAGCTGTTCTGGAAAAAATGCAGCCTGCGTACGTGTTGCATAAGGTTCATGAGAATTCCGATCGCCCTTCCAGAAGTTTGAAAATGACTAATTCAAGCCAAACGAAAAGATTTAATAGAACCTTATTTATTTCATTCCAAAATCTGCATGCAAAACCCTACATTTCAATCTCACAAAACAAAGAAATCTAAGCAAAGGAAGCAAATTGAAAATAAAGCTTACAAAGAAATGAAAGGAAACAAAAAACATGATCTCGGTTAAGCCAGAAAATGAAAGAAAATATAGCAACACGACGTTTTAACAACTTCACGTCATCATTTTCAAATGAATAAATTAAAAATAACGGCAAGCCATATCTATAGATATTAGGATGCGACGAATCAAGTAACTAGCATAGGTGACATGAAAGCATAAGGTAAAAGGTTCCGCGCGATTGGAATCCGTTTGCGTGCTAAGTTTCGCTCTTTTGTTCTTAATCCGAAGAATTTCAAAGATAAAAAGTTCGTGTTTACAAAACATCTCTTTATGACTTTAAAGTTGTTAATTAAGTCATCGGGTATAGCGATACTCACCGTTACGTCGCCTATTGTCATTAATGTCCCAATCAGCAGTCTATTGGCTGTCGTAACAAAGGGTTCCTTTTGTTCTGTGGTTGGCAAAATTTAAATATCACAAGACTTGTTTGTAAACAGTGAGTACCGCTATTAGGCCATGCTCTTCCCTAAACTGTTTTCTAATCAAATAATGCTTTCATTTCATCTTTGCTGATTTTTTCATTACTTGTTTCCTCACATTCTTTTTTCTATAAATATGCACTTTGCCGTTTCTTTTTTATTTATTTGACAATGCATGTAACATGAAGTCATGGAATCGTCATGTTGCACTATTTTCGTTAATTTCCTTACTGAAATGTTTTTGGCAATTGTTTTTTAATTAGAAAGGTGTTAAACAACAACAACAACAACAACAACTAAACAGCACATATTTAGTTACCTGACGACATTGGATCAAAGGACCACAAAAAGTGCGATATTAATACCATGACTTCAGTGATATAATCTGCAGCAATCAGCACTGACGAAGGTAGTGCAGATCCCCTATTAGATCATATTTTGTTACTTTAAGTCCTATCCCTTTTACGAAATAAAGCAAGAGTATATCCTCCCAAGTCGATTATTAGATATGTAAAAAAAGACATTTATAACATTATGACTTAAGAGTTTACTCATTTTAAAAATTCATTTGTCAAGGAGTTAAGGAGTGTTGCTTATCTTTAACCTTTTCACACCAACTCTTTTTCAGAGTTGGTAGGGACGCTGTTGTCTTGAAAGGCTACCAGTTCATCTTTCTCGATACTATACTTCAAAATGTCAATCCATAGCCAATATTTCTGAAGAAAAAATATGTTTGTTTTCTATCTGGACAGTTTGAATTTCAGATAATTTGAGCCAAAAGAGTACCTATTTGTAGACGTTTGATAATGACCAACATCTCTTGGTTGGAACGCAGTACAGGATATTCCCTGTTCTTACTGGTTGTCAGCGGTTTATCGATTCTTCTGTATGCCTCCTGTCAATACTGTAACACTGAAAAAAGTAAGTTTATTTCAAGGTCAAGATGGGATTTATCTGTTTATAACCATGTAAGCTTGGATATGTCGCAAGTTTGAACGGCTAGATGAGAATTGACCCAACTGATATTCTTCCCAAAATTTGACAAATATTCTTTCATGATCCAGAGGGGAGAATTTTAAAGGAGCACAGTCCCGGTTTGAAAAGTTAGCCTAAATTTTTCAATTTCATTGTTTGTAATCCATGTTAATCTTCTCCATCCCTAACCATCCTAGTCCCAACATGGTTTATTACTATCTCTTTGGTTTTTTTTTCTATCTTTGTAAAGTATTATTTTGAGGCTTTCGTCAATGTAACGGCAATTTTGTCTATGGTCAAAATAACTCAAAATACCATGATTATGCTCCTTTAACAGCTTTTTAACCAGCTTTAGCAGTGAGTAATGGTGATTAATATAGCCATCTTTGGTCATGTCATTGTTTATATTTTGCTTCTTACCATGTGTCTTTGCGCTGAGAAGGCATCATGCTAGAAATTAGTGGGATTTTTAGCTCTTTTGGGTGTGATATGCAACGAGTAATTAAATTTCAAAACCTGGAAAATGTAATGGTCACAAAAGCGCTAATGAGCTCACGCATTCTTCGTAAAGTTTTGAGATTTTTAACCCATGTCGCTCAAGAAGTATTCGATACATGAGTCTCAAATTCCTTTAAACAGTTAATACTGCCATGTTCTGTCTATTCAAAAGTGATATGATAATGTTGTCGCTTGATCACAAATTTAATCGCTTATGCTAATGAACTAATGGAAAAATTCCTCTTTAGCCCCAAAACGTTGTGACGTTATTAACTAGAGAACTGACCAACAGTGCAGTGTATTACATAATTATCACATTCGACCAACGTTTACAAACACGAAACAGCGAGAAACGTCTTTACAAAGCTTTTTGTTGAAATTATTTATCTTTTGTATTTCGGACAGAATTTGAATTTACTTTCACACAATCGTCCAAAAAATAAAACTAAATGCTTAAAGTGCCCCTGTGACAAAAAGTAGATTATTTTTTCCTTTGGATTTCAAAACTATGTTACCTAGACACTAAGTGACCCAAGTTTTAATCCTTGATTTAAAAAAGGCACCTGTTTATTTTAACTGGAACTTTCCTATTTAATGATCCGCCATTACTAAATTTAAGTTCTTGAGAGAGCTGGATCGAGGAGAAAATGACGTCAAAGGCTCACTAGTTTAAGAATGCGATGCGTGTGTACGCTGCAGAATTAATATGTAGCTCGGGAGTTTTGGGCTTTCACACTTTTAAACTCGCACTTTGCATACATAATAAGCTGCGTTCACACGCTGAAATTTTAAGCTGGTGAGCCTTTGACATCACTTTTCCCGGATCCAACCCTCTGAGGTCAAATCGGTCAGGTTTGAACGTGAGTGATGGCGGATCGTGAAATACAAAACTTACACTCAAAGTAAACAGCCTTTGGATAAAAATGAAAGGTCAGAATTTCGCCAGTCAAGTGTTAAGCAGACACACTTTCAGAATCTCAAGAAAAAAAGGAAGTGATTTTTTTTTATCAAAGGGGCAGTCTAACTTTTACGCACGCGTTTACCTACAATGGATTCCAGACACACATTATGTGCCAGCAGAGTTTTAAAACAACCACTACTATAGAAACAGAAATTGTAATAGAAATAGTAATTTAAACTAACTTACTCTTTCCGTATTGTGGAATATATCGGTCTCGTCCTTTTTTGCAGGTTACTGATCTCGTCCACAACTCAATTTCTAGCTCGCTCCAGAAATTTGGAAATAAAAAGTAAAACTC
The DNA here is from genome assembly GCA_022496165.2 of Catalaphyllia jardinei. Taxonomy (NCBI): domain Eukaryota; kingdom Metazoa; phylum Cnidaria; class Anthozoa; order Scleractinia; family Caryophylliidae; genus Catalaphyllia; species Catalaphyllia jardinei. The sequence continues at coordinate 8,271,596 of CM042751.1, forward strand.
ATTCAATGCTTCAAATATACGGAACCCAAGCTAGTTGAACTGTTTTACCTCTTTTTACCTCTTTTTGCCAAACAGGTGGACCTCAGATTAATATCTCGTCAATTTCGCCATCCAACAAACTGTTGATTGGCGCAGCCATTAATTTGACTTGCACTGCGTGGCAGACTAATGAACTGGCGAAGAATCCATTGACAAGACCATATGTAATTGAATGGTTTGATCCGCAAGATAAACGAATTGGAATCCAATGCCTGGCTGGATGGCCACTAGCTAGAATTATGAAGTGCACATTAGAGTTTGGTGCTTTGACGGACGGAAATCTTGGTAACTACACTTGCAGAGCAAGGAATTTTGACAATTACTCCAGCACCAACAAAATCCAAATTAGTCTTCCAGGTAAGGGAAAAAAAGCCTGAATAATCAGTTACCCAAGTCATTGTATGGAGCACGAGTGTGTGTTCATTGAGTTACAGGTGAACTCTTGTGCCTTGAATAAGATTGCGCGAAGTTACTGATTATGCCAAAAGAAATGAATATACGCCAAATGATGAGCAGCCCGTCTTCAATTCCGGTAAATCTCTCGTGATTTATGTTCGACATCTAAGCATACCCTAAATGAGACCCCTACGTTATTTCATTACATTTAGCAATAAGATTGTAAACTCCAGATTCTCTCCCGTGAAATCAAGAGCAAATCGTCTTATTTTCTTAATGAATTTACTAGTGATGTTATCCTCCTCACAGACAATTCAAAAACGCAGAAACGCGGGTGTCAATTTGTTAACAAGCGCACACTGCTGGGCTACTTTTTATATACAAAATATTTTACCATAACCGCAGAAATCCTTGCGCACTCATTGGCTAATTTTCATCGTCAATATGCACACAGACATATGAAGTTTTAATTTCTGAGATACGTCAAAGAGCGAGAGCAAACAGTTTGGCAATTTGATATCGTAAAAGACAAATTGACGTCAGTTTTTCAAGCGTCTGTCCTGTTATTAACAATGAATTCGCCATAACATTGCCAAAGTAGTCTGCCGATCCACAGCTACTTTGACAATGCTCTGACGAAATTCATGATCAATTAATGAATGAAAACTGGCGTCAATTTTAAATCGATAGCGAGAGCCCATTACTAGGAGCCTGCAACTCCCATAATAAGCCAATGCAACGGCATTCTTACAGGCCAGTCTATTTTTAGATGTTTTTCCCGCGAAATAGGCCAGTTCCAGTCTACGTGAGCACGCTTCTGTGAAGATAAAACAATGCGGCCTCACGCGTGAACATGTCGAAATCATTTCGACATGCCGACATTAGTCCGTGCTTGTGATTGGAAGTGCTTAAGGTTCCCGTGGGGATCTGAATTCAAGATAAATTCAAACTCAAAATAGATCGACCTGGGAAAACGCCGTGACAGAAATATGGGGTAGTTTCAGGCTCCAAGTGATGGACTCCTGTCGATAGTGAATAGCGTAGCCAATCAGATAATGGAATTTGCGATAGAACGTTCGTAGATGTATATTTCTTTAACATCATTTGCGTTCTGCTTCTGCATATCTCTTAACAAGAATATAGTATTTTCCTGCGTTTGACAGCGGAATTAGCAGGAAAATATGCTCTCATCGTTATCTTTGTTTGTTTGTGCGTTGGTATGTGGGGTATTTTGGCGGGTGTATATATATTAGCTGTGAAAGAGTGGGTCTTTCATCTCGGTCTCGCTTTCCGGCGTTCGTGTTTTGGTGATGGAGAAAGCAGAGCTGATTGAAATTTTGGCGAGGTCTCAAGAGAAGATTTTGAGTTGCGTCGATTCTAAATTGCAAGATCTCAAGAGAAGCATTTCTGAAGACCAGGAAGACTCTGTTCGGTCTGTTGTTAAAAAAGTAAAAGAAGATCAGTCGATTAGTTGGAAAAAAGTCGGCAACGAAAAGCAGTTTAACTTTAACGACTCCTTGGAAACCAAATTCGATTCGGCCATTGCTGCCATTGACAAGAAGAAGCTGGATAAAGCCAAGCAGGAGTTAGAGGAAGGTAAGAAACTTTTGGCTGAGCGGCAGAAATTGATTAAGCTTGCCGATCGATCAGAGTGTGGTTGGGCTACTGTTTCAGCGTATTTGGCCGATGATTTAGCAGATACACCGGACGATGAGCGGCGTATTTCCAAGGCTGAAAAATCCGCCAAGAAGGCTTGGGACGCCAAGAAAGAGAAATCGCGGTCCAGATCTACGGGGTTTAAATCCAATTACTCTGCTCCCAGTAATGATTATTTGCATTTGCGCTCCTCTACTGACAGTTCTTTCCAGTCCTTTCAGAAGCCCTTTCAGTTTCGGCAGGCCAACTTTATCCCAGGGGTTTTCAGAAGAAGACCTCAAGCCGGAGTTTGCTTTGCGTGTGGATTGGAAGGACACTGGAGAAGAAGCTGCCCCAACGTCAGGTCTTTCACAAGATCAGATAAGTCTAGCAAGTGATGCATTTGAATTTGAGAGCTCTTCTGAATTTACTTTATTTCAAGTTGGCTCTCTTAAATCTCACGTTGATTTTTGGTCGAATTCTGTTCAGGCTTCGGATTTCATCATCAGTACCATTGTTTATGGGTACAGAATTCCTTTTTTCAATTTGCCGGCAAGTTATGCTATTCCTAATCGATCTTCTGCTTTTAAGTTTAAGGATTTTGTCAATGAAGCCATTTCTGAATTAATTGAGCGTGGATGTGTTATGGAAGTTGACATTCCGCCCGTGTTCATTAATCCGTTGCACGTTGTACAGCAGTCCAGTGGGAAATGCAGGCTTATTTTGGATCTGTCGTATTTAAACAAGTTCGTTTGGAAGCAGTCGGTTCGATATGAAGATGTTCGTACTGTGTTTGATTTATTTCAGTCGGGTTATTTTTTCTTCACTTTCGATCTCAAATCCGGTTATCATCACGTTGAAATATTTCCTGATCATCGGCAATATCTCGGTTTTTCTTGGCGGTTTGATTTTGGTGTCAAATATTTTGTTTTTTCGGTATTGCCTTTTGGCTTGTCGTCAGCGCCTTATATTTTTACCAAGTTAGTGCGGGCGCTTGTTGGCTACTGGCGGGGTCTTGGTCGTCGTGTCGTTATGTTTCTTGATGACGGTATTGGCGGCGCTCCTGATTTCATCGCTTGTCAGGAAGTTAGTCGTCTTTGTCGTGTCGATTTGGAAAAGGCAGGTTTCTTTGTAAACGACCAAAAATCTGTGTGGATTCCATCTCAGGTTGGTGTTTGGCTGGGTTATTGTTTGGATTTTAGTCGTTGTCTCATTTCCATGCCGAGTGCTAAAATTATGAAGCTTAAGGAGAGCATTTCGCGCATTCTTTCGCAACGTTTTGTAACGGCCAAGGAACTTGCCAGCGTTGCTGGCCAGCTTATTTCTATGTTTTTGGCTATTGGCAACAGTGCGCGTTTGATGTCTCGATCAATGTATTCCCAGATTTCGGAGCAAGTATCTTGGTTTTGTCCTTTTACTCTTCATGACTCTGTCAAGAGTGAGTTAGTGTTTTGGCTTTCAAATTTGGATCAGCACAATGGGCGTCCTATTTGGTTCAAGTCTAGTACAGTAAGGATTGCTTACTCGGATGCGAGTGACACTGGTTATGGCGGCTACATTGTTGAACTTGGCCCTCAGGTGGCCGCGCAAGGTGTTTGGTCTTCGGACATGGCGAATCAAAGCTCAACGTTGCGTGAGATTTTAGCTGTTCGTAAAGTTTTAGAATCTTTTGCCCCTAAGTTGGCGGGGTTGTGTGTTAAATGGTTCACCGATAATCAGAACGTTGCCCGTATAATTGACATCGGTAGTCCAAAATTGCATTTACAAGAAGAAGCCAGGCGCATTTTTCATATTTGTGTTTCTCACGGTATTTCAATCGAGCCCGAATGGGTACCTAGGGCCAGTAATGAGCAAGCTGATTATTTGAGTCGTATTGTTGACCCTGACGATTGGTCTGTTAGTCTGCCCATTTTCCAGCTTTTGAATTCTAGATGGGGGCCCCACACCGTTGATCGTTTTGCTGATGAACATAACTGTTTATTGCCCAGATTTGATTCCAGGTTTTGGAATCCTCTTTGTGAAGCCATGGACACTTTTACAAGATCGTGGGAGTTTGAGAACAACTGGCTTTGTCCGCCGCCTCATTTGGTTGCGAGAGCTCTCAGGCATATGAGATCATGTTGTGCAAAAGGGACTTTGATTACTCCTTTATGGCGATCCGCTCCATTCTGGCCTCTTCTTACTTCCGACGGTTTACATTTTGCATCTTTTGTGGTGGACTGGATGGATCTTCCTCCTTTGAAGTCGACGTTCTGTCCCGGTTGTCACAGTCATGGTGTTTTTGGCAGGGAAGATCTTCACTTCAGAGTTTTGGCAGTTCGCATTAATTTCAGAACCGCTCGCTTTTTCAATGCCGGTTTTTGCACCAGTGATCTTGGCTCGTGTGCGAAATGTGGCTCTGTCTGTTTGGTAAGTAGTTTCATAGTTATGGGGTATAATCTAGGTGACCTTTTGTTTGGGGGTATTTTTATTTAGTCTATAGCCAGTGGGTGGCTGTTGATTAATAAGGCCAGTGGGTGGCTGTTGATTAATAAGGCCAGTGGGTGGCTGTTGATTAATAAGGCCAGTGGGTGGCTGTTGATTAATAAGGCCAGTGGGTGGTCGTTGTTTATAACGCCAGTGGGTGGCTGTTGAATAATAAGGCCCGTGGGTGGCTGTTGATTAATAAGGCCAGTGGGTGGCCGTTGATTGTAAGGTCAGTGGGTGGCTGTTGATTGTAATGTCAGTGGTGGCTGTTGATTTTAGGGCTAGTGGGAGGTTTTTTGATTAATAAGGCCAGTGTGTGGCTGTTGATTAATGAGGTCAGTGGGTGGCCGTTGATTTATGAGGTCAGTGGGTGGCTCTTACTTTAGTTTATGGGTAGTCTTCGCTTTATCGTGTAGTTGAAAGACCAGGGAGTCGCGTTGAATTCTTTTTAGCCAGTGGGTGCTTATGTTATTACTCTGTTGTTAGCCTTTATCACCTGTTCTTAGCCTTTGGGTGGTTTGACTGTAGTTTATTCTTTGCTTCTATCGATTTTTCGTTCTGATTTTACCTTTTGCTTGTTGTTTTGTTCCTTTGCTGTTCGCTAGATTTCGATTCCCGTTCTCGGGCTCTCGTGTGTATCTGCATGCTGGTCTCGAAGCGAGCAGCACCCAAGTTAGGCTTGTGTGTTTCTTTTTGGGGGACGGGGGGCTTGGCGTTCTATGATTTAGAGGAGAGTAGTATTTTCCTGCGTTTGACAGCGGAATTAGCAGGAAAATATGCTCTCATCGTTATCTTTGTTTGTTTGTGCGTTGGTATGTGGGGTATTTTGGCGGGTGTATATATATTAGCTGTGAAAGAGTGGGTCTTTCATCTCGGTCTCGCTTTCCGGCGTTCGTGTTTTGTTTTTATTGTATCATATATTTTTGTTGCCGTGTGTGTTTTTTTTTTCTTTCTTTTCCTCTTTTTCCTTTTTGTAGACGTTTTTAAGTCCGCCATGTGGTCGAACCTGCAGGCTGCGGTTCCTCGGGACGACTTTGAGTTAAGATTGTTAGCCGATTCGCTTCCTGATGTGGCTTTGGCGGGAAGAGCTCCCAGTACTGCTACCAAGTATTCCGCGACCTACGCCAGATGGAAGCGTTGGGCGCGCGATCAGGGCTTGCCAGCATTTCCTGCGTCTCCTTATCACTTCGCTCTCTATTTGCGTCACTTGATGGCGGAAGCTAGGACCGCTGCTCCCATAAAGTCTGCTGTTCATGCCATTGCTTGGGTTCACCATTTGGCTGGGGAGAGATCGCTTTAAGAGCACCCGTTGGTGAAGGATGTTCTTGCTGGTGCTCAGCGTCTTTTGGCCCAACATACGTGCAAGAAGGAACCTATTACCGTTGCTCAATTGGAACAATTAGTTAACTCTAAAGCCCTGTCGATGGCTTCTTTATATGACATTCGTTCTGTTTTAATTTGTCTGCTGGCCTTTGCAGCTTTTCTTCGATTTGATGAGCTTGCGAAATTAGTTCGCTCAGATGTTGAAATCGATAGTGAGAAGTTACAGTTGTTCATTGAGTCTAGTAAAACCGATAAATACAGGGACGGTGCATGGGTTGTTGTAGCTGTTACAGGGAAAGTTACCTGTCCTGTTAACATGATGAATCGGTATCTCGATAAGGCTCAGCTTAGTCACGACAGTCCTCTTTTTTGCCAGTTAACTAGAACCAAATATGGCTATAAGGCTAGAGCTAGAGGTCTTAGTTACACTAGGCTAAGAGAATTAGTAATTGAGGTTTTTAGAGGCATTGTTCCTGATTTAGCGCGTATTGGAACTCACAGTCTTAGGAGTGGCGGAGCTCCTGCTGCAGCTAATGCCGGTGTTCCGGATCGTCTCTTTTTACGTCACGGTCGCTGGTCTAGTGTTTCCGCCAAAGATGGCTATGTCAAAGATTCTCTCGCTTCTCGTTTGTCTGTTTCTAAGGCTTTAGGCATTTAGGTTTTTTGTTTTTTGTTGGTCTTGCCCGGGGGACCGTCCGATTTGGGGTTCAGCTGGCCTGGGGTTTTCCTCTTAGGGGCAAGTGGGCGCACGGAGAGGTTTTTCACCCAGCTGTTGTCCCACAACCCCATTTCGGTAGCTTTTGCTATGCTTGTAATGCTTGTACGTGGTGTTTACCTTGCTATAGTGCAATAAACGAACGCTGGTCTCGAAGCGAGCAGCACCCAAGTTAGGCTTGTGTGTTTCTTTTTGGGGGACGGGGGGCTTGGCGTTCTATGATTTAGAGGAGAGCTTACGTTATAATAACATTTCTTCTTCTTCTTAGACTCCCAAGGGCACAAGTCGATTACTAATAATTCCTTGAACCAGAATACGGAGACTCATGATGTAGTCAATATAGCATGAATATATTTTGTATAATTTCGATGATTGCTTTTTCTATTCATTCGTATTCTTTTATCCCGGCTGTATTTATTCTTTTGTTCCTACTACATCTGGTAACATCTGGTTGTTTTTTTCAGTGCAACAACCTTAAAGGTCAACTTGTTTCATGATTTACCTGAAACATTTAGTCTAGGGGAGAGACCTATAAAAACAGTCATTAATAATTCACGAAGGAACTACAAAGAAAATTAATGTTTAACTAGAGTCCGTATATCTGATACAACACGGCTACTCGCTTACGTCCAGTTTTCTCGGTTAAAATACACCAAAATCCCAGGTTGAGTGTAACAGATTAGGTCTACATAAAAAGTGTTTTAAGCTGTATACAACATTCGCGTCAGTGTTGCAGCCAGCTGCGCCTTAAGTTTGTAAATAATGATACAACACTGTCGCTCATGTTGTATACACTACTTAGAAATTGTTGTAATAAGAGCATTTTTATCGTTATGTTATTCAGCAATAGTTGAATAACTTAGTTGTAGTTATTATTGCAGTAAGGTGTAAGACGCTAATAGCGCCAGACGAGTTAAGCGACATACAAAAAGATATCATATGTGCACTCTTCAGGACTACTACACATTAAGTACAATTTTATTGTTCTATTGATATATTTTTTAATGTTTTAGTTGTTTACTTCACAATTCGAATTAAGGAATAAAAGCTAAGTTATACTTTATGGCGCTATTTTATATGTGTTCATACCCTCCTCCAATACGAATTGGCCATTAGAATATTTAAAATTAATTTACTCTTCTTGTGAACTGTGTACTGATCTCCCTACATCGCTGGAGGACTCACTCGTTCACAATGTGCTATTGGAAATTTTCTTGGGGAAATAATGAGGCCTGCGCCCTTTTTAAGGAAGCATCCCTTTGTTTGAAACAACAGAACTCGTATATCGATTTCTTGAATACTGAAATGTGTCCCCACCATAGAAAATGAAGCACTTATTTCAAATTTCTAGCCAGTTTCTTTCTACCCTAACAGCGTGAAGACACTGACGCAATTGTTGTTCATCATTTTGGATCATTTGTCACCTGATAAAAATATAACAAAACTAAAAATAAGATTGTTTAAAATGAAATTTTTCGATATCCTCCAAGAAGTGATATAGTTGTCAAGACATCACGTGTTTTTTTCCATTTTTGTGGGGCTTACACGAAGTGTAATGCCACATTATGGCGTCATCTGATTTATTTTTTTGTTTGTCCACGAGAGTCAAGCGCCTGTCACGTGGTATAGTGCCGTAGCCATTTTACTTGTGACCGTGGCCTCTAATAGTGTTTTCAGTTGATCGTTTCGCGAGTTAGTTATCCTCCCAGAAGCCAACACACCCAGACCCGGGTTGTGTTATAAGTGCAGCTCGTGGAAGAGCTTTTATCTTCTCAAAAGACAACATTTAAGTGCTTGAATCTTCGATACATGTTGTACAACACTGGAAGGAGCCATTGCGTTCTCGCAAGCTAACAACTATCGGCTTGATCTAACGATACGGTCCGGGTTGCACCACTGAGAGTTCGAAAGTGTTTGAAAGTGCCTGAAGCCACCTGAAAGTTCCACAAGGTGAAATAGGCTGTATTGTACTTGCATCCTCCTTGCACTGTTGAGAATTTAAGGAAGCATATTTGAAGGGTTTCTTGCTTGCCCAAGATCAAAACGACAAAAGGAAGTATGGGGATCTCGATTGAACATTATCGGTCAAGGATTAGCTCTCATGACAATTTCGTGAAGACAAAGGATATCTTGTCACGTTTTAAGGATCATGTCTGGAGTGTAGTGCTTATGATGTTCCATTTAAATGTAATTTACTTTCCCGTACTGAAACAAGTTGTTGGACATCACAATACAAAATATGGAAATATATGATGTTTTGGTTTTTACAAATGATTTTCTACAAGCAATAAGAACAATATGTGCTAACTACAATCAAGGACATCAAGTACTCTTTGGTGAAAATGCTGGTAAGCAATGTGTACTGAACAATGTCACTTACATTTGTTATTTATCATCACATAGAAGATATCAATTTTTGATCTTCTTCCACTTTGAATAATATTCTTACCATTGCAAATAATCTGTACATGTACATTTCTATAAGATATTCTGTCCAGACATTTGCATTTAAAGATATTTGCTTTTAACTGATGTTCCATGTATCATTTTAATTTCCAATAAATTTTACACATAAGAATAACATTAACAGGAAGTTTGACAAGTTGATGACATCAAATTATCATATAATGCGCCTTACATATCTATTTAAAATTCTCTGACAGAAGTGTTTTCAAATTTTCTACTTAACTATAATTGTTGTTTGATAACCATTGGAATTAACACAGTTGCAGTGATTAAGAATTCAGAACAAGGCTTTAACATTTTTGTTGCTCATTCCAGTGATTTGCGCGAGATGCCCTATTCATTTGGAAAATTCACTTGCTTACCATTGAAGGAACTAAAAACCTTGTATCATTAGCCTGCTTATAAACAGCGGTTGTTCCTTTGAAATTAATGGTGTCTTTGTCTGAAATAAAAAACTTGTTTTGCAAAATGTCCATGAGAGTCCAAAAATGAAACATTTGCCTCTCAGTGATAAAAGAAACCAAACACAACCTATTAAAAGGAAGCGATAGTCTTTAACTGAACTTTACACCTATGTCCAGAAATGCAGGCTAATGAGAATCAATGCTCTTTATGAATAAGCATCACAAAGTGTCATTTCATAGTACTTCATATTTGACAGAATTATGTGTGTTTTGGTGACTTTATAGGAAAGGGGACACTTTGTGATGCTTATCATAAACAGCATGCATCTCATTGACCTGCATTTCTGGGCATATCTGGAACTTTAGAAGAAAAAGATTGATTACTAGATGTGAATATGAGAAAAGGAGAAGGGCAAATAAAAGTGAAGAATCTAATTAAGGAAAAGAAAAAATGTGCAAATGAATCTTTTGAATCTAGAACAAAGAGACTGGCAACCCAATCTCAGTATCAAAGACAAAAAAATGCAAATGAATTAGCAGAATGTAGAGATAGAGACTGTTCAACCAACATCAATATCAGACAGAAAAAATTAGATATGAATCAGCAGACCATGTATCATCTACTAATTTTATGAATGTATTTATTATTTCGTGATGTGTATTACTAATTGTGGCTAAATAATAAACTGAAACTGAAACTGAAACCATATTAGACAAGATAGACTGTCAATCCAGCATCAATATCAGAATGACAGAATGTATATAGCTCAACCATTACTGATGAAATCAGAAAATTTCATGCCACTGTCCAGAGTACATTTGCTATTCATTAACCAGTTGTGGTATAAACACAGCGTCCTTACTGCTGAAGACCTTTCCAACTCCTATTTACTGTGTTAACTTCTACAAATGAAAACAAATGTTGAGGTATACAGAGAATAAAATTATCGAAATTTTACCAAAAGTGTGAAAACACTCGTTTTTTTCCCACTGCTCTCTTGTTTTTTTTCGCCCATGTCCATTGAGCCAGTAATGCACAGTGAATGTCTGGTTTGGACGTGTTTTCAAGCTCTCCTCTCGTGTCCGGCATTTCTACATATGCAATTGTTTATACCCAAAACATAGCTTTCAACACAAACATTTTGCTTGGTTGAAGGTATATAAATATAAATCAAAGTAGGGTCGTGGAAAATCCCTAACCATATGTACAATTGTCAATAGAGGCAATTCATGAGAATTTCAATTCTGATTGTTTTTACTGACCATCATATGAAAAAGTGTTTATCTCTGGAGAGATACTGTCAATCCATACTTTCCGTCTGACTGAAACATCCAGAAAGTTACTTCTTCCACTGTCCAGTATTACATTTTCCATGTAAGTTATGGTCAATTTAATCCAAATGCTACAACTGACTTATTACCACCTAATTCCAGCAGTAGTCATGCACCTCTTCGGAACCTCTAATTTTATTTGCTCCCGGAATCATCCACCTCTATTGTTTTCGGGACTAGGGCCATTGTTTCTGTTGTTTATTCTATTGTTTTCTCGGCCAATCCTGTTAGACCTTACGAGAGGTGCGTGGCGCCTCAATTCCAGCTGATAATCTTCCCTTCAGTATAACTTCAATTACATGTTACAAGCAAGGCGACTCGTAAGCCACACATGTACGCATTGCGGACCTATTTTGTATACAAAGACACCTTTAAATACCTACCAACAGGAACTAAAACAATGCGTCAAATCGTCCACACTCTTGTGGGATTTTCAAGCTATACCGGTAAGAAACTCCAACTTGTTGAACCCCGAATGAAGCTGAAAAACATTCGAGTCTTAGAATATGGAAACTTGTGTCAAAAAACTGTTCAAGTAACTCAGTTACATGAAGAGTTCTTTTGTAGAACTTGTTCCTGAGATATCATTATATACTGAGTTGATAGTGGTTTGGGTTAGCTGGATTTTGCTGTACTTTGAAATATGACATAATTCGACGCTCGCAGTACAGGTGATCAGTTTTGTTGTATATTGCATAGGGATATATGGAATGATGTTATAGACCAACTGTTCCCTCATTGTTTCGTTTAGCACATTATATCACGGAATAATCCATGATTATATATAGAAACAATGTTCTCTCTGATTGTCTGATTGTCGACGTCCTGTAAAAGGTTTCTAGGAGAGGTGATATTCGCAGGTAAAAATGAACGGGAGACGGAATATTTGTGGACAAAAATTTGTGAGATAAGACAATTTTTAAACAGATACTCCGGGGATATCGAACAAATGTATTGTTACTTTTGATTTTGAAATTTGCGGAATACGGAATGTTTAAGCCAGCAATAAATGGCTGCAGGATACTCCAATTCCATCCTCTCCCCAACGGGGCCTCACTGTTATGAACAGCAAAAGATATATACGTTGACGCTCATGCGACTTGATCTCCAGGACCCGCAGCCCGAAGCGGCTACGGGTCCAATTAAACCGTAGCCAATGAAAATGCAGAGTCGCAGTGGACCACTAGTTAGGTTGTACTAAATATACATTTGTAAACTTGAGGTTACTTCAAGTTTGCTTATATTCGCAATTTTTTTTTTGCGTCAAATCTAATTTCAAATAAAAGAAAAAGCTGTAATTAACCGTGTTCCAGTTACAAAATTAAAGTAAGAAAACGTATTCTTTGTCATGTTTTTTTTTATTTTTATTTAATAGTTTTTATTGATTTTCGATATTAGATATCTAAATTACAAATTACAATTGTTACAACTTCACAGACAATAACAGCAACGAGTACTCAGAAGAAAACTAAATAACTAAATAAATAAATGATAAATAATGAGATATGAGTGAAAAACAACAACAAAGAAAGGAAATAAAAACAAACAAATGCGATGCTACTGTATAAAAATTAAATGAATATAAGGCTTTGCTGGTCGAGGCTATCTAATTATCATTGTATTATTGCATTGATTAACTTCTCCCACTTTTTAAAATGCACAAGGAGCTTGTTTTTCTCCCTAGCGATATGGAGCTCGATATTGTAAACACGCCTTGTTCTCGCTATAAAGCCTCTAAGTGTAGGTACGCTATTCAGACGTCTCCTACTGTAGATATAATACTTCCCTAATAACAGAATGCGATTGATTAAAATGAAGTCATTTACAATGTTGAACTTTCCAAAGATCAAATCTGACTCATCCATTGTTCCAACAAGGACGTTGTTATCTCTTAGCCAGGACAAGACGTGTTTCCAAAAATCTGAGGATATCTTACAGGAGAACAATAAATGCTCGACGGATTCCGCAGCCTCCTGACAGAAAGTACAGCTTGGTGATTCAACCAGACCAATGCGACTAAGTTTTTCATTCGTAAAGACAATGCAATTTAGGATCTTGTATTGAAATTCCCTGATCTTAGATTCTAAAGTGGTTTGAAAGGCTAAGGAATAAACTTTCTGCCAACTGATTACAGTATTTGGGTACTTGTTGGTTAATTTTTGTTTAGCAGTGGGTGGAATCTGTTTTTTTCCGCAGAAAAAATTGATAGATCTGTTTAGAAGAGGCGTCAGAAATTGGTACTAAATCAGCCTGCCGGATTATTACAAGGAATGCTTTGATGCGTGGTCAGATTTAAACGGGATAACACCAAGTAGTTACAGAGAAATAATTAATGAGCTCATCTGGAATAACCAATTTCTCTGTTATGACAAAAAATCAATGTACAGAAGGGACATAGTAAATTTAGGCTTTGTAAAGATAGGAGATTTGATAACGGAAAACCATTCCTTCTCGTATGGTACCAACCCACTTGTAAATCCAGAACAAAGATTTTTTCTCATGAGTATTATCAACTCAATTCCTGCAGAATGGCGTTCTGTTGTGAAAGCCTCTGTGGATGCGTCAGTGAGTGACCCTCTTCCAAATATCCCAACTATAAGGATGGAAAGTGACTATTCTTTGTCATGTTTTGCAATTTTGCAAAACCCGAGTTTTATGTATTTTCCTAATTTACATATGAACTGACCTGAAGTTTGCTGATATCTACAATTTTGTTTTGCGTCAGTTTTACGCGCCAAAAAAGGCCAGGAAGTTGTCACTAAAACTATTCCAGTTACAAAATTCGTAAGAAAAATAAAAAAATTCCGAGCTCTTCCAACAACGGGTGAAACCGTGCCCACTATGCTGGAATTCTCTTGCTTTGAATTATAGAAGCCGTCACTGTAAACTCTTAGTGAAACTGAAAAACAATTGTAGTCATCAGTGCGGGTTTGCAATGTTGTAAAAACTCGAGTTTTATTTTCCTAATTTACACATGAACTGACCTAAAGTCTACTGGTATCTGCAATTTGTTTTGTGTCAGTTTTACGCGCCAAAAAAGCCAGGAAGTTGTCACTAAAAATATTCCAGTTACAAAATTAAAATTCGAAAAGCAGATTTATTCATGTTTTGCAATGTTGTAGAATCTGACTTTTATTTTCCTAATTTACACAATAGATTTCACAATACCAGTTTGATATAATGACTCAAAGCTCGAAACTGATATGGAAGGGTTAAAGGAAAGAAACTTTCATCCTAAAAATAAATACTTTTGATATCAATTGCCAGCATTGTTTCATTCATTCATTTTGGCCATGGAATTTAAAAAAAGATTATCAAGCACTATCACGACTAAATTCTAGTCCTGATTTTCTTACAAATTTCTTTGGATTCCTTGAATTAAAAGGTATTCCTGTTTTTGATATCTCAGCCAGTGAATGCTGAAAAAATATATAAAGCTGTTTTCGCTAGAGCTCTGAGCTATCTAATTTGGAAGTTTAAGAAAACCCCTACGGTTATGGCAACGGGAACGTCGGTTAACAAAAGGCTCAATGAGCAGAACAATGGCTGTGCACGTGCGTTATGATTCTTCGTACATTTCTTTGCCGTCCTCTGTAAAACAACAGCGTGAAATGACCAAATTCTGTGATAAATTTTAAAAGTTATAATTCTAATTAGATGCTGTGTTCCACAATCAGTTTTGAGATATATATATCATTTAGCAACTAGCACTGGCAGACCTTCGCAAAAAAAAAAAAATTACAGCTCTGCCAACAAGGGGTGTAACCTTGCGCACTCTGGTGGAATTCTCTAGCTTTGAATTATGGAAGTCTTCACTGTGAACTCTTAGTGAAACTGAGAAACAATTGAAGTCATCAGTGCGGCTTTGCCTCTGTATCGCAACTGTTTATTTTAGTTTCAGTTACGCCGAGTTGTTCGTATTCTGAGTTACCGGGATACCGGATAGTTTTTTTCACGGTTTGCAATGTAGTAAAACCTGACTTTTACTTTCCAATTTTATACTTTCGAAATCTGAAACAAAGTTAGCATTGCTATTTTAAAATTCCATGCATGTTTGGAGAAAGCTTGAAACCGATATGTCGCCTGGCAACATCAAAACATCAAAATATGGTATTAAGGTCAAGAAAACTAAAAACTTCAAATAAAAATTGTAAGACATGTAACGTCTTTTGCCAGCAATTTTGGGTGAGAACGAAGCTGATCGATGCATCACAAAAAGTACAAAATTAATTCCGTTGAAATGATACTGAGTTCATAATTGTTAAAATCACTAAATTAAAGGGCAGGACCCACACGTTTTGGTGAATTTCTGAGCCATATATAATGAGCTAAAAGTTGTTTATGCGTTTGGGGGAGTTTTAATATTTTATAAAGTAACATGACCAATAATGATGATTGCTGTGTTTCCATTTGCTTTCACAGGCTCCTAATAAAAATGCATTAGCAAAGGCAACCTATTTTGTGCCGAAGAAACAATTTGGATCTGAACCATTCGTAGCATGGGAAGTGAAGTCCAGTGGCCCGAGTCAAGGGAAGTTTATCGCTGTTAATGAGAAAGGACGGTTTTCGGTTCAAGCATTTGATTTTATGCCTTGTCGTCTGGGCCCTACTTTTTTTTTAAAATATAAGTACGCCCGACGCGGGAAAAAAAAACAGGACAATGAAAATGCTGACAAATAAGATTACTGCAAAAGGAGCAACTGGGTACATTTTTAGATATTCGGTTTCGGCTTCTTCTCATTGAATGAAAAAAAGGCTAGTCATAAAAGCTATAAGGTTCAAAATGTATGTCTTTGATATGTGATCAATTGAATTAAAGAAAAAGTGAGAGTTATAGAAGTATGTTTGTAAAAACATTGATTGTTGGATGGGAAGGTAAAAAGAGTTGAATAAATATCCCAAATGAGAGGCTCGATAATAGTCCCGTTATTCCTAAAAACTGTTTGAACTTTTAATGAAAAAATGCTTAGCCAAAACAACCCTTGATTTGTATTTTGTTGCAACGAAACAATCAGTTGAGGAACTTAAGAATTGGTAAAAATCGGAGGAGTTCCAAGGAGTGCAAAACGTAGGCCATCTCTAGAAGTCGAATTTGGAGTTAGTTTACATAGTTGAAGAAAAAAATTTTGTATCTGTTAAAGTCACACAATTTCGTTAGAGCTTTTAATAGTGTGAAAACAATGTTGGCGGCGCAAGCCCATGACCAAGACCACTATTGGCGCCAAAAGTTCAAAATTGGTCCGAAGACTTTTGTTCGTGATTAAACGGGTAAAAATAGACTGTTATTTTCAACACTATCGAACCATTTTCATTAATTACTTATGCAAGTTCACGAACACAATACCTGCTAAAAAATCTTAAGATCAGCTTCATTTTCTACGCGAGAACCTCGCATATGTTCCATCTGACGAGATGAAAACTGAAATTATCTGCTCATGTAAACAAGAAGAGAGTCCCTGAAAGTAAAATTGCAAAGCCTGCATATATAAAAACAAAAAAGACAAAGACCATGTCGATATTTTAAGGAACAACACAACAGTTTTTAAAAACATGTTTCGACAGAAACCTCTGTCATCTTCAGTTTAAATTACAAAGTACAGAGTACAAAATGCTAATTTACTGTAAGAAAAAAAGGAAACTTGACAATGAAAAATATTACAAAGAAAGTTTTAAATTAACATGATAAAGTTGATGATTAAGTGTAGGTTTTTCCCACTGAATATGAATGGCTTCTATTATCTTAAGTTGGAAGGTGGTAGAAGCGTGATCTAAGAGCATAAAGAGATATAAAGCATAAAGTGCGGCAATGCTCAGAATTTTGTATATGTTTAAAAATGTGAAAGGTCCTATCACTGAACTTGTGCTCGCGTACGCGAAGATGACAGAAGTTTCTGCTGAAAGATATTTTTAAAAAGTATTGTGTAGTTTCTTAAAATATCGACATGTCTCCTACTATCCAGACCTTTTAGCAAAGACTATGGGAATGGCGGCGTTCCATTTTTGCTATTTTATCCCGTAAACGTTTGTGACATTCCTATGGTTGCAACTTTGCTTTCATTTTCTGTCATTCCTTCAATATCCAGAACACTAAAAACACTTCCTTTTCTTCCTTACTCGAGTCATATACCTTTGTGCTCTGAAAATAATTGTATAGTAAGACAATATCATTCTTTACATTAATGCTTCATCTTTACCCATTGCAAAGCTCCAGTGGGAGCACTAATCTCCCTTTATGCTATGTGACGTCAATATGATATTTTTAGACTTTTTCACTAACGGGTACTATTTAGTTTAGCGACTGAAAGTTGCACCTGTTAAAAATTAAATCCATTTTCGATATTTGTTAAAACGAGGGGTGTAATATTTGAGCACAAGTACTATAATTCCAATAGTAATTCTGCTAAATTAAAAAGAAAGAAGGCATTGAAATATTTAGTTGTATTGCTACCTGGGATCAAAATAACGTAATGAAATGTTATCATTATATTCTTGCATACTTTACTGTTGTTATCACTCGCAATGGCAGTTCATGTTCCCTGTTACGTCACATTTTGTTACCTTACCTCATTTCCATTTTTTTTTTTTTTCTGGTAATATCCTCAGAGATTACGGGAAGATATTTCAAAATTGTCGATTACATATATTTATATACATACAGCAGGCCCTTTCTAGAAATGTGCGGTCAGTGTAAATCCGTCATCATGACGAACTCGTCCTAGAAACCAATTTCCGGCACACAGGAATATAACGGCGTGGATACTTTTGAAATGTATATGACGTCATTGTTTACATTTTTGCTCATTTGCATACGGCTTTGGTTACAGAAATAAGAATATATGAATCGAAGAGTTTTTAAACTCGTGTTGCACAAAAAGTATTCAATACATCAGGCTCATATTCATTGGCAGAGTTAATCGGTCTTTGACCTTTCAATATTCAGAATTGATTTATTTGTAGCTCCTTCAGAAACTGAATTGCCTATGCTAATGAGGCAAATGTTGTAAACAAGGATTCCCCTATTCAGAGAATTGATCATGATAATCCGAAACGGCACTCACTGGAATCGCTTAATGAAGGTAAATATAATAATTTAGATAAAGACGAATGGGCAATTACAGAGAAATTCTCAGAAACCTTCTGACCTGCCCGTACGTTTAGCAAATACAAGTCGTACGGCTGCCATACGAATGGCCACTGGATCGCGTGTCTAAAACCGGGATGTGAAGAAGTAAACCACGTGCGAAAGGTTCAAGGTTTTATTTTGCTAGTGATTATGTTTATATTTTCTAAACAAGAACTCCAAAGCATAAAAAGATATCTCAAGTACCACTTGTCTTCCTTGATGATTTTGTACATGTTGTTCAATGTTATTCAATAAGAAACGAAATCACAAGTATTGTGTTTTAATAACGCCAAAATGAACTGCTGACTCACTAATATTTTACATATAACCAGCAACGTTGACTGTTAATTCGGGGCTGGTGAGTATGGTGAACTTTTATTTAATGACTGTCCTGAGCAACAGACTTTAGAGGTCAATTGACACTACATGTACAAGTTAATGTAAAAAAGGTTTTTCCCCATGCTAATCAAAATCAATAAGTCTATTCCATTCTAAAATTTATAAGCAAGCTGAATAAACAGCCTGTCATTTCAATTTCTTTTTACTTCCCGGGTGAACCTCAGATCAATATCTCGTCAACTCCGCCCTCCAACAAACTGTCTATTGATGCTGCCATTAAATTGTCTCGCACTGCGTGGCAGACTAATGAACTGGCGAAGAATCCATTAACAAGACCATATATATAATTGAATGGTTTGATCCGCAAGATAAACGAATTGGAATCCAATGCCGGGCTGGATGGCCACCAGCTTAGAGTTATGAAGCGCACATTAATGAGAGGTTGGTGCCTCGACGGACGGAAAACTTGGTAACTACACTTGCAAAGCAAGCACGATATCTGCTATCGCTGCAGCACCAAAAGATTTCAAGTTTCCTTCCTTATTCCCAACAGTTCTCAATCTCACTTGCACTCTGCATTGGTGCGACAACAAGTAAACGATCTAGTATTACAGCAATTCCATCTCCCTCCGGAACTCACTAAAAGGTTCTTATCTGCAAAGAACTGTTAAAGAAAGTCCATTTATTCACGATAACAATCAAATCAATTAAATGGAGACGCCATGCTGGTGCCCATCTAGTTTTCTATGCTGGGCAAAGAGGCAAGTATTTGTGTTCCCAGCAATGTTTCCACTTTTGCCAGAGCATTCAGCCAGCAAATATGTCATATTATATGCATGTGTTACCATGGTAGCTAAATCCAGTGGGCCTTTAATACAATCCAAGTTGCTTGTCAACAAGGTAAGTAAAAAATCTGAATGTTAAAATGCCTGCTACAAGGGTAAAGAAAGTTTCAGCCTGAGTATTTTATTGCCGTTGATCCAAAGCTCAAATATTCTCTTGGGGTACCAGTCAAAGGAATTAAACTAGATACGTGTGGTATTCTGAGGGCACCAGAGCAGAGTATTTGTAATTACAATGACATTCTGTTTTATTTTTCTGTTCATATAGACATTCATATAGACATATAGACATATAGACATATAGACATTTTGTCCATATAGACATTCTTAGTAAACTGGTTGTTGGTCATCTGTGAGCCACAGTACGACGAGGGACGGTCTGATTAACTCAGCGTACATATATGTTGAATAATTTTACATTTACATGGGGTTTTTGTATTTAGTTGGAAAGTATTCTTACTGCGCCTATTAAGTAAAAGTTAAACTTGCTAAAAAATTTCGTAAAAGTTTGTATTGCGTAATTAGTATAATTAGTATATTTTGTCTATGGAATGGAGCAATAAATAATATAGCTAGTATACCTAAATGGTAATAATGCTGCCGAAGGGGAGAACAACTTTAAGTATGCTAACAGTTACCCTATGAACTGAACTGTGAAGAATTCATTTGCTCAATATATTTGAATCGCTGTGCTAGGGAAATCAATTGAACTTGTTATTGGGTTGGGTGCTTTGTGGGAGTGAATAGATATTGCGTGCAAGTGTTCTTTTCTTTGCAAGAATTTGAACTCAGTAATACACGTTTTGCAAGCAGAAATTGACCCTGAAATAAAGGAAAGGCAAATTTGTACATGGGCCAAGTTAATTGTTGCGGAATGAGCGTAGCGAGCGAGTTCATTATTCATTATTCATTATTTTATTAAAATTCAAATTCAACAGATTTTTTAAATTTACACAACCCGCATATAGCATCGCTAATCGAGGCGGGCTGTGTAACTTACAATAAGATACATTACAAATACATTACATTACAAATACATTACATTGTAGTAAAATGCAGAAAAAAAAAATATATATATATAGATATATCATTATTAAAATCAGTTAAATAAATAAATAAAGTAAATAGGTATACACTTATATTCACAAATAGCTAGGATTTACATGAGATGAGAAAGAACCTATAATAAGTCATAGAACTAAAGAAATTAACAATAATGGCTATTAGAGTTTGATTAATGATAATTAGCTATTTTTAACATTAACGTAGAGACATCAACATAATCATCCTCATTACTAAGTACCGCAAGTAAAAATTGATGAATTTTATTTTTGAAAGGTTGTTTCCTAAGTTTACGCAGATCAGGCTTCAGGCAATTCCACAATTTAGCTCCGAAAATGTACCAACATAAGTACCAACATAAGTACCAACATAATCAGGATTTAAAATTAAAAGAATATGTAAAAGGGTACAAATTCTCGAATTCATGACTTTTTACCAGAATGCATTGCATTTGATAATCAGATAAAGAGAAATCATCGTTACTAAAACTTGTAGAATAACGAGCCATGTCCAGTACTGGCCTTGAAATCCCGGGTTTCTACAGCTTTCTATTTTCCAAAGATCTCTATGTGTAGAATTAGAAGGGTTGAATACTGTGACAAACTGGGGATTTGTACGACTTTTCCCCAACCTTTCGACGGTTGTCATTCTTTACTTAGATCTACACTTCTCTACGTATAGAAGTGTAGAATACCGTGACAAACTAGGGATTTTTACGACCTTTTTTTCATCCTTTCCACGTTTGTCATTCTTTACTTAGTTTTACA
>CM042751.1:8292604-8310104 GCA_022496165.2 Catalaphyllia jardinei
TCTCAAATAGGTTTTTAACTTCCTATTTAAACATATTTTATGTTCTTGACATGTCAACTACATATTAAATATCCTATTTAAAGACTAGTTTACACTAAGGATTTGTAAAATACTTTTTAAACCTACAGCCATTGCCATCATAGCATTCAAAACAGTGTTCAACTAGTATTTTAAAACTGTTTGATGAACGAAATCTTTGTGCCCAAACTGTTAAAATACATTTTAAATCCCCCTATTTCAACCCTGTTTTAAGATCAAACTACATGAAAAACACAGGGAAAATTATTCCAATGTCATGAAATATGTTTTAACTCTACTTGAAATACATTACAAACAAGAAGAAAAGTTTTAAATTTCTTACAAAATACAACAAAAATACCTTACTGTGGCTTGAAAATACAGTTTAAATCCAAAATACATTTAAAACAGTTTAAAATCAGTTTGAAAGTACAGCTGGTTTGGTAGGGGAAAATATTTTCAAATCAATAAAAATATTAAAAAGGACAAAGCATACTTTGTTATTATCATTATTAATTAATATGAAATTAGCCTATGTATGATAGATTCACAATTTTGATTAAAGAAAAACTCTCAAGCACGCTAATACCCTGGTCCTAGAGGTTTTTCTTTATTTTTCACCGCATGAGTGAGCTGCGAGAGAGCCGCTAAGCGGTGAACACGAGTCGCGAAGCACGAGTCGCGAATTTTCATGACTTACAAACATAGCTTTGAGACGCAGTTTAAAAATAGTTTAATTTGAAGCAATTTTATCATCTTAAGATTGCGTATCTATCATGCACATTTACTATTATTTTAATCAGAAACCATGGTTGAAAATGCCTTCGTGATTAACTGGAAGTTTTTAACGGCATACAGAATTGGTGTTAGTTATCCCAGTAGCATGGAATCAAATTACTCGAAGCATCCAAAAACGAAATAAGTGATTGCATGAAAATGTCATTAGTCCAAGACTTTTTGTGCATCGTCTATAATTTTTTTGCTTTATTATTATTCTTTCCTTACACATCTTAGGTTTGCATGCAAAATGCCAGATTTCAGCGGTGTTGAGCTGCTATTGGCATTTACCTAAATTTAAATCAGTCGTTTAAATTTAGATGAACGCTCAGTTGAAAATAGGAACAAGGGAAAAGGCGATCAAAAACGATTGTGAATACTGATGTAAATGCAAGTATCGTCATATCTAAAAGCGGCAAAGGCTGGCATCATGTAAGGAAGCGTATTGTTGTGTATAAAGTAGTGGTAGAGCAGAAATAAAAGCTGCTTAAAATGATTTGTCTTCTAAAAAATCTCCTTATTAAAACTGCCGCGTAGCGAGACTGAATCGTACTAACAAAGCGAAATGTCAAACTGACCCGGCATGCATCTTTCTCGAGCTGTCAATACATGCAAGTCACGCAATAGGCCAATTCTGATGTATGAAAATTCTAACTTGGCTAAGGGGAATAAAACAAAATAAATTTATTATTTATCTCTCATCCTCGATGCGATGTCTTTTGTTTTATTCTCCTAAGCCTCGGAGTCAAGTTAATTGGAACTGATATAATTATTTATTTGACTGTTAATATCTGCCAACATCAGCTAGAAGGCCCATAAATGCATATTACTTTTCTTTCACAGGTTTCTAAAAATAATACAATTCACTGGAAAATATAAATAGATTACTTCATAGAAAGTGCGACGTACGGATTTTTATTAACGAGTTGCAAAACTATGGAAAACGAGTGATCGCAGCGAACGAGTGAGTTTTTCAAAGTTTTGCAACGAGTGAATAAAATCCGTACAAAGTACTTTCTATGCTGTAATTTGTTTGTTGTATATATAGCGAGAATTAAACATGTCCTTTAAATCAGTTCTATTTTTTCCCGATAACGTAAGATTACATGCAGAACAGATGTAAACGACCGAACGTAATAAAAAACAAATTCACTTTCCCGTCCAGTAACCAGCGGACAAAGAGCCTGCACAAGCTAAAATACAATACGGGGAATTCGTAGTTAAAACACATAGTGTTAAATCTTTTCGCTTTTCCATGACGGCGCTTCGCGCTGTGCAAAGACAAATTCGGACTCTGTTGACTTATGCTGTTTTAAAGAAATGTTGAACGTCCCTCCTTGATTGTTCGCCCTTGAAACAGAGATAAGACTTGCTGAGGTGACTGTTGGCTGAAGCTGAAGTGCTAACGATCAAGATGTTAGATATATATATCCCGCTGCTGTTTCCAAAAGTGAACTAAAACGGGAAGCCGAAGCCATGTTCTTAAAACACAAACTTCAAGCGGGCGCTGATTTCAATACCACGCTTCTGGGAAGCCATTTGAATGCTTTGCTCTGATTGGCTAAGCGATTCTACTCTGGGCGATGATTGGTTATATTTTCACATGTGAAGAATGCTATACGCGAAGTTGATTGAACGTATATCGCTTTTTCACTTGTGAAAATATAGTACATGTAAAATTCTATTTGCAGGGTTTATGACCTAAAAATTCTCGCCATATATACAATAAAACCGTACCCCTTTCCTGCCAAATTCTATCAGTGATACATTCGTAGTACTGTTTAGTATCTTCAAGTGATCAGTGCATCGCTGTGAATGCCAGTGACAGGAGATTTTCTTTCACAGGATTGACCATAAAAAAGAGACTCGTTCGGAGATTTTAATTTATTGTTAGATCAAAAACGTAACAGATAAAAGTTCGACTTTTGATCGATTTTTAACCATGCAATAACAGACGAGCTAGGCAAGCTTTTTGTCAACTGATTGTGTACCCAAGCTAGTCGTATTCGAGCAAGGTCGAAACAAACAAAGGAACTAGCCATCTTCCAGTAAAAAAAAAATGTTGTCTCGGGGAAGATATGTACGCGCCGACTGACTAAATGAAGCTAACCAAGCTTGAGGCCGATCACATCAGGGGATCCTGCATTCAATCCCAGGGATTTACCTATGAATTAAACAATTGGCGCGCGTAAATCAGCATAGTCTCCAGGGTTTTAGATTACAATAATAATATCAAAGATGAATCAACCGAGACAATCTATCCTATTAATATTTCGTGTAAGTGAATCCGTTTGCCAACGTTTTCACAAACCTTCTAACAATCCTTCAAAAAGCCATTTTAAACTGCCGCACAGATAAGCGGGGAGCTCAAAAAACGGAATTCAATGGGACTTTTTGCAAAAAAAAAATCATTCTTCTAGTCGATAGATTTCTTTATTTTTTCGCTAAACGTAGAAAATCGGTAGAGAAACCGGGCCATCAAAAGAATAATAGGGGCCACCTAACGCCAAGATCGTTAAATGCAGGCAAAGCTATAGTAATGGGCGTCTGCCCTACTACTGTTCCTTTTTATTTATTACTTCGCGCGGGCTCGATGCATGACGTGGCGGTGAATTTGCATGCGCAGTAAGAATGTGCAGGAACAATTAACGCAAACGTGTTAAACATACCGCTCACACGCACAACGTAAAAAGAAATAATCTCCTTTATTCACTTGTCTAAACATTTTACAATCTTCATAAAACTATAATGAAACAGTTGTTACCACTAATGCCTCGTATCTGAACACTTCATCAAAACAGAGCAACTACTAGACATATTTATCGCTACAAATCACCAAGTTTGTACGAACATAAAAACGGAGGACGTGTGAGATCTAAAGAGAGTTATCTAGTGCTGCCACGCTCAGTAAAACTCGTCTCATAAAGCAACAAAACAATATTAAAAGGTTTGAAAAAGTGCGGCGGAAACACTGCAATAAAATACTTTGCCAAATCTGGCGTGAGTTCTTTCAGATTAGAATGAGAGGTTACCCAGTCCAGAATCAGTTTTATGCAGTAAAAAAGGAGATATTTAGTAGTAAGTAAAGTAAAGGTGTACACACTAAAATAAGTGGACGCAGTACCAATACGAAAAACATCATAAGGACAGGGTTACCGAGATAGCGTTTTGCTAGGACAAAATATAGACACTTGACCAAGCTGCGACTATTTTCATCGAGAAAGACGACAACTGTTTGTTGCTAATAGCTTGGAAGGGTGCCTTCTTTGCCACTGAGTAGCTTGAATGGAAACTTCATTCAGGATGACTTTTTTAATTTTACCCAGCCCGCCTGTAGCATAAATTATCATACCACCTGTAGGTGAACTCTCGTATGCAATAAAAAAATTGAAAGCGGCCGTTAATTGAAACAGAATATGGAATATGTATATACCCATCACCTCCATGTTTGCAGACAAAGGCCCTGCAATTGCTAAAATTATGCTGATGCTCAAATACATCTGAAATTAGCTATTGTAATTAATTCGGCGGCCACTGAAAGAAATATATTGTATTTTTATCTTGTCTTATCAAGTAGACGTAACCAAAAAAAAGCGAAAAAGCTTACTGGATCACATCGTTATGTCTTTCTCATTGATTTAAGGTAATTTATGTATGGACAAAAAAAGACTCAGTGACTAGTGCTCAGAAAATTTGTTTAGTTGTAAGCGTCTGATATTTGCCGTTGTATTATCTCTTTAGTTTACTTCGGCCAACCTAGCAGCACATCTTTAAACAGGTTCTTTTCTTTAGATTTGATCTGTTCTTAATGCGCAAGGTATAACTTTGTTTGTTTTCGCAAAACTGGGGCGGCACAAGGAAAATTGTAGAGTTCCTTGTCGTCGTTCTAGGGAACCTGTGAAAGTACAGACTTATTCCTTATTTGAGATTTTCCTCTTACGTTCTAAAAGTGCAAAAAAATGATGTTTAATTGGAGAGGGACTTTCGCATTTCGGTATGTTTTGAAACCATTCAATTTTTCAGTGATACTATTTGGAATGAATTAAGCGATTGTGGGATTTCCTTGTAACAACTTCCCTCGCTTTTTACTGATACCGCTATACCGATGTGGCGCCTGCTAATTTTCCCATATTTACCCCAAAAATCCTCTGAATTAATTATAATTTATCTTTGAATCTTGTATAGGTGCCTAATGCACCACAGAGTTCTTGTTTGCAATCTACAGGGGGCGGCGGACTGATTAAAATTTCGTCTAGTCCGCGTGTGAAATGACTATGGAAGACTATACCCAAGGTAAGTTGTTAAAATGACATTTGTACAAAAGTAATGTAGTGAAAAAGTAAAGATCGGTGCTCTTAATTTGTAAAATGATCCTCTGCTTTTAATGTACCTTCAAGTGCCGCGTTTTTTATAGGAGTAATTTCAAAAGAAAACATTTGGAGGATAGGTCATTTCAGTCAAACCAACAACACAGCAAGAAACCATAAATGTATGGAAATAAGTGACTTTCTATAACTTAGGAGGCAATTATATCTATATGTGTGTATCTGTGTTTTTCAAAATTCTAGGTAAACAGGTAACTGTGATGTTATATGGACATCAAGTGTAGCCAATCTGTATTTTTGTTATTTTTCACGCATCACTTTTCGTACACTAGGCTGAATTGTTTTCATTTTATTTCGTACAATATCGATACGTTGACAAAAAACTACAAAGCGCAACTACCGTACACGAAAACGAGAGAAAAAATATCAAAATCCCGTCCAGCGAAATAATCCACAACACAGGTGTTTCTTTGTGATGCAAATATGAAAACCATTGTCTGAATCTCTCATTAAAAAATTGTTAATGTGAAATTGAAATGTTACTTCAAATTTACACGACTATGTTCTCTCTATGTAGATATTACTTGTACTGAGATTTCACTGAGGATTAGTAATCTTTGAGACTAATCAACTGAAGACTTGGGGAATAAGGCAACTTATACAAATGGTGAAGACTTTTTAATGTGCACATGGTGGGTGTCTCTAGTAATACATGGTGCTTCTCCTTATAAAAATGCAGGCATATTTAAGCCTAGATTATGATTCAAATAGAGTAGAAATTCAATATTTGTTGTGATGAGCCTGTGCCCCTACTGCATGTAAACATCTTAACGCTATTAAATAAAAACCTAAGGGTTTTAATATGTCGCTGTTCCAATCCTGTTTAACAGAGTAGCCATCATTTAGATCAAATACTCAGAAAAAATACCTCTATGGGAACAGAACACGTTTTTAGAAAACCGCGCGGGAAGTCTCACTCGTACCTCCAGGCGTGTCTCCGTTTAATTCTTAAAATATCTCGGTATTCCTTTCAACCCAAAAAACAGCATAAACACAATGTCATTGACAGGTTTCTATTAATGCGACTAGTTGATTTCCTGGAGCGAGTTCTTCAAAAGTGCTCTTTGAATTCTTTGCTGTGCTTTTATCTGAGAGCTCCCTTCTAAGATCTTGACCAAAATAAATTGCCGAAACAAAATCCAACACGTATGTTATAATTTCAAGCTTCGAAGCTTCGTGTGCGTCTTTAAGCTTATTGTAATTGAAAATATTGCACAAGTGCAACTAATTAAAAATTAACGAAAGAAGGGACAGACGGATATATATTTAATTCACGGATATATATTTAATTCTAATAACACTGTGCATTATTTGCCTAGCCTATGAGTTAGTTTAGGATTGCAGGAAAGAGCACGATTTTCATTTCTAACCTTTGGAGCGCAATCTGGAAAGTTTATTGATATAAAGGTAAATGCTAAAAAGATCAGATGCAGATTATCTTCCCTTAATATTGTAGATTATTTTCAATGTTCCAATGTAAAAATTTGAGAGTACGTCGAATCGAATTCTCCCCAATTTTTATGACCTAAGTAATCGGACGCAAAGGTGTAATGTAAATGGCAATCTGTCAACTGCCAGCACTGTTACTTGTGGCGTACCGCAGGGTAGCATCCTGGGTCCCTTGCTTTTTTTGATGTACATTAACGATCTCTCTAACTGCCTGCGGGTTGCTGAGCCGAGAATGTTTGCTGATGACACCAGTATAACCTTATCTGCAAAAACGGTAGCCGATCTTAAACTAGCAGTGACCTCTGAACTTAACAATCTTACCTGTTGGTTGAGAGCCAACAAATTAAGTTTAAATGTGGCCAAAACTTAGCTAATGATAATCGGATCTAGGCAGAGAATGAATGCCCAATATAAGTATCGATGACAGGACGATCAAGAGAGTTGACCATACTAAATCTCTGGGTCTTACCATGGATGCACAACTCTCTTGGTCTAAACACGTCGACGAGATAAGCAAGAAAGTCTCTTCAGCCATTGGTGCATTGAAACGTGTACGACCTTTTATTCCGGATGTTTCGGTTCAAATTTATAATGCTTTAATATTACCACATTTTGATTACTGCAGCCCGGTTTGGGATGGTATGAGTTGCTTTTTGAGTGATAAATTACAAAAATTAAAAAATCGCGCTGCCAGAGTAATTACTCAATCACCTTTTGATACGAGCTCCAACCTCCTTCTCGCGATGCTTATGTGGGAGAAGCTGTCTCTTCGTCGTAAAAAGCAGAAAGCTTTAATTATGTTAAAACATTGAATGAACTTGCCCCAGACTATCTTCAATGTCTCTTCACTGAACGCCACGTTAATGATTATAACCTAAGAAATCTTGAAGGAAAGCTTTCGCTGCCCAAGCCAAATACTAATTACTTGAAACGAAGTTTTTGCTACAGCGAGGCCTGTTTATGGAACAACTTGCCCCAAGATTTAAAAAGCGTTTGTTCTATTGGGCAGTTTAAACGGGGTATTAAGAAACTATCTGAGATATCGGATTCCCGCACGGCAATCATGTAAAGCAGTTGTACAAGTTTTAATTTTTAATTATTAACTTAACTGATGATTCTCCGTGTCTAAATAAAGATTTACATTACATTACATTACCACAAATGTCTCGGAGTATAACTCGATCGATAGATACACGGAGAAAATGGTTTATTTTTCTTTCAGGAAAAACTGCGAGAGAAAATGAGGAAACTTATTAACTATACTTATTAGCAAGTGTAACCTGTCTGCCTTTGCAGAGTGAATCCTGCGTTTTCACAGAATTCATCAGGCGTAGTTCGGACCGCGTCTTAATCCTCAAAATTCCTCTTAAAACCAGGAGCCCATCTCTAGGAGCCTTCAACTACCCCATATTCCTGTCACGGCGTCTTCACAGACCGATCTATTTTTAGTTTGAATTTATCTCAAATTCAGAACCCCACAGGAACCTCAGTGACCAATTACAATCACAAGCACGGACTAATGTTGACATGTCGACATGATGTCGACATGTTCATGTGAGGCCGCATTCTTTTATCTTTACCGAAGCCTGCTAATGTAGACTGGAACTGGCCTATTTTGCGAGAACAATATCTAAAAATAGACTGGTCTGTAAAAATGCCGTTGCATTGGCTTATTATGGGAGTTGCAGGCTCCTAGTAATGGGTTCCTGGTCGAGTTTTCCTGATACTCTTCTTGGACAGCCAGCTGGAAGATTAGGAATACACGTTCTTTTACTTTTCAGGCAAACACACCATGAGCCATTGCCTGATTACGGTAATTTCCCTTTGGGCGATGCTTCACTTAGTCTCAGCCGAAAGCTTGACTGACTTGGCATATTATGAAGATTATGAAGCCAACTTTGTCAAGTGTCCAAATGTAATCAAGGTGGAGTGGAACATGCTACTAAGTAGAGAGCCTCATGTCATTAAATACAGCAACGGAACAAAAGTTTCCTACGATGGCCTGTTTCCACGTAAGTCGGTTAATTCAATATTACAGATGAGGAAAAGACTTAAAAATGATTTGCACGTTGTTAAAAAGATCGAGCGCATGCTGTGTTGCTAAAAAGTAACATTTTCATTTTTCTTGATTCCTGGCTTAAAAATACGTTGTACCGTTGAAGAACCCGCCAGTCACAATCAGGTCCCTTATTACTTCTAACTCTTACTGATGCCTCTGAGATTAAACTTCTATTTGCAGTTATTTCTCATTGGCTACTTGGAACTCGGTTAGTTCGAGCTAATTTCCGTTGTTTTTTTTTTCTGACCTAAAACAGACATTCATTAATTTGCACAGTGTCGTCACTTCTTTGCTTACTTTAAAACCAAAACAATGTATGGTCACGCTTTTTATTTATATTTGTTAAGCATGTGCTAAGCATCACAGTAAACTATCTAAAGTTGGCTAAATTTAAAAATTGTAAAAGCGTAAGAAAACACCACAAGCCACTATACTGAAAGTGGATGATATTCTGTCCTAGAATTTTTGCACATCATGTTGGACGCCTGCTGTGCCGACACATTTGAGGTGAACTATGTTGAAAGCGATTCTCATATCACACTTCCCGTAATACTCAACTACAAGGAAACTGGACAACAATCTCAGAACAAAGTAGTTCCCATTCTTCCCTACACCGGAGTGGCGTTCGTTGTCAAGAGAGCAGACAAAAAAAACCTGCCCATCAAAATTCTGTCTTCGATTTTTAGCTCCTGGCCAGTGTTGGTTATAACATTGTTGCTGTCTGTATTGGCGGGAATTATCGCCTGGACATTGGTGAATAACTTGTGTGCTTATATCCAGAACATTACTGAGTGCTAGTGACGCCACCAGAACGAAATGACTTCGCTAGTTACCAAAATAGAACCTGACACGAAGTTATCTCGCTAACCACTGACACACCTACCGGCGTAAAAACCTGCCAGCCTCCTACCGAGTGACCAACATATCTACCTCACGATCAACCGACCTACCGACCTACCGACCTACCGACGCAACGTTTACTGACCAACCTAATGACCTACCTACTTGGTGGCCTGCATAAGCACTGACCTTATTAGTTATATAATTGACTGCATTGACTTTTTCATTTGCTTGCTTGTTTTCTGATTATTTAGGACCTTTTGGAATGCTAATCTTTTTCAGATAAAATTCAGGAAAAGGAATTAAGATTTGTGAGATGCACAAATTTAGGTTTCTAAAATAATGAGTTATTTTATTTTAGGATTCTCTTAGCCTCCACGCAAAATGCAAAGTGAACTAACCATCAAGGTCAGGCCTGATACATCTTTTGTGACCACCAGTCTCCAATATATTTAAGTGGGAGAACATTTCAACTTCAGTACAATTGTCTTCTTAATCTGATTAACCGTAAACAGAAAAACAATCCCATAACCGATCTATAAAACACTATTTTTTTCTTTTATCTCAAGTTAGAGTTATATGAGAGTACATGAACTAAAAAGATTGCTTGTGATCATTACACAGGATACCAGAAAGAACAAAGATGAATTTCCAGTGAGCTTCATAAAGGGATCGTGGGAAGGTTTCTGGTGGGCTTTTGTGTCCATGACAACAGTCGGGTAAGACACGTAAATTCATCCAACCATGATCAATTAGCCAACCAATCAATCTTATCAAAGAGCTGATCAACTACCACTAACCTATCGACCAGCCAACCAACCTTTTAACTAATCAATCAATCAATCAATCAATCAATTATTCGATCATTCAGTCAGTCTATCGCTCGGTTAGTTGGTTGTCAGTCACTCGATCGTCCGGTCGGTCGATTAGTTAGTCAGTCAGTCAGTTAGTCACTTCAGATAGTTAGTCTCTCAGTTCGTCACTTCAGTCAGTCAGTAATTTCGGCAGTCAATGAGTCAGTCAGTCAGTCAGTCAGAGAGTTAGTCAGTGGGTCAGCCAGCCAGTCAGTGAGTCAGTTAGTCAGTCAGGTAGCCAGGCGGTCAGCCAGTCAGTCAGTCCATCAAACTGCGAAGCACAAGAATTGATATGGTGCACAGATTAGCACTTCTATTTCTTAGACTGTTGTGCATGTTTCGTCACTACCTTGAGCTTACTGCAAACATATGATTCAACGCCGGTACTTACCTACAAACGTTAATAGACGGTGATGAGGGAGAAGAAAAGAAAAGTTATTAGATTCAGCTACCGTACCTATACATTAACCAAAAAGAATTGTTGTAATTTAAGGAAACGAAAGTTAAATTTTTCACGAAATTGCCTTATGACTCTGTAAGAGAAAAAACGGATCAAAACTAGTTTTACTCACACATCTGCTGCTCTTCATATAAATCAAACGAATGTTCTTAAAGGGCTTTGCGCCAGGCATTATATTAACACCAAAAACACTAAGCAAACTCGTGGTTGATATATTTAAAATTATCAATTATTTTGTTTCAGTTACGGTGATCGCTGCCCAAAGTCAATTTGCGGCAGATTGTTTGCTATTGTCTGGATCCTGACTGGTATTTGTATGTGTTCCATCTTTACTGCAATGCTGACAACAGCGCTGACTACAATCAGCCTTGACACCGAGATTACCCTCCCTCGTGCAAAGGTACTGCGCGGTTAGTTTCCGTTTCGTAAACGATCGATGCCATTTTTAACGGTCGATGCCATTATTGGTAGCCAATCCTTTAAGAATAGACGATGCCATATCTGCTTTAGTTTAGGCCTGGACAAGGTAGAAACTGGTTATTATTTGTTGACGGATTAAAACGCACAAACCAAATGCTTAATTGTTCACATTCACAGTGATTTGCTTACGTTTATATGTTGGTTGGGGCAACTCTATCATTCATATTTAATAAAGTCATGTTTCATAATAAAATTTTGCGGAAATTTGAAGAATCAACCTGGTAGTGTAGTGGTATAAGAGGATGTGCTGGGTGGTTACTGGCATGTTTTCCTTTTTCTTTAATTTAGAACAGAAAAAAATGTCGATAGTTAAAAAATTCTTAAAAGAAGTGATTTAGAAATACATGAAACAAGAAATATGAGTGATAGGAACAGACGTTTCGGTGCATCTTGCGCCATTATCAAGGTTACATAATTAATGATAAAAAGCGGTTTGTAAAAAGGCGGCGGACCAGTCTAAACAGCATACCGATGACGTCATCCGGATAGCTATCCCCTATAAAGATCAGGATGCTGCAGTGTCTGTCAAACGGCAACTTAGAGATCTTAGCAGCAAGGTGGGAAAGACCATTCAACCCGTGTTTACTAGCCGTAAGCCTGCGTGAGCCCAAGCCCAACATTGTAACCCAGCAATGCGTTGTTTATTTATTCCAGTGTGACCTGTGTGATGCAGGTTATGTTGGGTATACAAAGGGCCACCTTCACACGCGCGTTGAGGGACACCGTCAAAAGACGTCATCAATCTGCAAGCATTACTACAAAGAACATAACACTGCTGTTCCGAACAATTTCTTAGCACGCTTCAATGTAATCAAGAAATGCATGAACAAATTTGACTGCCTTGTTAATGAAATGCTGTATATTCAAGGTCTTAAACCAACATTGAATGTGCAGTCCGATTCTCTTCGTGCTAAAGTATTTAAGTAATTAGCTTGCCGCTATGTTATGCAAATTCGCTTCAACTTAGCCTTTTTACAAACCGCTTTTTATCATTAATTATGTAACCTTGATAATGGCGCAAGATGCACCGAAACGTCGGTTCCTATCACTCATATTTCTTGTTTCATGTAGTTAAAAAATTGTGTCGAGAAAAAGGCATCGACCATTTACGAAATTACTGCTCGTGATGCTTCTTAGATAGATACAAAAGCAAACCATTTTAATGATATTTAAC
Source organism: Catalaphyllia jardinei (assembly GCA_022496165.2). NCBI lineage: Eukaryota > Metazoa > Cnidaria > Anthozoa > Scleractinia > Caryophylliidae > Catalaphyllia > Catalaphyllia jardinei. The sequence continues at coordinate 8,305,101 of CM042751.1, forward strand.
AGAGAGAAATAGTTAGGAGGGCTGGTAATCATGAAGAAAGCAAACAAAGAGACTAAGATTTTGTTGCAAAGGCTCTTGACCCTGCACATGTACTGTTCAATTACATAATCGCAATTCTTCTATTACTCTTGGTTAGTTATATAAGCACACGTAATCACCTTTTTTGTTTTGCCAGGTTCTGCTTCCCTTCCCCCCCCCCCCCTTCCCCCCAGGAGGGGGAACAAAACCATGAAAAACATACAACAAAGAACTTTTGCCAGGTTTCCTAACCATTTCCCTTTATTGAATTTGCTTTATTTAATATCTGCCTCATAAGCAAAGCATGAGCTTGTCAACTCTCAATATTAAAGGTGCTGGCAGGGCCTATTATGGCTCCTGGTGTCTGGCGATAATAGCTGTGTCTAGAAATTTCAGTACTAGGCAATCGGAGCATTTTGCTTGGGTTCACAAACTGAAGCTAGAATGATTAGAATAGAGCGCACATGAACTGAATCATTTGCGTTCTTGCATAACGGCATGAAAACAATGGAATTGATTCGTTATTTTAGTCAAATGGTGCTTTTTGGAAGTATATCGTTTATATCCATCGCCTCGTAAAGGGAATGGCCTTATTTGCTTCAAACTAGGAGTCCGGGATCATACAAGAGAGGTCAGTTTTTTCTCTTTCTCTTTTGTGACCAAGGAGATCTCACTTCCGGTATTTTCTTACGACCTTTTCGGTTAATTGCTCATCCGTTCATATCTCAAGCAAATGGCTCTGAACTCGCCTTTTGCTAAGTTTTACCAGCTCCTTAAGCATTTGTTTGTTTGTTTTTTCTTCTGAAGTACAGAAAGTAAATCGTGATTTTTAAGAATGTTACGACATGTTTTAATTTTAAAGACATGTTTCGATGTTGCCCACATCATCTTCAGTTACATAATATTTGAAAAACCGTTGAACTTTACAACAACTAGGCGAAACATACATAATTAATTAAGATTAAGTGATAAAAATATTTGAGTGAGTTTCAAAGTGTGAAAGAACATAAAGCCTAAAGCGTAAGTGTCAGGTTGACGTGATGAACTTGTTGGTTTAAATAGGCTTTTCCCAATTCATATGCATAGCCTCCTTAAGTTTGAGTTGAAATTTAGTAGGGGCGGAATCAAGAATTTCGAAACAATCCGTAGAGCAAGAAAGGTGGCAACGTTCTGAGCTTAGTAAGTGTTTGAAAATGTGTGAGGACTTGTCTGAAGAGATATGTTCACGGACACGTGTGGAAAAATGACTACCAGTTTCCCCGATATAGCAAGCATTACAGCAAGCACAAGTAAATTTGTAAATCACAAGTGAACGGAGTTCTCTAGGGGCAAAATCCTTCACTGAGAAAAGATTTCTTAATTTAAACGTGGTTAACACTAGTTTGATGTCAAGATCATTACAATAACGATTAACCAGGCGACGTATTTTGCTTTGAGCTACAGTAGACAAACGGCCTAAATAAGGTAACTTATAAAAGTATTGTTTACCCTGTGAAGTAACATTAGAGGAAGAAGGTGTTCGAGTGGAGCCAAATCGGTCAATGGCTGTGTTCAAATATCGATAGACGCATTTATCGATGAGGCGATCGGAGAAAATCTTGATTAATTATGTATGTTTCGCCTAGTTGTTATAAAGTCCAACGGTTTTTCAAATATTATGTAACTGAAAACTAAAATGCTATCCTATGTAGGTGGCTGCCCTTTTTGGCTCCATTGAAGCTACCACAGGCTTTCAACGCCAAGCCGACGTCATCAGTAAGTATAAATCATAATTACTTATAGTGATTAAAATCATTATTAATTCAATATCCATGTGATGGTCCTCATAACTGCTGAGGTGTTTTGTTATGAGTGGTTTTAATTGAGTGTCGAAAAACTAATACCAAAGTAATCACTCTAGCCAGTCACAAAGGACGCAGACAATACAATGAACCAATCAACACTACATGTTGCCGACACGAGGAGCAGGAAATCATATGTGAGTGATTCACGATTGGTTTTAGTTCAACTTCTGATTGGAGGAAAGTAGCGCCAGAGTTTTCAAATCAGTCGTATAGCGTAGTTGATGCAAAACTAGTTACACTTTTCGACACTCAAATAAAACCGCTCTAGAATAACTACCATCGTCTGTGTTTTGATACAGGAGTCCACACTATTGAAGAAATCAAAGAGAAAATAACAGATGGGGAAGCCGTAGGTACAATATCTTCATGTATGTCTAATGCATTGCCATCAAAACGTTTTGCCATCCAAAATTATCTTAACCAATCAAAAAGGTATTAAAAGTGCAGCTCTTTTTGCTACTTCAGGTGCTTTGATGGACAGTTTCACAATAACTCATTACCAGCACCTTTTTCCAGTGGATGAGTTCAAAGTACAAGAAGTCATTTCCCAAGAATACCTGGAGTATGGCGCGTACGTTGAAAACTCTTCACTGGTCAGCTGTTTGAAGAACTTTCGGTTTTCCGAGGAGTCCGAACTGTATGAGCAAGCTGAACTGTACATGACAAATCACTACAACAAGGTTAATTTCGATTGTTTCCGAAAAAGCATTCATGTGTTTCTATCCAACTCCTATGATAGCTTAAAAGTGTGGATTGCGAGCAGTTTCCTTTTTTGCTGGAGAATCAGCGGGGAAGAACTCACAGAAGAACGCCAAAGCAGCGAGCAGCCCTAAAAATGCGAGCTTGCTACCCTCGCACGCTCACTGGTGTTACGCCCTTCACCAGGAATTTTCGAGCAAAAAAGACACTGCTCACAGTCTACCTGAAATGACGCCATTTACTCAAGTCGCAGACTGTCAGAGTATCAGAGTTAGCGTTTGAATAAATGGGCCTCAAATGCCGACTCAGTAGCTGCATTCTACCTTCCTTTAGTCATGCACACCCTAAAACGAGACACTGCCAATCCATTCACTCCAAGAATTGTTTATTTTTTTGTTGTTTTAATCGACTAACAAGCTTTTGGGGAGTGAAGGCATTGGAGGTCGCTAGCGACTAGTTCATTCAAATGTCTTTCTGGGAGTGCTTGACTCAAGGAGACAGCTGAAGTTCTTAATATAATGTTTTAAAAAGTCATAAGTAAATAGATAGTCAATTTTAAATGGTCCTAGTTACAGAGAGATTTTCAGATGAGTGGATGGATGGATGGATGGATGGAAAAAATATCAAGTGTGTTATTTTTCCTTCCTTAGAGTGGCATGACCGAGTCACTAGAGGGAGCTGAAAAGTCATTTCAAGTTGATCCTAATGGGTTGCTGTTTTACCCTACCCTTTTTACCTGTCTGGGAATTCTCGCATTCTTTCTTCTGTCTGGTGCAACCTGGGAAATCTGCCGTAGGTCGCGGGTGTGCAAAATGAAGCTTCCAGGTAAAAAATCTTGTTTCCAGAGCTTTTTGCATTGCGACAACTTTTATTGACTTCTTTTTCAACAACAAAATCTTTATTTCTTGCATTTAAATATACAAATATCACACCACCTGCAAATAGCAAGGCTAATCGAGGCAGGTGGTGTGTGGACGGCTTAAGATTTATTACGAATAGTTAAATTGAAAAAGTACCATATTAATAATAAAAAAGGTCAGTCACGAGAGAAATTGAAAAAGAAAAACCGAGGTAGCTATTTAGATAAGCGGGGGCTAATATTTTTTAAAATCAGAGATTATCGTGTTGAGGTCAACATATCTATCCTGAGCTTTAAATAATTCTAACTAGCTCTCCGACCGAACCACATAGTTACGGTGATGGATCAATCCTTTTGCAAATTTAAAAAAACACTGTAGATGTTCATGTACATGTAGATATAAGTGCACACATTTTAACCGCGTTTTCCTCAGCTACAACAACAAGCTTTATTACCAAATAAAAAGTTAAGCTTTACAATATAATAAATTAATACAAAAAAGGTAATATTTGCTCAGGATAACTAAAAAGCTAATCGAACTGAGTAAAACTGTGTCCTTTGTAATTAGCCAGATTGGTTATATATGGTTTTGGTTTCAAAATGTGCGAGACTCAATTGAACACTGCGCTAGCTAGTGATCTCCACTGCTAGTTATTAAGAGATGTTCTCTTTATTTACAGATACTAAAAGGTTAAGCATACTCTTGTCCACTCCCACCACTCCATGCAAACGTTGTCAAACGATGGAAACGAAAGCTTTACTGCAGGAATTAGAAGAGAAGTTTGTGCACGATGTTCGACAAGTGTTCAAATCTCTTGAAAACGATCTTATCAATCGTACGTTGATTCCTGACAACAACTGCAATGAGAAGTTTTCGTTGGTTTAAAGTGGGGCTCTGACGTTTGGAGTCAGCTGTAGTGGTGCTTACCCATGGTGCTCGTGACTCAACCGGATATTCAATATTCATTTCACGGCAAAAACCCCTCAGGTTTCTACTTGGTAATTGTAATAAATATCCGCACTCTGTAGGCAAGCCCAAGGTCGATCAGCAGACAAATGGTCAGCTTGCCTATTCCAACATTAATGGTTTTTTTTTTAAAGTTATGATATTATCAACAAGGACACGTTCAAAATTTTATTAAAACTCGTAATGAAATGCGATGTTAAAATACCGAAAAACTGCACTCTGTATACAAATGAGCGACCAGTAACATGTGTGATATGACGTAGCATGCCACTAAATACCGAATAGAAGCAGAACATTCCCTCTTGCTAATGTCTGAGCGGAGCTGTGCGGCCCACCCAGTCACCGACTTATTTTGCTTTGGACTTGTGATACCTTCTAAGCCAAGCTGTTAAACCTCTGATCAAAATACTTTTCATCACAACCCTTTTGAAAAAAGTATTGTTGGTTAAAAACCTGGATGCAAAACAACACGTAAATAAAATCATGAGTCAGAGATCATTTCCTAGTGAAACAGACTATGTTAGGTTAAGTTGACGCATGTTATGCAGTTTTAATTAGTTCTTTAAGCCAACACTTTTGTTTTCAGTTGTTGAATAACCGTTTGTTATTGGTATAAT
>CM042751.1:8312604-8317604 GCA_022496165.2 Catalaphyllia jardinei
GTCGCGGCAACATGTCGCTGAAAAGTGTCCCTGCAAGATGATCCCTCGTGTCTGGCCACCTATACAACTAAAGTACCCCTTGATCCTGAATTGAAATTTCGATACTTTTCGAGGTGTTAAAGAAAACGTTTTTTATTCGTTTCCTCCCTCAAACGTGTTATTACATGGCAAAGAAAGCAGATCGAATGACACCCGTTATTTTTTTATCGGCTTTTTTTTTTATCATTATTTTCTTGCTTTTTCGATGGCTACCTTGCAGTTAAGTGCATTACTGATTAGGGCCTCGAACCAAAATAACTTTAAGGTCTAGCCCTTTCACCATAATTTAAAACCTTGTATTGTACAACCCTAACTGTCCGGGGTGAAAGTCCCGCCCCTTTTTTTTTTTTTTGCTTGCCATGCTATGTCTACACTTCATTGAATTTGCTGTAGAATGTACAACAAAGTGGGGGAAAAAGCATAAACAGAAAAACATAAACTGCTCTCCTATTATGCTACTAATCTTCCATTTTTTCAGAAAAACTAGTTTAAAGTAGGGTTGCCATTGTCATATTTGTTTCGATAAACGATTTCGGCCAATATGATTTACGTCTTTGTTGCCACAAAATTTAGCCCATGTGATGATTCATTTCAGAGGTTACAAGTTCTACATTTGCCGCACGCAAGTGATTGCACGGGGAGTATGTAGAGACAACACAATTAAAATCTACCAAATGAATCATCGCATGATCTGAATTGGGTGGCAAAATTGTAAATACTTTGGCCGAATTCGTCATTTGCGGCGCTTCGCGAGGAGGGTTCTTCGTATTTCTTGGAATATGCGTAAGCTTTGTGTTGTTGCTTTCTTTGTCTTCTAGCGGCATGATCATTAACGTTCAGGGATTCTATTGGGTCATCAATATATACCAGGTAACATGCTTAGATGTTTGGCGACTGGGGCCCCTATATTCCTGGCACTGTTTAGACTGTAGGAATCGAACAATATATTGATGGTAAACAGGACAAGTCTTCTAGCTATCTATTTGAAATATAACAACGTGGCCACCAGCAAGTTTGGAAGAGATCGTACGTATTTATCGGTGAGGATTATTATTCTGACTTACATTATTTGAAGTAATTAATGTTCATGTTATATTCGGCGAGGAAAGCGTGAGTCGTTGCCACAAATAATTTTTTCACACTGGTGCAGCCTAGGTGAAGGAAACTGGGCTTCGTCAATGTAATAGAGGTTTGCCACGACAGCTTCTCATTGATTATCTGATGCACAAGATTGCTTTGGAATTGAACAACTTTTAAAACGATGAAAATCAAAACAAAGACAAATAAAAACAAGAAACAAAAAAGAAAAATTGAAAATAGCCAGGGATGGCTAGGACTCTGGGATAGGATTACCCTGTAAAGTTCTTTATGGAAGGCTCCGCCTTGACGTCCAACTCCTTACCCTTTCGTATACCCAGCTTCAATTAAAAAGGGTACTCCTTTTACACACTTTCATAACTGGTCTGTATTATGAATAAGTCTTCTAGTCATTTTCATGTAGCGGCTAATAAGTACAGCTAATCAAATTATTTCGAGTGCAATTTGAAATAAATAACTACGAGTAAATTTGTGGTCTTTGAAAAATTTACGAGTGCTTATTTATTCCAAATTGCAGGAGAAGAATCATTTGATTACTTGTTAATAATACACGAGTGACAATTTCTGTTGCGCTTCAGTATTTTACTTGACAAATGGAGACAACAAGCTACGTCAACTTTATTGGATGAAAATTTGACAAGTGAATTCCATCCTAAAAATTAATTCATTCACTCTCTCCAAGTCATGTATGAAACTAAGTAGTTTATTTTTACAGTGAAAAGCAGTTTTTACTCAAAGTTGAATTGAAGAACTTGACCTCAAAGCAGAGGAAAAATTCCGTGAGTGTTGATGTGGCTTTCTTAAAAATGTTTTCGAGTGGTTGAGAAACTGTGTGCAAGAAACTACTGAACCTGATAAAAGTTACTTTGACCAAAATACCGAGAAACAATGCTAAAATCTACCAAGAAACGGAATTTCTTAGGGTATCTTTTTAATCTTTCCTGGTTGCTGCCTGCTTTTCACTTCTTCACTGGACGTTGTACAGGTTAGATTTGCCCTCTTGAAGTGCTTCTGTTCTGTGCCTCTGTTCTGTTACTTTCACAGAATTTGGCTCAGTGGTCAACAACATTCTAAGAAGTCCAGGATATCCACACAACTATGAAGGCAATATGGATTTTAATCACACGATTTCCACGACTTTGACTTGCAAGATAGTTCATCATGAAAGTAAGAAAATACATAAATATTTATACAGCTTGTAACTGCCTGTAACTTCCTGTAATAGCCCGTAACCGGAAATTGTTCCCCCTGTAATTGTTGTAAAGGAGAATCGCTCAGTTCCATCTTGTGACGTCATACCATCATCCATACCTACACTGACTTTGACATTGCCTTATTAGGTAAGGCATGGGGGAAATTCTGTTCCCTCCCCTGGTACTATCATGGTTGTGCTTTCTGGGGTTAACCTTAAGATTAAAATGGAAAAAAGAAGGAATTACCCTTGTAATTTAACTACAGCGGCATTTTGAATTAGAACTGAAACAAAACCCATGTTTGAAAATTTTTCCGTCTTTTTATATATATGAATACAGCAGAATTTACTTTAACCTAAAACTTATTTTGCTTTGCGAAAATTATTTATTCACATTGAACCTTCCATACTGATATTCGTGCTTATGTTGCAAATGAACTACAACAACATTTCCAAATTCCATTTCAATACTGGAATGCACGGGCATTTCAAACGAGTTCTTACATGAGTGGTGCCTGCATGGTGCGGCTTCCGTGGGTAAACAATTTTTTTTACAACATAATTTGGTTTTATCAACTGAGTTGATAATGTGAATTAGCCACCGTAAAGAGATTCAGAAGCTGACGTGTCGAGCGCTAGCCCTTCGTCGGAGCGAATCGAGGAATTGTGGGAATTTTTTTTACACTCTGTAACGTTGAGACGTTGTTCTTGTTCCTCTATGGCACTGAGCTGTCATAGTGGGTTTAATTGCTTTCAGATGTTTTAAAAAAAGTGTCGTAGTATAATTGAGAAAAAATGTTCTGTCCGAGAACAAAAACTGTAGTACAAAACCAGTACATCGTAGCATCTAACCAAGTGGTCCTTCGTATTATTTTGTAGCGATGACTATTTGACAATTATAAATGAGAACACCGAGCTATGGGGCGTGTACTATATGGAAGAAAGACTGGCAAATCAGTTGCTTTTACTGTAAAGAACGCAATGTTCACATTCCACTCAAATAGCGTTATTCAAAGAAAAGGATTCCTGTTGTTGCTCAGCTTCTTTAGGCCTAGTAAGTCTAATATAAAATAGTACTGATATCCATGTAAGAACCAGCATGGAGCCGCACAAGAACGTTTTACTTAGACTAGCAGCATATAGATCTAGATCTGCAGCGCCACTTGTGATGTGATAATGTTAGGGGCCAACCGACATCTTTTTTAAATAATAATAACAACAACAACAACAACAACGATAACAAGAGCCCTTGATTGTAATCACAATATTGAAGAAGACATCCCCACAACGTTGGAAGTTTTCCTTTGCTTTGAAACGAAACGAAACGAAACGAAACTACATATATGTAAATAAATCCTTTACAGAAACACCCACGCAACGTGCGTGCAGTATCCGTGGAAGCACTTGTTAAAATGTCTAAAGATAACTTAAGAGGGATTGCCTAATTAGAGGACCTATATGGGGGATTCACTCTCTTACCTTGATAATCTCTTGTCATGGGCTCAATAAGTTGTGTTCCATCAGTTACCAAATCTTTGTAAGATCATTTGCCTAAGTGTTTTTATACTTTAGGTATTTGTGTACCCACTTCTACCAATCTTTTCGAAGTATGCTACTATCGTTCGAGTTTCGTGCCACAAATGATGAACGTTTTAAGAGTAAATTACTTTGGCCTAGAACATAAAACAGAGTAATATGTCCTTGGACAATTAGATCGATAATTCAAGTCTCATGCCAGTTGTCAGTTGCCAGTTGCCACGTTTCACAAAATTTAGTATATAATTATATTTTTAAGCGCAGTTCTAAATGTAAAGCACTCACGTAATTTTTATATTAGTTACTACTCATATTCATTACACTTTTATACGTGTAGTTTTACGTGAAATGAGCGCACAAACTGTGTACGGTAATTTCATGAACGAAATAATCCATTTTCCTGACTGACTATTTTATTTGGCAGGGTTGGTTTTCAAACGTAACAATATCACATTCCTTCCAAATGGAGTGTTTACCCGCTTGGTCAATCTAAAATTTCTGTACGTGAAGATAACTTTTTCTAAGTTGAAGCTTTCCTTGATGCGAAAGGTAAATAAATCCCCGAATGAAGTAGTGCATGTAAAGAGAAATTGTGAACATCGGTTAGAACTTGTTCTCCACTTGAAAAAGGTTATTTTGGCTAAAAGGAAAGAGTCGTCTCATCTAGGCATTTTTAAGTACAGTTTCTTAAAGTACTTGCAGTTTTCAACACGTAACTACCTTTTTATATTGAGGATCGTTTAGCGTCAATATCTCACACTCGCTTGCGATTTAATTTTAGTGCCCTGAAATACCACCTTTTTCAGAAGCAATCACCAGCCTTTCCTCTTTGCGATGCACCTGTTGAAGATCCTAAATCCTTTTTTCTGTACTTCCCAAGTTTTGCTTCTTTGCGTGAAAAGCTGTTAACTTCTATACCTTTGTATATGTTTTGTTCGATAATCACGTGATATGCATTGTAAACAGCATAAGCTCTCTAGATAAGCTCTTTTTTGCAAGGTCTGGTTTCCACCTGCAACATATATCTTATTTTCAGAGTGAGATCACCATTTACTCACTGCCATTTCGAATTAACATCATTTGAATATTTACCCAAATATCATCATGAGAAGAAGTGCAGATGTAATCGAGTGAG
>CM042751.1:8322604-8327437 GCA_022496165.2 Catalaphyllia jardinei
TCAATTTTGTTGTTGGTAATCCATGTCAATCTTCTCCATCCTTAACCATCCTTGTTTCCTTATGTTTTATTATTATGTCTTAAGTGTTTTCCTATCTTTCTAAAGTATTATTTTTCAGGTTTCCTTCAATTTAAAGGTAATTTTGTCGATGTTCAAAAAAACTCAAAATACCGTGACGCAGCCCTATTAAGGCATTGGCTTTTAATGCAAGTTTTTTTACCGATTTAACTGATGGGTAATTCACTTAGTATACTCGCCGCACGCATGGACACATCCACGATTTGGGGTGGTATGATCATCTTATAAACCTTTTACTTTACACACATTAGGTGCTGAATTAGAGTCTGTTGAAATTGGCAGTCACCTGCGGCAGGCTAGCAACTCAATAGTTCAAAGAACTACAAAATCACTAAATAGTAAGGGATTGAGGCTTGAAGTTGAACGCTATGACTTTAAACAACAGTTTCCAGTGATTATTTTTGCTTTTCTTATATTCCATTGCTTTGCCTGCTCCTACCAAAAAACCATCAGGTGAAATGTAGTACTGGGAATCCTAGGTAACTTCAAATGGCCAAACAAGGATGGCAGGATCCTTGGCCGGTTAAAATTTTCTTTCGTGTAGTTGTCATACCTGGCAGATTTGGTGACAGGCAGGGGGAAGCATGCGGAGGATCCTGGAACTAGTTTCTGGAAATGTAATGAACGTGACCAGGAGGGCGCTACGGTAGCAATGCTCCTTGCTCATCGAGATTTTTTCTTTTTTCTCCTCCGCAGTCATGTTTCTCTGAAACCTATGTGGTACGACAGAAAAAGGTGATAAGAATACCATCCATTAAACAGATGATTCACGTTCTTCAACGGTCATGATTCAGGAAAACTCTAAGTCAATAAATCGTGAGAGCAAGGGTCTTACGTTTAAACTATACATTACGTATAGACTCAGTGGTCGGCTGGCGAAAAGGACGTTATGAGAAAACACAATAGAGCTCTTACTTAATGAATAGTTTCTTGCATTGAAAGTATACAAGCGCCAAGACGACGATTCCTCCATTGATGGCCACTGTTAATAACAGTCCAACGTATGCGTTCATTTTCAAACTGTCTTTGAGGCAATGAAGAGGAGCTACTTGGATCAGGTTCAACTGGAAAAACTTGGCGTAGTTGTTGAGTTGCAGAAGAGCTTCGGGCCACTGTATATATGAGAAGGCGTCCAGAGTACCGGCTGTAACCTAAGTGAGATGTGAACAACAAATTTTATTCAGGAGGAATGGAAAAGATCAACACAGCCGAGGTTTCTTAACGATGCTAATTTTATAGAGATGGCTACATTCAGATATCCAGAAATCGAACTAATGGAAAATGGCGGAACTCAGCCAAACGCCAAAGGTCCTTTGATGTCACTATAAACATTTCATGAATCTGGCAACCGCGACTCGTCGCATCCATCTTCTTCATTAAGGTTCTTGCCAAAGCAAAAAAAAATAAATTTCAAATTGTTTCGAACACATTTTTTTTTCCGCATAATCTTTTTAACATTTCTTCTAATCAAATGCAGTTAATTTTGAAAGGAAACTTACAGTAATGATTCATAACCAGATTCTTAACGTGAAAGCGTGGCTATTACGATGGTAGTCATAAAAATAATCTTAAGTGTCAAAGCTTGAATGAAGTTTCATAAGTTGTAATATTTTCACAATCTTTACCCATTATTACTTCTTCAGTATCGTCATGCGAAATAAATTCAGTAAAAATACCTGATAAAAACCGACGATGATTTTTAAGCGCGCCAGCACAACGTCGGACAGTGTCCGTGCCTTGGACTTTGCCTTGCTATCGTCACGGACAAGAATAAAGACTAGCAGAAATATGGCGCATACGATGAAGATCATTTGTGTGATCAGCCAGGGGAGGGTGGGACACTTAGTGCAGCGCGACATGGACTGGTAATAGCCTTTCACGCACACCTGAAAGAAGCAGAAAATGATTGCTGACGCACGATTCGTTTTGCACTCTTCTGTCTGGGAGGTTGTTAGGGAGAAATGTTCAGTGGAGGTGTTTGTATCTGTCAGGTCTGTCTTTTAACAGTTCGCTCCTACTCATTTGCATCTTAGTTGGACTGAGGCTAATGTGAAACAAATCGATATTACTCTTAAACAGAACACAAGAACTTCTGTTGGGCCGGCAACAGAATCCTTTGCATAATTTACATAAGCTAAGAGTTCAAACTAGACGGGTCCCCTCTGCTAAAATATCGCTCTGTGTTGAAAGTAATTAAGCCCCTATTCTCTCACCTCGCATAGTGGTCCCCCATAGCCTGTTTTGCACGGTTTTCGAACGGAGTTCAGTGATCCTAAGCAGGAAGACGCCTTTGGGCACGGGTATGGCTTGGGAAACAGTCCTGTAAAATTCACATCCTGGTGATTGTAATGCTCATCAGGTATCATCAACGCATCAACAAATCGCTGATACTCCCAGCTTTCGTTGTAATCCCTGAACTGCCACCAGAATCCTTCTTTGAGCAGTAAAGTCTCGTTGCAGAGGATTCCGCGAACTCCCTTGGGACACGCTTCACACCCAGTGAATCGGCCTTTCCTATAAAACGAGTTGATGCAGAAGCACCCACGGTAGCTTGCCCACTCGTCAGTCTTAGACCCTGTTGCATTAAATGTGAGCTAAATTAGGATGATTCTAGTTAAAAAAAAATATGAACGTCTTCTAAAGTCCCAAGGAACAAGGGCCAGAAACCCTCTTGTGGAGGTGAAGAATGACAAATACGCAATCTCTGCGAATGAAAATACGCTGACGTTATTCCTCTCCTGCCTCTAAGTGCAAGCGATCTGAGCCGTTTTGGAAATGGGTTCCTTCGCCGGACGCAAATAAAGCGCGTAAAGCGCATATAAGAAAAACGTAAACACAAGTTGTGTTTGGATATCCTGCCATATCTTTCAAATTGATTTATTTAGGAGCGTTAACGTTCTTTCCTCAAATTACGCGAAGGAAATATAATCTTACTCGTAAAAATACGCTTAATAGAGTCTGTAAACAAAACACTTTCGGGAATATTAAGCGAGACACTGGTTATCGTAAAAACACGGTCAATACCTCAATATTGTTCGGAGTAACGGTTTTTAATACCATTTCCTTGCACTAAGGCGGTCGTAAATTTCAATACCATTATTAAATTTCAAGCCACTGCTACTTGAAAATACAATTATTATATAATTTGTCTTCCTATGCCATAATGTTAGAAAAAAGAAATGACTTGCCGGCGGGACAAACGCGGCAAGCAAACTGATTCTTTGCAGGGAACTTGTCCAACTCCACAAATGTGCCCTTAGGACACGGTAGACATCCTGTTCGCCCTGCCAGGGTTCCATGATGACCAATAGTATTCTGATAAAATCCCCCTGTGATGAAAATCAAATTAAGCGAATTTAACTAGGAACATCCAGTTGGTGCTTACAATGTACCATAATTAAAAGAATGAATCAATTGATAACTCGATCTCAATTACATAATGCATACATTTAGCCAATACTAAAAACGGAGCTTCTGATTACAATAAGGTAACCTGACTTTAGTCTGCGATCCATTGAAAAAAAGGAATTACCTGGGCAGCAATTACCTCCAAAACACGCGAGAGCTCTGAAATTGAGCTCCCGATATGGTCACGCGATACTGATCAGCAGATACCTTGTTTTCACAGGTGTCAATTGATCATAACATGCATGCGCAATATCAAATATGCACTATGTAAACCATTTGCTGCATGCCCCGGTCGACCTATCAGCTGTAGCATGGTCGCCATGTTGCGCGACGTCCTCGTCGTCGTCGTCATTAAAGAAAGCACACGCTTAAGTTCCACTATAAATTGGCAGCCATGTATAAATATGGTGTAAACAGTACCTGCAGGACACTTCTGACAGTCATAAGAGTCGTTACTAACTCTTCTTTGGTAAGTTCCGAAATGACAAGGAGTACACACGTCATCGTTACAAGTGAAGCCACTGCGTGACAAGCCCTCTCGTAGTCGCTCGTCACGCGAGGCCTGAAACGTGTATATCTTATCCGTAGGAGCTCTGTAAAGAAAATATCAGAGGACACCTCAGTGTGTTTGATGCCATTTCCATTTTTTTTCTTCCAGGTTTACTTAAAAGGAAAAAAGGGAAGGCATATGATTTTGCCCTCAAAACATCTTCCTGCTCACTGAAATGATATTTTCATTAGGATGCCACCGTGAGCACCAGTGAGTAGTTTACACTTCCGCAGACTCTGTCATGCTGAGACCTTCAGTTACTGCTTATTCAGCCCTTGAAATTTATGTCAAGTTTTAATATCCACAGCATTTGGTAGTATCTGCTAACTATCAGACTTTGGCATGCAAATGTCATCGTTTTTGACAGAATTCTTCACTTTTCCAATTTTCTTGAGCTGCGTTGTATAATAAATACTTTTTTAGATGCCGTAATAATTCCCGATAAATGTTTCATCGACTTACGTTGTCTTAGGAACCTGAGAATATAGTGAGATCCAAGATGGCTAGCTTAATCATGTAATGTGATGTCACGTGACGTATCACCAGCAAAAAACAACTGTAGAGAAACCTAAAAGATTTCTAACACAGTTGTTTTGATGCAAATAAATACCTTTACTTACATTACTAGTCCAACTTTTTTCTGTTGTCGGAATGTTTCCATCTTGACTCGTACAAGAGCTGTCTGTAAAATGTAGCTTTAATGAAGAAAACGCATGGAGAATTACTCTCTGAATGACTGACTGACTGACTGACTGACTGACTGACTGACTGACTGACTGACTGACTGACTGACTGAC
>CM042751.1:8332896-8347896 GCA_022496165.2 Catalaphyllia jardinei
CAACAGGCATTTTTCCAGGCGTCAGCTTCAAATTTCCAATTTCAAGGTTGTTCAGTAACCATTGTGAACAACGACTACTTCGGATCACCCCAGTGAGCAGTTTCCACGAGTTGTTTTGTTGTTGACCTTTTTTAAACGCTTTTATGCTTTTAAAATAAGAGCTCCGTCGGCTGAACGAACAGCGCGCTTTTATGAACTCCTTCAACACGTGATGCTTTTTTCACACCTCATTGCACATCGCGCGCAATGTTTGAAACCTTTGAATTACCGATGTAAACACAATAAAACATTTTTTCCTTAGCGTTACTTTACATTTTTATGCAATGAGACTACGGTAAATTTATACTAAAATAATTAGACTACTCGCCCTCGTTTTCCACAAGCGATAGTCAACTCGGCTGCGCCTCGTTGACTATCTGCTCGTAGAAAACTCGGGCTCGTAGTCTAATTGTTAAGTATTAAAATGTACTCAATCTTTTGTTTACGTTGCTGTTTTCGCCTTTGCAACTGTTGTTGTTGTCGTTGCTGGTGGTGGTGGTGGTGGTGGTGATAATGATGATGGAGTTAGCTAAATATTCTATGATTTTCTGCTTACAAGACTTCCAGTTTCATCAGATTGCTTAAAACATTACTTGGAAGGTAGTCTATCTTGTTTCTCGCCAGATTCCTAACGTAACAAACACAGACAAGAATAAGATAAGAACGGGTCAGGGACAATACTTGTATCTTCCAGAATGCACAAAGCAACATTCGTTTTGTTTGTTCTATTTCGCTTGCAAATTGGAGAGTCACAAGTTACATACGTGATGACACGAGAAAAACTATTATTAGCGGTGCCAAAGTGGTTTATGCTACATGTAGTCCCGGGATTGTGGCAAATTCCGAGGAAGATCTGAAGGAGTGTCAATGGTTTAAGGTAACATACAATTGGACGAAACCGCAAACCAGTTATAGAGATTAAAATGTACATTAACTTTAAGATTCGATAGCAGAAAAAAGAACAAAAACTAATAAAAAGACATTTTTCAGCTTCTAATCACTTAACGTCATTATGTCTGCTTTAGTTGCTATTTAGTCTTCTTGGCACTGTATTTCTAATAAGAAGTCTCTTTGGAACACATTTTAAGATAAAAATTAGCGAAAAAATACGACGTTTCGATCTCGCTGAGATCATTTTCAAGTAAGAAATAGATTAATAGAATTTTGCATATAAGATGTAAAATCACACGTGAGAATATAAAAAGCGAAAAAATAAAGGTAAGTGATAAAAACTGAAATACAAAAGGCTAGATAACAATAGGATGAAAAAAAAAATAGGATAAAAATTTTATAAAACACTCTGCGCTATAAAAATAACTTTGCGCGGATGGAGTCAGACTGCGTGTTCAAAGTTGGCTTTAGTTTTTTTTTATGAAAAGCATCTCATAAATAAGCAGTCAAACTTGCTCTGGCACTTCCGTAAGATCTTGAATCTACGAGGTATGTCGCTTGGGTCCCCCCCATGTTGATCTCTGACGTGCTTTCAATCTTGTTGTCGGCACTGTATTTACTCTTTTATTGTTAGACATTTTTTGAGGTTTAATAACAAGCCTTTCATTACCTCTTTCATTTATTCTCTTTCATTACTGATCTTGATTTTCGAAGAAATAACTCTGTCCTCCATTGTTACATTGAAAACTCGGTTATACTTAAAATGCAAGTTTTACATTGCAAACAGGCTTACAGGATTTTAACGTTTTTCATGGTTGCCATGTTTTTCCTTGTTATGCTTTCAATCTTGTTGTCGGCGAAACTCCTGCAATAAGTCAATCAATCAATGCGTTACTACGACATGGACGTTTTACCAAACTAGATTATTCCACTAAAAGTACAAGAATGCTGCCATTTTGTTACGAACCTACATTCCATGCAGTATATGCATTATAATTTATCATTTGTGCTGATTAGTGTCTAGTTGGTGTGAATAATTTTTACAATGGAGTGCATTCACGACCTACAATGCAAACACACAGCGTCTTTAAGGTAAGTTTTCTGTATAGCAGCCTTTGAAACAACCTCGACATATATTTCTTCTATGTATGCTTGTTAAAAAGGGACAAAACAACAATATCATAAATATACATGACAAGACAGTGATATATACATCAAGATTTGTATATATACATCAAGATTCGTATATATACATCAAGATTCGTAAATATACATCAAGATTTGTATATATACATCAAGATTCGTATAGTTACATCAAGATTCGTATATATACAGCAAGATTGGTATATATACATCAAAATTTGTATATATACATTAAGATTCGTGCAGTTCGGACATAAAGGAAAGCATGACCGTTGCATCGATCACAGGCGGCCCAGACGTTGTTTGTGATTTACATACGTGACAGTATTGCGTTACGTATTGAGCCATTTTCTTTAATCGAAAGCAAACCTGGAAAAATTTAAATCGTCAAAATGGCTTTAGAACGACTTTAAAACGACTCAGCTGCCACAAAGACTTCAAAATAACACAAGCGCAGACTAAGGTAAGCTTCTTTTATTTCAATCCTTTACTACAAGTTGAACTTTAGAGCGATTTTCAAACCATTTTCATACATTCTCTTAAATGCTCAATACGTAACGCAATACTGTCACGTATGTAAATCACAAACAACGTCAGGGCGGCCTGTGATCGATCCAGAGGTCATGCTTTCTTTTATGTCTGAACTGCACGAATCTTAATGTATATATACAAATCTTTAACAATTATCCTGCAAAATCGCGCGGAATATCGTCTGATACTTAGCCGACGAGGCCGTAGGCCGTAGGCCTCGTCGGCTAAAATCAGACGATATTCCGCGAGATTGAGAAGGATAATTGTTTTATTATTCAACAAATTGATAACGAAACAGCGAAACATTTTTAAACCTCTCTGTCGACATTTTCTCAACTCACTTTTTCTTCCCACGTACGAAGCTATCGTATATCGCCAGATATTTGTTACCTACGGATGACAGATATCGAGAGCATCATGACCATATTTGGATTTGGATTGTTGAATAATAATGATGTATATATGCCAATCTTGCTGTATATATACGAATCTTTACGTATATATACGAATCTTGATGTATATATACAAATCTTGATGTAAGTTAAGTAGATCTCTTGAGCCAACTGTGAATCCCACACATTAAGTGATTAATCAGCCATATTGCCGGCATGGTTGTCCTGATAGTGTAGTGGTCATCACACCCGAACAGTGATCAGGGGGACGTGGGTTCAAATCCCGCTCGGGGCAATTACAGGTTTTCGAATTTCCTCAGAAGTTGTCCAGTGTTGAGTTTCCTCAGCTTGGACTGTGAATCCATTTGTGATCCTCCTGGGGGTGATACGTTGTTGGCTCAAGGGATCTACTTAACTAACTCATTACATCAATTACCCTTGTCCGCCTGTGAATCACATGTTGATCCTGCGTTATCACATAGAGAAACTGGCCCTCAGGGAGTCCCATGAAAATGCCACACATTAAGTGATTAATCAGCCATGTTTCCAGCATGGTTGTCCTGATAGTGTAGTGGTCATCACACCCGACTAGTGATCCCGCTCGGGGCAATTACAGTTTTTCGAATTTCCTTAGAAGTTGTCCAGTGTTGAGTTTCCTTTAACTTTCTACAAATCTTGATGTATATATCACTGTCTTGTCACGTAAATTTATGATCTTGTTGTTTTGTCCCCTTTTAACAAGCATATCTATGTGAATTTATGTTGCTCAGTGCTGCAGTGCTGGACGTGGTAGTAGATAAGCATTACTCGTGAATGTCTGATGCTTAACTCCCAGAGATATAGGCAAAGTGAGAAATGCTTTGATGTGGACGAGAATTCTTCACATCTTTCAATATTGACCATTAAATGTACTTACACGTGAGTGCTCTCTTGTGACACACCCATAGGAACAAGCCAATAATTCTTGTCAGAGCAGTCAGTTTTCAAAAGGGAGAGGTCGGTCGTAGCTCTCGAGCACTGGCAGTTGGACGGACAATCTACAGTTGAAATAAGATTACTTACTTCTTTCTCAAGCATCTGAGTGGGCCGGATTCCTAAATCCTCGAACTGATTGGCTAATCACGGGCACATGACCGGTCCAGCTTTTTACGATACGGCCCACGGGCCGGATTTTTTTCCTGGCTCTACATAAATTTCGCTCCTGAAAATTAGCGGTAATCGTCAATTATTTGCCTGTTTTACTCTTCCATCGACGAAACGTCAACGCAGGTATATCGCTGTTCATTTTAAAATGGCAAGGACAGTTCAATTGAGTGTTTTGAAGTTGTGAGAGTTTGCTGGACTGTTTGTAGCTTGTGGCGCTGTAATGGCGGGGAATCCTGAATGTGTTTCTCTCGCGCAGAATTTGAGTCAATTTCGGTCGAGTTTACCTCTGATTATTGTACTGAATTAAGAAGAATTTCTGTGGAATGCACTTAACGAATTCCCTCGCTTTCTCCTGTTTACGGTAGAAAAGTCTGATTTCAAGTGATTTTTATGGCAACGACTGACCGAAATTGTTTTGTAGTAAAACTTCAAACTTCACACGAAATTTCACACCGGAAAAACAACATTGGAGAACTTTAAAACAGGTGACATAAATGCAACTATCATAGAGTAGATCGAAAATTATTTGTTCTTTAATGCATCTTTCCTTATCTAGTATCCGAGTTACTCGTTCGTTGCGAAGAATTTTTACAAATCGTTAGTGAAGAGCACGCCACCCGATTCAATGACAAAGTTGCGCAAACAAACCCATTTGTAATCGAATAATGGAACAGAGAATTAACTCTGAAGTGCAAATTTAAGTGCTAATTTAACCCATGAATAACCCACTGGGCGTTAACCCTAGTAAAGGGAATCAGGGAACCACACGAGGTAAAGAAAAAATCTTTTGACCTCGGTGGGAATCGAACCCACCATTATTTGTGTTCATAGTGCTACACGGCACAACATTCATATGTACCATTTGTAATCTGCTGCAAAACCACGCAATTTACTGCGGGAAAAAAATAAACGTGTTATTTTCCGGCTTAGGGTCGGTCCGTATGGTGAAAAACATATATATAGTTTTAAGAAAAAAAAAAGGAGGAAAAATATCTTAAAGCTAAAAACATTTTTAAGGCGTATCACCCCACATCCCCAAACATCTCATCAATACATATTTCTGTTTAAGTGGGTTACATTACGTCCCCGCCTGTCCTTTTGTCCGTTTTTAAACTGCTCTACTACGAAAGAAAAATGCCAACTGCCAGTGGTAGTAATTTACCAAATAGAGAAGAAAAGAAAATGATATTCAAATTTTAGTATGAACTTTCAGTTGGATTACCTGAAGAATAAAACAGAAAAATGCAACTTAAATTTCTTTAGTTGTCCGGCAACACTAATTTTATTAGTTTTACACTTGTAAATTCTAGCTCCTTAAATCAGTTTTTTTTTACTGCAAGATGGTTATTAATAAACTAAATTTCTCTTTTCTCACTATCCAGATGTCTGATCTTAACTTGAACAGTCATTAGAGTAGTGAGTCAGCTTCTACCCGAGTAAAACAATTGTAACATGTTAAAACTATCAAAATTAAACTATGCGAACAGATGAATCCAAAATGCCTGTTAGCAAGCTAGGAACCCTCGGAGAAACTTAAGTATCTCTTGCAACGCGAAATGGCCACCCAATCAGAGAATGAAAAGGACTGATTTAAGTTTATGAGGAAAACCGAGTGGATGATTAACCTGCGGTTACCGAAGCGTACAGAGCCCACAAGAATAATGCTACTTCTGTTGGATGGGTTCCCGGACTCCCGTTATTTTCACGTTATCCCGAAAATCTGCTGGTCAAAAGAGTTGAGGAGGCACCGTCGTCTTGAACAAACACAATGCAATGAATGACGCGATTGTTGATTTTAAACACAAACCTAAGGCACCTGTCATTTGGATTCTCTTTTTCCGTAAACACTTAAAGTAAAGTTGCATTATTTTTGGTTGTTGTTGTGGTTTTTATTATTATTATTATTAATTATTATTATTACCATTACCATTACCATTACCACTACCACTACCACAACCACAACCCTAACCCTCACCATCACCATCACTATTACTATTACTATTACTACTACTACTATTATTATTATTATTATTATTATTATTATTTTAAAAAAATCGTCTTACCGAGTGAATTATCGACAATCCAATCCACAGCATCGAGTTTTCCTATTGACGAAAATAACATAAAATAGCTGATTAAAAATTGAAGCGATGAGACATATTCCCAAATTCAAACCATCAATAGAATATCAACCCAATGTGGTTTATAAAATACCCTGTGCTGATTGTGATTGGTGCTATGGAGGTGAAACCGGCCGATGTTTTGAAACTCGCAAGAAGGAACATATTAGGAATGTTAAAACATGTGCGAATGGATCAAACATTGCGAAACATGCGTGGTCATTCGACCATCACATAGATGACAATGCTAGTGTCATTGACAAAGGCTCTTTTCGTGTTAGAAAAACACTGGAGGCTTGGCACACCTCTGCTACCAAGCATGCAGACAATAACTCTAAGCCGATTCCTAGCCAGCATAGCATCCTTTTTAAACAACAGCCACCCAATTTACACGGTTATACTTTGCTTTTGTAGTTCTTATTGTTTTCATTTCACCTTTTTTTGCATATATTTTATCATTTCGCATTTCATTTTTATCCGTCGTAGGCTGCAGACTGACAGCCGAAAGCTCATTTTAGTTTTTAAAAGTTTTTAGCCAGTGAACGTTTTTATCTTTTGAATAAAATAGCTGATTAATAATTTATTTTGTGTATTACAGCTTGCTCTGAAGGGTATTAAGCCTTTCGACTTTTAAGGATGTTTATTTGCAAAAAAATATACACGTTACTTCCCCACTCAAGTAACATGAATATCTCAGCATGTTGTTGAGTCACTTCATTAATGTGGCATTCCAGAGTACTCCGGCAATTCTGACCATACAGTGAATAAAACATATTTCTGGATGTTTCTGGTTGGTTTAACTCAAATCATTATCAGTGGATGCCAATGCTTACATCTGCATCCGGGTCTTATATGGTCTTCCTTTTTCAAGGCAAATGCCGGGATAAATGTAGGCTAACAGTTTCTTTTCTTTATACGTACAACGTACACTTTCAAAAACTGAGCTCTTACTGTTTCCAGTTCCAGGTCAACATTCTCATCCTCCTCACTGTTTTTCATAATTTTTCTACAATTGTCTTAAGGAGAGTATGGCTTAAAATCAATTCTTTTTCCTTGTCTTATCAGGTTAATGATATTTACAGCCAGCCTTATTATGTTTGACTGATGCATAACATTAAAGGTAGTAAGAAAACAGCAGTTTATCAGTGCTTGAGTGCAGCAATTCAGAGCCACAAGTAACTCTTCTCTTTACTCGATTCTATTTCTTGGCGATTTAAGTTATGAGAATCTGGTGGTAGACCAAATCTTTTATCCCTGGTTGATTTTTTTGTTTTAATTGTCACCACTGGTTTGCTTAATGTTCTCTTGATATAGTGAGCAAAAAATGAGAGGTGAATTACTCCTAAACTTCTAGTACAGTTATTTTGTCTAGCTAAAAAAACTTTTGCAGGAAATATGGGGTATATGCGCCTTCTCCTCAATGTAATCATTTTTTATTTTTAGACATGTTATTCAGTTCTCTCGCGGATAATGTTACCACGCACGTTGGCAGATGTCTTCGTGGGGAATGAAAACCCCCGAAAGACTGCGCGAGCAAACGTCACGTCACATGTTGCGCTACAGTTTATGAGCGCTTTCCAATCAATAAAAAAAATTCCAGTTTGAATATCCAGAAGTTTCCAGTGACGAATGGAACAGCACATCTCGGAAATTGTGGAAAAGGGGCTAACCTTGCGCGGTATATTAAAATTGCCGAAAATTCGGTATTGGGAATTTTCGTTCCATTTGAATTTCCTCGCGTAGTTTCCAGAAATTTCGGCAGAATGGTTCGATTTTCCGAAATTCGACAATTTCAGGATTTTCTGGAGACTTTCGGGGAATTTCTGTGCATTCGTCTCCGTTTCGGAATTTTCGAATTGTTTTGTTCAATGGAAAACGCTCAAAACTTCTCGAGATTCTTAAAGCCGCGTGATTCAAAATTTAACTTGAGGCGGATTATCTCAAGAATAATGTTTTATCTGTTTATCCTCTCTTGAGCCTACCTAACAGGTTCATGATGAGTATGATCATTGCAGTTGCTGCCATACGATCCATGATGCGTTCCTCTATCTGTGAATCACAAGAGATGCCTTATTCAAAAAGAAATTTGACAGATCTACGATGGCATTGAAATACTGATAAAATGTGTTCTTTCCTAATATCTGCAAGAGCAACTATGCATAGCTTTTATCACTACTTAGCGTGGGCAGGATGATGGACTCCTGGCGAGGGACACCACCTGAAAACAAATTTAGAGTTTACAGAATAAAACTCAGAGAAAGCCGGTGTCAAACAGTCTTAGCCACAAAAATGTCGAGTTTTAATTTCCTTTTTACTCTTTTCTCCCCGAACATAGCTTGACTAGGAAAAAAAATTATTAAGACACTGATCACATATGCGTTTGGTATTTAAAAACTGGAAGCAGCTGGTAAAATCATCTTGTGGTGTATTGTGTCATTATTATAATTTCTCCTTCTTATTTTTTGTGTATTTTGTTTTTTCTCGACTAAAAGAAATCTTAACATGATCTTCCGTACCAAGGTCCTCTGAATAAATGTACCTCATTCAATCTTGAATGCTTAAACGACGGTGAAATATGCAAGAGATGTCTTCGGTACGTTTTATATTTTTTCTTGTCAGAACTTTATGTTCTCGTGTGTAGCATTTTCAATTATTTTTTTTCTGTTCGGCCTAAATCAACATGTAATTGAGCAGCAGTGTGATTGGTTAAATATCTTTCTTCATGTCAGGTTGAACTCATCTTTAAGCCCTGCGCTCGAATTACGCAGGACATCTTCATAGGCATTTTGTGAGTTAACTGCTCCGAAAAAAGCTTTCAATACGAAATCTTTATTCAAGCTGGGAGATTGTTATAATCTTTTTTTCTTTGTTTCAGTATCAGTTGGTGCTGGGTATTCGATCAATTGCTCGATGTTTACAAAGCAACGGGCAACTGGAGCTTCATTGAAGTTGTATTTGAATAAACAGATGGTCTTTTATTCTTTGTATGCAAAAAAGGAAAAAGAAGTCAACATTCAGTGCAAATGTCCTGTGCGAATATAAAAGTCGACTTCATAGACTGAAACTGAAAACAACGACAATGTCAAATAATTTCCGAAACTTGGTGAACCGAACCTTCCAGTGAACAAATCGAACCCGAGTGCAGTTTTAACGTTGAATCAGGAAAATGCCTGCCTTACCTCAAAAAAAGGCTATTTTGTCCGTAAAAAGAATTTACTAGCCGAATTTTTTTTTTTGCTAAAAGATTTCTTGTTTTGTTGGGAAGTCTTGAGAGTGAGCGTTTACCAGTGACAAAATAGTAAACTTTTAGTTACGAATTTGTCAGTAAACTAAAACCTCAGCTAAATCAGCCAGACATGTACAGAGCCAAAGTTACAAGCACAATGTTTACAGTTCAAAATAGTAACATTTCAAAGTCTGACTAACCTTTCAAGAAAGCCTTCGAAAAAGACAGGTGACGTCAAACCAGGGCCAGGTACATAAGAGTTTCGATCTATCTTTCTAGACTGAAAAATACACACACAGCTAAATGCATGATCTGTTTATTTGCATACTTGAGTAATGGGAAAGTTTAATTTGAAATTTCCCTTGGTGAGCCGGATTTTTTAAGCCAATCGGGAGTTCTAAGTTATGGAAACGTCATATACCAATTAATGCCGAAATGATTATTGGAATCGTTTAGGGGGTCTATGGCATGAGCCGATTATCATGGCAATTTCTAGTTGCATTACTTTCGTTCCTAATTAACCATCAAACCAAATTTCTTGTTTAGCGGTGCAATTATATAACCCACGCAGGATATAAGAGAGAAAAAAATTACGAGTGGTCCCAACACACCGGAAGGGTTGACTGAGCCGGTAAACCCAGCGAGAATACTGTATATTGCTTAAGTAATGATCCGCGTAAGAAGTAGGCAGAAATCGCTAACTGAATGCCAAAACATGAAGTGATTGTGGAAAAGATTTTGGCAAAAACAGAAAAATTAATCTTGCCAACTTTCAAGTTGTTGATCACCAACACGTTCATGAGATGATCATGACGTGTTGGACCAATAACAGGGTCTGAAAGAACACAGCTTAAGATTAGTTTCAAACTCCGCAGGTCCAGGCAAATAAGACCAACTTTTGGAAAAGAAAAAGAAAGAGAGTAATAGAAAGTGCACATGATGTCCGCATTTCCTGTATATTGTACTCAAGTAGCTAACAGTGTTATAATGCATTGATGCTGGCTATTGGGACTTACTGATTTTGTGTCGCCACTGAAGTAGTGGGGAGGAGGAGGGGGTGAAAGAATTGCGTGACGAACAAGTCAACGGTTGCCAAGTAGACCACCTTTCATTACAAAATGTAAGTAATTGCACAGATCTTTTACTCCCAGGCTGTGTTCGGAAACACTCTGTAGGCAAACCATACACCTATAATTGAATCAATGTCATCACTGATCTTTATTTCCGCTTACATAAACTTACAAAGTTTAATTCCCTCTCAAATAGTCCCCCGCTCCCACTGGCATAAAAGGATTGATACAAGGCTGCCCCTTCATTATTTTCTATTGACAACATTAAACCTTTGTAGTAACAATAGATTACATTGTCATTAAATCAGCCAGCATTCACTGGAAGCAAGCCTACGATAATTAAAAAAGTATCCAATCACAGCCAGCAAAAATAGACAGAAAGTTTGTCAACTGCATTTCCTTTGGAAGTTCCACATCCAAGCTTTCAACTCGGAACTCAGTATTACAATAGTTTGCGTTTTTCTAGCAGAACTCGAATTCCGAGTTTGATCTTGAATTGCGTCATAGCAGAAAATATTGACCTGCCTCATTTCCATAAAATGTATATTTTTGATACACGCAATGATTCGATTCATTTTTATGTTAATGGTGCCAAAATAATACGCAATACGAAACATGTATTAAAGACCAAGTTAATGGCTGTGGTGAAATTATGAAGTCTATAGTCTAACGTTGGGGAAGAGATTTCTTTAGTTGGGTAATTCACCGGTGTGACCTTTTTTCCATTCGCTCTCACTTTCGTTAAGAAATTCATATCCATACCTCGGTGATCACAAAATGATACAAACTAACCAAAGTCATACTAAAGCAGGGTGCATCGTTTACATTTTAATTCAAGATAAAGACTTCTCAAAAGCATTAATAATTCAGCAAGTTGAAACAAAAAAAATTACAACCGTTAGGAACGTTTGGATACCCGGTGTTAATTAGCGTAGATTTTGACGATTTTGCTTCTTTGTTTATCCCTTAGTTTTTGTTTCGATTGAGTAGATGTATCACTCACAAGAGACAATGTTTGATCGGCTAAACACCTCGAATATCGTGAAAAATCGTACTCCGTTTTTCAGTATTTTCAACTCTTCTTTGTGTTTGGATATCCCGATGAAACACTGTTTCTTGCGTACATTTTTGATATATTATATCCAAAATACATTCTAGCGGGGGCGAAGTTTACTTAATTATACAAAATATATCAAAACCCGAGTCTGAAAGATAACAAGGTAAAAACAAGGAATAGTTAGCATAATGCTTAATAAGTGTATGTTTGTAATTTGACCAGTTATCCTAACTAATTAATTGGGCTGTCAGTCTGACGTCACCCAAAGCCTAATCTGAAATGTAGTTAATGATATTGGTGTGATTGTCAAGCCATTGTAACTACAGAGTAATCCCAACAATCTATGGATAACAGTGTTGATATGACTGCCAATGTTTTCATTCAGCTTTATGAGAAACGGTTCATTAAAAATGTTACTTAAGCAGTTAAGCAATCGGATTGGTTGATTTTAATTTGCCGTTTTGAAGTTGTTTTTAGTTGTGTTTTAAAATAGCTAAATTAATACCGCTACATTAAGTTTGTCATTACAGACTCAAGACTTTTTTTCCATCAGTTGTTCACAAAAACAAAACCGTTAAAACAGTGGATCAGTCGAATATAAAAGCAATCCTCTATGTATAGTACAAAGTTGGTATCAAAATATTTAAGATGATTTCTGCAGAACATTGGAGCAATAATGGCAAACATTAAGCGACAATGGCAACAATTAAGTTACCAAAAAAAAATCCATGGCATAATAAAATTTAGAACACAGCTAAGAAAAACTTATTGAGACTTAAAGGGGCTACCTCACGGTATTTTGAGGTATTTTGATCATCGACAAAATTATCTTTAAATTGAAGGAAACCTGAAAATAATACTTTAGAAAGATAGGAAAACACTAAAGACAATAATAAACCATAAGGAAACAAGGATGAATGGCGAAGATTGTCACGGATTACAAACAACGAAATTGAAAAATTTAGGCTAAAATTTTCAAACCGTTTAACCGTGACGTAGCTCCTTTAAGCTCTCAAGCTGACCCCGTGAGAGAAAATGGACTTGAGGTTATCCATATTTCAATACAAACAGGCGATTCGCCGCGTGTTAATCCCTGGCCAAACAGAGCTCCAAGTAGACCCAAGTGTTCTCAACTTGCGTCTACTTGCGACGTTTGGCCAGGGCTTCAGTCAAAAACACAATAAAACACGTTTAGTATTGTAACTAGGTTTGACACTATCTTTCTCGAGAATGCTTGAGAATTTAATCGAGGGGGTCACTTAGAGAAATGAACTTAAGTGAGTTGTTTTAAGTAGTATTCTCAAAATTACCGTACTACGAGTAGGTTTTTAGTAAATAATTTTTGCACTTATTGCTCGAACTTTGGGCGGAATCCGTCTTAAACCATCTTTTTGCCTGCCCCTAAACTCTGACAAAGCTAAATGTACGGAATGGGGACATATTCGTTTGTGATGAATAAAGCTCTGGGGTCTGGATATGATACATTGTTCATTGGCAGTAAGAGTTGTCCGTCGTTTCCGCAGCCCAGGTACAAAGTTCTGTATTGCCTGTTTTTAAAAACTGTAAAGCTCCAGTAATAAGATGGCTTGAATTTCATTGACTTCTCTATTGTGCCCGTGTGTTCCTTAAAGGTGAACATGAAAAAATATTTAACATTAGCTGACAGACGAAAAACCATTTGAAATAAGAGTGGGCCAGTTTTACTGTTAGCTTGAATAAAAGTCACTTTAAGCGCCTATTGGCCCACCAAACAGGCGCGTATCTACTCCGGTGCTTAGTCTAAAAGTACCTTGTACACCAGTACCTTTCTTAGAGGCAGCCGCTCGAGAGTCGCTACCCCTACGTTATCCTTGTACCCTACCCCACGTTATCCGGCTGAGCCTCCCGCTTCCTGCCATTGACATAACAGTTAATTCATATCCAAATTGTAGCTGTAAAATAGTTACAAGAGGTGGCACGGGAAACGCCTGTTCCCGGAGGGGGGGGGGGGAGTGTGGGAGGGATTGTTTCCTTATATCAGTTACAGAGGTATGTGCAGCCCCAATACTTTTTTTACCGTTTTGGTCAAATATGGGATATCGATTTTGCTAAATAGGGTATGGTTTTTACACGCTAGTCTTGGAATGGGTATGTCTATTTTGGTATAAGCTACTTTTTCATCATTATCGAGAACTGAGGCCATCAACAAAAAAGCCCTTCACAATGCCTTTAACATCGTTCTGAACTAGGAGACTAATTAAAAGGCAGGTCTGAAACAGGGCATTGATTTAAGGGTCAGGTCTCAAATAAGGGTCGAATTTTTGATCAGGTCGCAGATTGTGATCTTAAATAAGGTTAGGGTTTTGGTGACCCGCGCGCAATTTTTTTTCTGGCAGTCCTTCCCCTCGCCCATCCTTAGGGAAACAACACCAAAGGTACAAAGCTACATGTACTCGCGACGTTCATTTTCCTTTGTATCTCTGTGCTTTTGTTTTTTTTGTGGCAGGCTTAGCAAGTCGGTAAAGTGTAGCCAGGCTTATACTAATATTAAAGTAGTTCATGGCTGAATACTGACCACGGCTACTAGGCTATTGCCTCCATCCGTGGCATTCAAAATGTAAGTCTTCAACGTCTTTGTGTCTTTAAAGAGAAGGCCATATCCTGTAACGGTCGAACCTCTGGTTGTTTTGGCAACGGCTACAAAGAAATCAAGGAAATACTGTTACTTGAAGTGCAAAAAAATGGCAATAACAACTCTTTATTTGTTATGGTGGTCTAGGTTTGACGCTTTCACAAGATAACATCGCATTAAACAAAGACAAAAATATTCGATACTCTATTCGCACATCTAGTCAGAATATTTACAGTTGACTCCCGATAACTCGAACCCTCGCTAACTCGAAGTAATTTTCATTTCCTTTCAGGCCATTTTCTATATAATTTTACCCTCGATAACTCGAACTTCCGATTTCTATTTCCCCTGAAGGTCAAGTTATTCATGATACATTGAACTCTCTAACTCTTTCCTGATTGGCCGAAAGCGTACAGTGAATTTTCGAAATCAGCGCCCTTGACGTCATAACTGCAGTTTATACAATTATCATGTCAAGGACACCAGACTCAAGGTCACGGATTATTATGCCATGTATGACCGCAAAGCATGATTTCCGACGGTAATCATGTCAACTTCGTGTGATTCGTGCTGCTTGCTGCCAGTGAACAAGCAGAAACATGACTTCCAAGCTTTGACAAAGAATTGATTGACGATGCCAGTATTGCTAGTAGTTTTAATTCCTATTTTTCATCTGTTTTTACGACTGAGGACTTCACCAACTTGCCTTCTTTAGAGCCTTTAGTTTGTGAGAAACTTAATGATATTTCCTGTACTACTGAGGAAATTTTAAAG
>CM042751.1:8350396-8352896 GCA_022496165.2 Catalaphyllia jardinei
GTACGTTCAGGAGTTGCCTTCCTGCATGTGTCACACTTGCAGAAAAATATACACTGCCTAACTGACCACATGTAACTCAGACAGTGTACCTTGTTGGAATACTCCAATTTAACTGCTGTATTTCTCTTAGGCTTCCAATCAAGAGGTAGACGGACGTCATCCTGAATACTTTCATCGTACTTTAGTAAGTCTAGACTCGCTGGAGGCACTTCATTTAAACCAACATCGCTAAAAGCTATCATGATAAGGTGAAGTAGTTTCAGAACATTGTCGCCTTTCTCGAAAGACACACTGCGCTCGATTCCTTTAAAATCCACGTGAGCTTTGAGGGCCACAGGATTGTTCCACCTGTTTGTGAAAAAGCGTAGTCGGGTTAGCGTTTCTTCTATTTTCGCGCAGTTTTAAGTCAGCATTAATCCTATTGAGACCAGGCCTTTTTACCTTTTTAAGTCTGTAGGCCGAGGGGGACAATTGCTTTGAAGCCCTTCCGATGTAACTTTTATTGTATTAAAGCTATACAATAGTGAAACTTGGAAGATTTATCGCAAGTGGACAAATATTCCCTTTGAGATCTAAAGTACAGTGACGCCAAAATAATTGAAAATGATGCCTTGGATGTTCAGCGTGAAAGATTCCTTGCCGCAGAGTCTCCTTTCGCGTGTCGTTTATAAATTCACGTGCTGGCTGTAATGCCTGCTACACTGGTGAGACCACGCCACATGTCAATATGCATCTGCGAGCACCTTGTCTCGGACAAGGCTTAATCGCATGTTAAAGAGCACTTGCAGTTATTAGGGACTTGTCATGACACCTTGCATGCTCTGCAGAGTCGTTCACTATTCTGTAGATTCTGCCGCCTAGAGTTTATAAGTTACGTTATTATATAGCTCTGTCTCACAAGGACTGAAAAACTGGCTGAAAACGATAGTGACCACGGTCTAGCTTTTTCCATCAAGACCGGCATCTAGACCGGTAATGGTTTGAAGTGACAAAGTTGCAAACTAAGATGCAAAATCATTGACTGTTTTCATCTAACAATATTTATTTCTGTAAGCGAGGTGACCAAAAAGCTGATGACAAAAAAAAGTAAAGAGGACGAGCAAACTTTGGAAGAATTAAATTCGGCTCAACGCCGTTCGAAAGCAAAATGTCAGTTACTACCAACCAATTGCATTAAACTAATTAAATTGTTCTTGTTTTTGCCATATAATAAACATCTTATTAACCGAGCTAAGTCGGTCTGTATGGGAGAATCGTGACCTCGGTCGTATGTACAAAACCTCACCATGCGTTCGGTCTGCACTTAAGACCTCGGTCAAGATTTTCCCATATAGATCTACTCGGTTTATAATGAGAGCTAAGTAAAAGAGGTGCTGAATGTCAAGTGAGAAACTCCAACGCTTTGTAAATGTAATTGCCCGAGGGCAATTAATGATTCATTTCACGCGTATTTTCAATTGAAGTTTTTACAAAATAGCCTGAGTCGCGAAACGACGAGAGCAATTTGAAAAACTTTGAAAAGAGAAGTGAAATTTATCTCTAATTGCCCGAGAGCACTTGCGAGTACTTGTTTATCACATAAACGGCAAAATTCTATACAAAAGACAACTTCCAAGGTCTTGCCCTCTTGCTAACAGGTTTGCCGGTTGTCATTAAAAAACAGGCCGGCAGTAGCACTGGGAAAGCCTGGTATAATAGTAAGCAAAACACAGCAAGTTCAATTCACTCAAAGTAATTTCACAATACTGCGACACATCCGGGACTTTTATGTGACTTCCGCGCGTAAATGCAAACTGAACTAGACGCCTTGTTGCGTGTACCCAGGCAGTCGTTATACTGAGAAGCACTATCTATATTGCAATTGAGCTTAAATGTTCTGCATTTGAAGTAGTGCGAAATTCAACCGAATCGATGTGCTCAAGCTATTCTGCCTTCGATTGCATTTCTTGGAATCGATTAATAGCTTATTACGTACACAGACCTTTAGCACGTAAAATGAGTCAAGATCGTTACATCAGCCTATGAACGTTTCAGTCTATTTTCTTTAGCCTTTGCCGTTGTTGTTGTTTGTTTGTTTTTTTTTTTTCATTTCTCAAACGAGAGAGACATTTTGAATTTCAGAGTTATGGCGGTGCGTGACATAGAGCCACCCTGGGCTCTGTAAATTTGTTCAAAATAATTCGAGGAATATCTCAGGTTTGGGAAAACGCAGATTTAAAAATAAGAGAAGTGTAATCTTTATTAATCTCCTATAACATCACAATTTCTTGACTTTATCCACTAAATGGTTTTCGAATAATTTTTTTATTGCTTAAGGATTGCGTGACAGTACAATCCAAGAGTTGTTTTGCTTGGGTCAACTCATACATTAGTTTCTTTTATCTTAAATGTACAATAATTCGCTACATGGGTTTCATTCTTGAGAAGACACATACCTCTGTTACAAGAAATTAACTAGAGAATATCGTTTAGTTCGAGATTTTAACTTTATTAAAGTTTA
>CM042751.1:8357896-8359112 GCA_022496165.2 Catalaphyllia jardinei
AATTTATATTTATTTTCCCCACCGTCGTAAAAATAGAAAAGACCTGTGTTGTCTTTTAAGTCCTTGATCAACGTACAGACTACATAAACGGAGCGAATAAAAGAGTGCGTCTGATCAACTGCTTTGACCGGTCGAGTAAAAGAGGGCAACGATAAAATGGATGCACGTGTTTCGCGTACCGCACTTTCCATTTGGCAATACTTTAGAAGAAGAATCTTTTTTGTGGGAAAACTTTTGGTTTCCGCGCTCAAACCATTGCGAGTGTGACATGTCAACAAAAAAAGAGAGAGAGAATGTCGCTGCAAACGACTTTGTTGACAAAAGTCTTGTGAAGAGCGTAGGCCGCGTTTAAATTAGAACGCTTTTGTTAACTTTATTACATCTTCGTATTTACTTCACACATCAGACTGTTTGATCAACAGCCGCCGATTTATTGACTAGAGCAGTCGGAAATCCGAAAGCTTAATCTAGCCCCAATTATTCCGTGAATTAAAAAACTGGGCACTGCAAGTACATGTCGCGAAACACAATAACATTGTGGGCGATGAGGAAGAAAAAAATAACTAAACAGATTTTTTTTCTTCATTCAACAATGCGTGGTAAAATTAAAAAGGCATAGCTGCCATGGAAACATCAAGATCCTTCAAAAGTGCTCTAAATGACTTGAAAATAGTCAAACCACTATGTCCCACATCGAAGAAAACCTTAAGCGAGAGGGGAAACTCCCCTCTTTCTACCGAAGATATGTTTGATGATACCCTCACCATCATGCCCAATATAGAAACAGCATCTAACTTCTTGGACACGCTTAACAAAGCACATTCCTCCGTAAAATTCACGATGGAAACCGAATGTAATGGAATGCTTCCATTTCTGGGTATCCAGCTACCGAATCGATTGCCACAAATAGAGACAAAGGTGTACGTAGAGCCAACTAATTCGGGTCTACTCTTGTACTATCAGAGTCATGTCGACAATTGGTATAAAAAGGGTCTACTGGGAACTATGCTTGATCGAGCACATCGTTTATCTTCATCTTGGACACATTTTCCGATGAATGTGACCTTTTGAAAACAGTATTCTCACCCCTGAAGTATCCCAACCATCTTGTTAATTCTACCATTAAACGTTTCGTTGACTCGAAGGTTTGCGACCAGCAGAAACCTCTATCGCCACCTCAAGAGACAGATGACACGTTTCCACTGGCTTTACCATT
>CM042751.1:8368012-8390920 GCA_022496165.2 Catalaphyllia jardinei
ATCTTTCGCCTAACCCTAACCCTAAAATATCAACAATTTTGCTCGCACGAGTGGTCTAAATACTCCAGTTATAACTGTAGAATCTCCGAGTGATATTCACCATAGCCCAATTAACAAATAGATCCGGCGTGTTGCGAAAGATATTTGAGGGATAACACAATTTTAGCCCCATTTGACTTAAAAAATGTGTTCGAATATATCGGTCTTGGAACATTATCTGTTCTTCGAAGCTCAACGTTTCCCAAAAGTTTTCTCGACCTTTGCACTCGGAAAATTGTTTGCTCCTCGAACTGAAAGATAATCGTGTCCGACTGCGACAAGTATCCGAGCAATTTTGTGCCAAATGATAGCTGTTGTTTATAATAATAAACTATATCAGAGACAAGGAAAATATCACTGACCCAACATAGCAAAGGTTGAGAAATTAGCCTTCTGCGTAATCGCGGTTTTATGTACCACGATTATATTATTTTACCGGTAAAATTATTTCCGAAGTAACATCCCTTGAATCTACTGATTGCCTGTCAAGTATTATTTGATGCTTCGTAGATTAAAGGGTTTTCATGCTGCGAGAGATCAGAGTTTCTATTTCCGTTTGTCACTGATTTCATTAATTGCATTTTCTTTGGCTTTGATTTATTTAATCTCGTTAGCGTTTAGTATCATCTGCTTGGTTGGCATCCAACTTTTAAGTATTTATAGTTAAAAGATATAAACTCTTCGTGCTACCATCAGCATCGGGTCAAAGAAACGCCACTGGAAGTTCAGAAGAACGAGAAATGCTCTGTGTCCAAGCTTCTCTGAAATATCTCAAACTTTCAAGAATGTTTCTGTTTTTAGATAAAATGAAATAAAACAAATTTTAGATTATGAGCGAAAGCGAACTCTTATTGTTTTAGTATAAATCTACTAGTCGTTTAAAACTTAATCTAAATTCTCTTCACAGTCAACACTTCGAAAGCGCAACTAAACAAGGGTTATCATTTTGAAATTAGCCGCACACTGCTAGGACCCTGCTAGGCTACTCATTATCTTTTTAAGCAATAGACCACTCTTTCTATGGGTTTACTGGCGCAATAAACCACGCGGGATGTTGGGAGAACACGAGAAAAGCTTGTAAATCACGAGCCGTCAGGCGAGTGATTTACAAGCTTTCGAGTGTTCTCCCAACATCCCAAGTGGTTTATTGCGCCGGTAAACCCATAAAAAGAGTGGTCTATCACTTTTATGAAATAACTATGGAGAAAGTCTGTCAATGAGAGGAAAGTTTATTGTACTTTCGTGATCAAGTTGCTTATTCTCATCAAATTCATGAGATGACGCGACAAACCAATCAAAAAGACTGAAAGAACGAAAACAGAGACTTCGCGCCGGACACAAAATCCGCAGCGACGAAGCGATGAAAACATTTCACGCTGTTTTAAGAAAGTTTTACGGTAAGAAAGGAAAGAAAAAGGTTATCGGTGAATGGCAAAAGGCATATTAATTAACTCAAAGCTATTCTGACGGAGAAATGCAGGGATTCGTAGGTGGAATCGGTCATCACGAAAGTAAAAGGCTGTACGAAAAGTGTGCAAGTAGTACAAACTTCATGTGCTTGGCGAAGTGATTCAAGGCAGTGTTTAGCGATAATTTCCCAAGGTTTTGCCAGTGGAATAAAGGTTAGTAACAGAAACGCTGCTTCCAAAATTTATTCAGAATTTATTTACTTATGCTGACGGCTATGAAGTCTGTGTTTCTCTCTGTATTTTGCTAAATGAAAACCGTATTGCTTGAAAGCTAAGCTTATCGAAATCAAATTCATATATCGTGTTATGCATGAATGCATTGAGTTTAAACTCAAAAAATTCCTAATAGAAAGAAAACTTTTCCCTGCTTGTTTGACAACCCAAATTGAGTAGACAAGCCCAGCTGACTTAGTCCTCCACAGACTGTGGAAAGCACCGAAACAACGGTTTAAAACTTCTTTAATCTTAATCTCAAGCGTAACCGGAGTCGGCGTAAAAGTTTTGCCGTGGAAAAGAAGATAAAGCTTTATGTGATAACCAGCTTCTGGTCGTGTTTTTTCTTGCAGGTTTCTATGTGTATGTTGAATGAAAAGATATTCGTGTTATTAATAGCTCAGCCAGTGAAAGGCAATTATTACATTTCTTATCGCTACAGTTCCGAGTTTTCTAGTTCCCGCGTAGAGTTGCCATAGATCGAGAACCGTGGTACAATAGAACATAGGTTTAGCAACTCTATTGACCAATCAGAGCGTGCGTAGTATCTCAGTTATTTTATAATAAGCAATTAGATTATGGGCTGGAGATTTCTATCGGGTGATACTTAATTGACGAGGGCGCAGCCCGCGTCAACTATCACGCATAGAAATCGAGAGCGAACAATCTAATTGTTTTAGTATAAATCTATTAGTCAAGCAAACTTTATCTAAATCCTCTTCACAGACACTTCGAAAATGCCAGTCAGCGGCGATAATTTTGTTAACAAGCGCAAACTGCTGCGCTACTCACTATCTATCACCAATTAGTATAAATTTACCGTAGTCTATTGTGAATCCGTGAATTTGATTGGCTACATTACCGTCTTCTATTTAAACAATAGAGTGTTTCTGTCGAGGAACTATCAGACCGATAGTTCCGAGACATAAACACTCTATTGTCTTTATTGTTCTCCACTAAATTTTCTTCCGCACGCTAGTTCAAAAATCAATTAGACTTCAATTGAATTATTTTCAAGATTTCGATACGAAAGCCGGGAAAGCCAAATATAAAATTTGAAAAATAAAACAGACAAAAGCCCTTAATACAATTTCAGTTGTTTATTTTCGACGAAACCCGCTTGTTTACAACAAAATTTTCACGGACGACTACTATCCATCCGGGTATTTCCGGCGGACGACTACTATCCATCCGGGTATTTTCGGCGGACGGGCACTATGGGCTGATAGTGGCCCTCCGCGGATGAATACTATCGAGTCACGTGATCAATTTAAACCAATAAGAATCGGAGAAAATTTAGTGGTGAACTATAACTGCTGATAGTCATCAGTTACGCATCAGTGCACATCGTGCATCATGTTTGAACCTGATGTAACCTAATAAAACAGTTCTTTTCTACGCGTTACTTAGCATTATTTTCTTTTTATGCAATGAGACTATACTAAAACATACTAAAACATTTATACTTATTATACTAAAACAATTATACTACTCAACAATTATACTACTCGCCCTCGTTTTGTACGAGCGATAGAGATCTGACTGTAGAAAACTCGGGCTCGTAGTCTAATTGTTAAATAGATAGTGAGTATCGTAGCCAATCAGAGAACAGTATTCGTGATAGAACGCTAGTAGATTTATACTAGAACAGATTGTACAATAACCCAAGTTATTCTCGCATTTTGATTGGTTCTTCCCTATGATCTATTAGAGGACAGATGCACAATTAACGTCATCATTACAGAGTTTTTGCCTCTGTGTCTAAAAATGGCGGAAAGTTTTGAGAATGATTTATACAATATTTTACGTTGCTGGGCAAAAGATAAGGTACAAAAAAGTATTGCCTAGGCATTGAACAGGTTCGAGAAGAAGGAAGAAGAAAGATAAACCCATTTCTTTTAGAAAAATATTCAGAAAAAAATACTTGAACAGTCTCAGTCGGCAGTAGAACGAGACTAAACCAAGCACGAAATTGGTCTTGATAAGCCAACAACCACTGTTTTATTCCGAACTTAACAAACCCAATAAACAAAATGTGAGGGATTAATTTTTTTAAAAAAATTCAACTTTTTCCAGTCTTAAAATAATTACTGACACACTAATTGATATTAGGAATGAAACAAAAACATCACTTCTTAAAATCAGTTAAAATAAACACATGATCTTGCTTTCCCGGCGATGCGAGTATTCCAGTCCATTTCAGGGCACAGAAGCGAACTAAGTATAGCAAACCACAGCTCACGGCCAACTGTAGCGCAGCTAGAATGCGTCTCCGACATTATATCAAACTGATTTAAGAATAACCAGCTACAGAAGACAAAAATTTTGACCCTCAAAAATGCTCCTTTCATTCAAAACTCGAATTAAATAGCATCGAGTTGACCGCAACCATAAGTTTTCCGAGGATATTTTTTCAACTCCTCCAATATTTAACGCAACGTCCAAGGTTTTCGGCTCACATGGTTGCTCTGAGGACAAATCTAGCTTGACTTTCCAGCATTTTCTTTATAATTTGTAGATTTCGCAGCTCAATTCTGCTTCTGCTGTCAGTTTTCATCCCACGTAGAGAGACACTCGAGCTCCTCGAGCCAGGTTTGACAGTAGCGTGATTTTCCTGGACCAATCACAATTCTTTGCTACGCATGCATAGCAACCAATGAGATTTCGTATAGATGATAGATTACATCAAATAGCTTTTTTCGTGTCCGCCAAAGAGGCAGGGCAAAGGCCGGTTTCCGCGTTATGTTGAAATATTTTGAAACAAAAAAAAGAGTTGCCTCCCTTGTCAAATTTTATACAAACTCAAAAAAATTTTTCCGAGCGCGGAAATAGGTACGAGTTTAGTGCTACTGTGTTATGCAGGATTTGGAAGCAGCGGTTTTCCCGATAAAATCGCGTGAGCTATTAAAGAGATGACAAGAGTAGACAATGGTAAACTATTCATTCTTTGCGTTCCAATATTTACTCTCTCCATACTCAGCAAGATTGTGTGCTGTCGCCTAGCTTGCATACGGCTGGCGCGCGGGAAATTTGAATTGACCAATCAGGATTCAGCAGATGGGAAAAAATTTTAGTGTCCTCACGTTAATGCAAGTTGACAGGAAAAGCATTGAAATCAAGCACCTTTTCTCATTGGAGATTGCATTAAATATTCACTAAAGAGGATTTACAATTCCCAAAACCATACCACATTGCAAAAACTGAAAAATATGAAACATCTTTTGTCTCCAAGCTCCTAATTTGGCGCCAAAAATAGTAGTTCCTCGAGCGTCGCAATGTAGGATAATAGTAGTCTTATTTTGAACAAATCGTGCTGTTCGTCGTCAAATTAATCCCGGAATTCTCTAGTTAACTATTAAAAGAGGCCAAAGCAACTTAAGCATTGTCTTCATTTTAGCTGGCGGGCGGCCAAGAAAAAGGCTATCTTCGTGTCGTTTCGGAAGGACAGCTGAGTTTTGACTGCCGCACGTACTGCGGGCTCAGCCACCGTATACAAGGCGTGTTTTTGTTCTTACTACATTTGACGTCATCTGTGATCTATTACTGAACAGACGCACGGCAACATAAAATCTATTTGTTAAATAGGTGGTTGAGTGAGTAGAATAGTGAGAGTAGTCAGTAAGAGAATTCGTTGGAGAACGCTAGTATATTTAAGGACGTTCGCGCCCATTGCTACTGCGCACCTCTATTCATTGGTCACGGGCGTGCCACGTCATTTTCAAGCGCGCGCTCCGAGTCGAAAACTCAACAAAATATAGAGCTGATGACCTTTGCGCTAACTTGGCGTGCGGATATTTTTGTTGGATGTTCGGTAACCCCTACATTTTTTCGCCACAGAGCACTTCATTTTCTGATTCTTCCACTATATTAAAAAACAAAAAAATCTGTACGTGGGAAGTTTTAATTTTTTCTCATATACTGTTCAAATAGGGTCCAGTTGGTACATGGATACGGGTGTGCGTGACTTAGAAGTTGTAGTTTTTAAGGCTAATTTTAGCTGATTTAATGACATATGTAGCAAAGATCTATCAAATAGGCCTATATATGCTGTGTTAAACACGCACAACTTAGATATGATTCTTCAACTTAAATATATGCCGATAATAATGAATCCGGCCAGATTCGCCTCGAGTGACTGGAAATCCTAGAAATGCTATGGTCTGTGCTACACCTTATCTTCAAAACGAGTTCGGTGGCCCCCGACTTTTTTTACGTTTTTTACCTAATCTTATCATTTTCTACCCGCAGTCAAAGTTTTTGGGCGCAAACGTCCTTAACTCGACCAAAACACGTACCAAAAAATGCAGTGATATCATTTTAGAATACACTTCGTGAAAACGAAAGGAAAATCAATCTTAAATCTGATTCACTTTATTCTCACATCAGTTGGTTCTCTGTTCGGCTTAATATTTCACTCACAAGATGGTAACTTTTCTCTCCCAATAATTCTATTTCTACTTTTTTGTTTTGTTTTTAATGTCAAGAACCTTATATGACTTCAGAAAGAAATTTTTACCTCGCTTCTCAGAAAAGTTTGTCCTTTTACCTTAAAAACAATTATTTGATTAACATAGAGCCAACATACTTTAACGGCGAAATCCCGTGCGACTTCTGGCAAGGTGGACCAATCACATGCTAATCTTTTGCTCAAGAACTTTTAGGAAGACAATTACGAAAGCCCTGCTATTGATAAGTAATTCAACTATGTACGCGAAAGAACGAAGTCATTAGCGAATTTGTTGAAGACTTAAACTCCCGCTTTGCGAAACAGAAACAAGCTGAGATTAAAGCTGTCTAAGCCCACAAGACGTCCCAATGGGTATGAAAGATTCGGTAAGTAAGGTCCGTTTCAAACGTCGAACTTTACATGTGCCGAACCTAATACCAATTGGGGTCGACCCAAATAATTAGGTTCGGCAGTTAATTCAAACGTCGAACCTAATTGGATCGAATTTTATTGCAAAAGTGAACATGACACTGTTGCAAACGGCGGTTATTGCTGACCAAAATGGCGGAAAATGTGGTCGAAGGACAAATCGTGGAAATGAGGAGCTTTCTTTTCTTGCAAGAGCGATCAGGGAGGGTAGAGGAAATCGAAGAAGGCGACTCCAGATGTAGTTAGTATTAAACAACCGAAGACGAGTCTTGAATTTGGTTTGACTATTCGATTGCTTATTCCCAAAGGAACATCACAGTTCCCCGTCCAGTTTGTTCTTGCCAACGGTTTCCTTCAGGATTAATTTATTTTGTCCTCTCAAAAGCATGACTCATAGGGCGCCACCGAACTACCTGCTTTCCAACCGGCTTCGCTCGTTTTCATACACCGCTTACGGAAGTGAATTATTCACTTCAAGTAGGTGTCATTTCGTGCCCTCGAAGCAAGAGGAATACATATCAGTTCCCGCTCCTCCTGCCATTTTTTCCAAAAGATCAAAACAAGCTGTGTACGCATGACAAAAATAGGAAACGTGCAGAACTCTAGGTAACAATTAGTTTATTCAATGTATTCGTAATGTATGCATTAGATTCGGCACATGGACAAGTTCGACGTATGAAACGAAGTCGATCTTTTGCCGTTGTATTCGACAAGCCCGGCCGAATACAACGGCAGGTCGACAAAAATACAAATCTACCGAATCTAATTGATTCAAACGTCCGAACTTTACATGTGCTGAATCTAATTATTAGGTTCGGCACATGTAAAGTTCGACGTTTGAACCGGATACAATATTTTTTTTCAGTTCTAACATTGTCGAAGCTAAGTTGAAACCTAGCAATCTCAATCGTAACCCGAAATGTTCTTGGAGAAGTATTCAATTTGGTTTTGTTTGCCCTTTTTTGTTTAGAGATAGCCACTGAACAAACAAACGACCAAACGACCAAACGTAAGGTCTTTCAAATAAACATTTGCAATGTAATCATGGAGGTGAGATGTAAACGTTAAAGTATAAAACCCGCTACTCCTTTCTAGTAAATGTACGTTTTTCTGTTCATTTTATTTCATTGCTTAGTTTCTCCTGTCACTTTAATTTTTGCTAGTGAATTTTATCTGTGTTTGTTTGTTCTTTTTGTTTACAGGGCATTTTGGTCAGTTCTCGATAAACACAAATTGAGATGCGTAAACTTCAAATGAAAGGTAGACATGTCAGAATTTCTAAATTAGAAATGGCTCGTTTGAAACCACTAGCGTCTCAGCGTTCCTTAACTTTTTTTATTATCAGTGAAGAATCATTTTAAACGTAAAGGTAAAATTTACAAAAAAATCGTGTAAACTGGCAATATTTTCATATATACTATAACTATATATACAATTCATTTTATCAATTCATTGATTTCTACTCGTGTATGAAGAACATTACGAAAGAAATTATGCCTGTAATCAAGTATGAGGCGTTATAGAAAATTCAGTTACAATCGACGTAAAAATTGATTCTCACTTAATTTTTCTTATGCTTCCGTTCCTTTCAGTTTGTTCCCACAACTGTAGATATTTTATAATTACGATTTTTTATATTTTATTTTGTAATTAGATAGCGCTTTGGACAATTATTGGATTTTAGCGCTATATAAATAAAATTATTATTATTATTATTATTATTATTATTAACTACTTCAAGCAATCAGCGTAGCGTCCCGAGCTAGTAGTCAATTCCAGTACAATCCTTCCAAACTTCAACATGTTAGTGACTAACATCCTGAGCATCACCTTGGCAACGAAGCGACGAGTTATCCTTTTGGTGATTAGTGCAGTTCTTTGTGGGCAAGGTAGGATGAGTAGATACCTTGAGCGCTGGATGGACTTTACATTCGGCAAACGCTCGGTCCTAATTCGACTTGCGTTCCGACTTGTACTCGGCTGATCCGGCTTATATTATCATTCAGAAGTACAATTAATTAATTAATTAATTGATTAATTAAAACTGAAGAAGACTGTCTACAAATTGTAGGCGTTAACAGTCACATCCGGCAGAGCTGCTGAAAAATCACTCGGTGTCTGGTTCGACACAAGCTATACTCGAAACAGTTAAGACCTCTTAAGTTAATTATGGCCAAGAAATGAATAAATAAGAACCAAATTACCGTAAAATAGTGAGACCGTTATAAGATAAACTAGCTAAGTAGACACAACATTCGACAAAGCACGACAATAGGTCCTTTGCA
This sequence comes from Catalaphyllia jardinei, assembly GCA_022496165.2. Classification (NCBI taxonomy): domain Eukaryota; kingdom Metazoa; phylum Cnidaria; class Anthozoa; order Scleractinia; family Caryophylliidae; genus Catalaphyllia; species Catalaphyllia jardinei. Next base: position 8,376,895 of record CM042751.1, read on the forward strand.
CAATCCGGTCACGTGGTACGGAATACGGTGAGACTTCCAAAACATAGGAACTCTTACCGACTTTACCTTGTTTTAGAATTCCCACTGCGTTATTTGCGTCCCAGCATAATTTGCTTCGTACCATGTGACCTGATTGTGCAAAGGGCCTGTTTGGACAGCTGGACACAATGGACGATGACAACGACATCTATCTCTAAACATCTGATTTTACTTTAAAAAAAAATGTAGACACTAATTAAAAATAATGTTATAACTGGTATGTACCACCTCACACTGGTGAATATTGACTAGTTTTCAGATGATTGAATTAATTAATTGATTGATCTGTCAATCTATTCGATTTTTTTAAGTCTAATCTGAAATGATGTTGAAAAAATGAAACTAGCAACCGGGTGTTCGGATATTGACTGTAGAATTAAAGAGTCTTTATTGATTAAGGATTAAAAACCTTCTTTAAACGAAATTTTGGGTAGTGAGAAATGTTTTCTTTACTAGGCTTTTATCAGCAGACGAAGTCTGTTTATTATCAGTTTTTTCCCCATTGTCTCAATTAAGTTCCAGTCTTTCTCTTTAGTATTTAAATCTTGTTGCATTGTATCCAACCGTCACTTCTGAGTATGTATGTTAAGGCATACGAAATGTTAAGTCATTACCCAAAGTTTTTTTTACAACATGCGTTGTTTTGTCATGTTTCAGTAACTGCAGTTTGTATATTAAGGTATTAGCCAACCCAAAGGGGCCGTCTACGCGCGGATCGTTCTAGCGCTCATTGTTTCACCACAAGCCCCTACAAACCGTATGTTTTTTTAAAGCTGAATAACCATGCTTACAGCTTATTCCCTTCGAAAATATTTAAATGCGCTTAAAAAATTAGGAGGTTTTTGCAAAACTAAGTGTTTTCATTCATTAAGTTCCACGCTCACCAAAAGCAAACGGAAGAAAACGATTGATACGGCTTTCATTTCTTCACATGTTTGCCTAAAAAACCGTTGCTCAGATTTTAGGAATGTGCCTTCGTTTTACTTTTACAAGCAAATATATTCGAGGATGAGATATTATTATCACCCCCAGTGGAAAATAAGCCATAACTTTGAAATGAAAAGAAGAATTAAAATTCGCAGACATGGTTTTGTAGGTTAGCTAACTGACAACAATTTGGCCAAATTTCAGCCAAATTGGTCCAGGGGCTGCCGACGTGGAGTTCAAAATGCATGCACAACTCGCCCAAATTTTCATATCGAGAAACAAGAAAAAACAGAATTTCGACCGTAATGAGATTAGCCACACCTAGGCGTCACGCAAATAGAGTGTTGATCGGTTAAAGAATGTATCAGCTTTCTTGAACAATAGTAGTTTGACAGGTAACAAGAAACAGAAAAAATTTCGCGGCGGTGGGAAACTGTCTCGTTGAGGAAAAGCCGCTTCCAAGACCGGCCCAAAAATTCCTTGAGGTTAGTAAACACCGAATGGCTTGACCGGCTGACTTTACAAATAGTTCAGATTACACGCAGCAATGAAAACATCTTTAATTATAACTAGGTTTATAAATATGCCAAGACAAGAAAGCGGTCGAGAGCAGCAGCTAACAGTCCGGCGCCGGCGGGCATCGGCAACGATGCAAACGGGAGGTTTTTTTTTATGGATTTATAAGAAACAGTCCACGATCCAGCATCTTCTTGCTCCTCTTCGGCTTCTTCTAACCGAATTTTAGAACGGCTTGCACTCATTTCAACAGACTGCTTTTCACTCGTATCCGGTTTGCATTGACGTTCTTCGATTTCTTGTACATTCGTCTTGGCCGTAGAAAGAACTTTTGTCGCTCGAAGCAAGGTCTGCTGCCGATTCACAGCTAAATGCTTTCTTCCCATTCTTTGGTCTTGACTTTGACGAAGAAAAGGGACATGATCTTTTTTTCTTTTTCAAAGACGTTCATAGACTTCATAAGACGACAACTTTGAAAGCATCCAGATGACGAATCGCGTGTGTTTTGCGAAATAGAAACACACGTGCTTCAGTCGTCACGTAACCTCTCCCTAAGTAACATCGCGATGACAAGAGTTGTCAGCGTCTAATTAGAATAATTAAGATGGAAAAACTGTTTTCGCTTTATAACTTCCCGTACGAGTAACATTTTTTTCTGGATTTTTTTTCTTTTTTTTTTTTAACGAAAGCTATTCCTAAGATTTATCGAATTATATAAAAATCCAAAATTATGCAAAACGAGACGAGATCCCCTCCCCTTTTCGATCTCCAGAGTGGAAAAAAAAATAATAAATCCGCAACGAATCCGATAAGGTGTGGACGGTGATTCCGGATATTTTCAGTTCCGATGAGGTAAAAAACATGTCCAGTCCCTTAACGAACAATAAACCAATATGGCAGCACCGGTGTAGGCCCAGCTTCTCCACAGCGAATCCGGATATCATTATTTGAATACACTACGTGTGGACAACGAAATTTTATGATTCCGAAAAGAAAAAGTTGCACATTCAAAAGTACCCGGATAAGTATGGACGGGGCTTTGGTTGTTCCTCTTATCCCAAGATCAAGCCATGACAAGCATGCACGCATTAAAAGTGTCTCTAAAGAAGCGTGATTCAATTGTGTAGGTCTTTTTGTCGCTAAAACACAAACGTTGCCCAAGTTGGTTTGTTGCAAAGGGAGAATTCCAATTGCCACCAGAAGTTTACTTCCGTTTTGAGCTCGAAGCTACCGTGGGGGTGCTCCACATAGTTTTATACGTTAGAACTTCGCTCCGAGGTCCAACCCTTTACCTTTTTCTTTACTCTTGTGACAGAAAAGCTTCCTTTCGTATACTTTGTTTTGGAAACAGAGGTACCCCTTTCACATACCTTCTTAAAAGCATTGCATTCTTTTTCTAAATCCTTGGAATGAAGACAACGAACATCATTGCGAAAGAACATCAAGCATTACCAGAAGAGATGTTTAAATAACTATTACTCATTCGGTTCACGTTGTGGCGGGAGTCAAGATGACAAATTTCCCCACTGTCAGCTACTAGTAAACCCTTTCAGTCGGAGCCTCCTTGTATATGCTATTATGGGAAGTATTCTCCCCCTCTCTGGAGCTAAGATCTGTAAGTACTAAATGCTTTTACTCAGGCAGACTGCGGAGAACAACTGGTCTCAACCCAAGTAGCTGGTCAAATTGCGTTTCGCCTGCAGCCATCCTTTTCTCGTCGAGCCAATACCCAAGCGGACAATAGGGACCGGACGATTATACAACACTCTTTTTAAGTCGTCACTGTTCGTCGATTGGGAAAAAAAGTACAGCCATTCTTTGGCTAATCAGGATCTAGCTTTTGTACAGCCCCTTGGAAATGGTCTAGAAAGACCCGCGGGTCCCAAGATCTCTTCCTATCTCAGTAGTAAACTTCCGACGCTTTAATGTTTGCTGGGTTTGCCTCGCGATCCCCGTATTGCAAGCTGGTTGAATTTTCATAGAATAAAAAAGATCACTTAAGATACACAACTAATTTTCGGCCACCTTGCACTAATTCAATCCAATTAAAAATGCGCGACTGGCAGGAAATTTAGCTGGCCAAAAGTGTGACTTCTTGACTTGTGTGTTTTTTTTTTGTTTTGTTTTGTTTTTTTGTTTGTTTGTTTTGTTTGTTTTGTTTGTTTGTTTGTTTTTTGCATTGACTGCATTTTCAGCTTTTCTTAACAATGGAGCATAGCAGTTAAGGAGGTTCGCGCTCAAATCCTTCCAACCTAGAGAAGTTCATTTAAATTTGGCGATACAGTATGGTAAAGATCAGCAAAATATGGAAGCAGTAGCAAGTTACTATTTAATGCAGCTTTACATAGATCAAACTACATACAGTTTGGTTTTAGGCGGTTTCAACCTTTTTACAAGAAACTTGCGCGTAATAAGCTAGTGCAAACTACATGTGTGATGATCACTTCTTCATACATCTTAAAAGCAGGTTTCTGTACCGCAGCGTTCTTCATAGGCCGTGCACGTGGTCGTTCCCATGCTAGGGATAAACAACGGCCCAAGGGAACACATTTCTTGCAAGATTTCAGTTTGTTCCGAAGACGAACAAAATCTTACGAAACGTTGATTTGGGCCTCTTCCCAGTTCCTTTGTGGTAATGTACATCGTGCAAACTGGGTCTTGGCCTGGGCATATGACTCCCTTTCCGGCTTTTATGTTACAATCTTCCACACTATCATCACTGATGCATGTCATGCATCTCGAGACAGCTTGCCCTTGCGAAAAAGGAAAAAAAGCAAATTTTGAGAGAAAGAAAGAGAGAAGTAAGGAAGGAGATAAGGAACGTTGGAAAGAAAGGAGGAGTCTCTATCGCTGCCCTTCATTCTCGAAAATCGTTTTTCCCCTGTTATTCAGGGATTTTCAGATTATCAGTGTCGGCATGGTTAGAATTGACACTAGCTACCGGCGAAATAACGTCCTTATTCAACTTCGCCCTTGGGAAGCAATTTTTGAGGGGGAAGGTGACCTCATGGTCCCAGCGCTCGCCTCTGGATCAAGCGGTCCTTGGTTCTAGTCATGCCCGGGTTCATTCTTTTATTGGGCAAAACACTTTACTTAGAGCCTTTGTGAGTCCCTTCACTCAGGTATATACATGGGTGACTGGTACACAGAATTTACCCTTATCTTTACCTAACTTTTGGGGTCTTGGGACAGACTTGTATCATATGCCTTTATAGAATATATCTATAATAGTGGTGATATATTGGGGTTTTCTTACCAAGACTAACAATACTAAGAAGAAGGACCACGAGAACTGTCAATCTCATTGTATTGGATCTGAAATGATATAAAAAATTGAGATTGTGATTTTAGACAAAGAAATTGTCTGTTTTGTCAGGTTAGTTTCGCAAAACTTACAACAAAAAACAACAAGTTACGTACATCATGATCACCCGCGGGAGGAGCCAGGTGGACTGTAATTCAAGGCCAAAGGGCATTTTCCGCGTTAAGAATGCTGAAGAACCAAATTTTTGTTTAGAAAATAGGAAACAAAATGCAAGAAAGAGGATTATGGGAAACCTTCAACCAGTGCTATTTGGCTCTGTATGTGTGCAGTTTCTACTAAAGTGCTGTCTTACAACGCCAAACAAAATTTCAGCCAGGGATTATACCGGGGTTAAGTGTTAAAATCTGTTTACATCCACTCATACTCTATGGTTTGGTTTGAGGTCACCTGGCCGATTCACCTTGGCTGCTAGAACGTTTATTTGGCATGGGCAGTGATGATTTCTAGAATTCCCAACAGATAGAAATAAAACGATCGTGCATCTTCTGCCTAAATTATGCCCAATTCCTGGGTGGCAGTCAAATCCCGAATCCCGTCGCGAATCCGGCATCGTTGTTAAGTCAAATCCCGTATCCCGGGACCTCTACTGTGTGGACAACTCTCCTACCCTACATCCTAATCCTCTTTGGGTAGTACATTTACAAAACCCTCTATTTGGTTATGTGAACATGACAGAAATTCGTGGTTTGAATGAAATGAGCTCGCCTTTGTAGAGGCTTAAATTTTAACTAGCGACACAAAAGCATTCCCAACCTGAAAAAAACAACTTTTGTTTATACAGAGAGCAGAGAATAGCCTAAATAACTTTACGTCAAGCCGAGAGTTGGAAGCGAGTGTGCAAGTCAATTGCGATAGCTGGTTGGCGCTCACAAATGGGCTCTAACAGGAAATATTCTCAACTAAAGTACAATATTCTTCAAAGGAGAGAACGCTGATTTAACATTAAATATTACCACAAAGGAAGCAGCTCTCTAACAAAAAAATCGGTTTTTCTTTACGATGATATTTAAACAAAAAAAGTAATTCTTTGGCAAAGCCCCAAATACTACTTACCAGGGTTCTACAGTAGGTTTTAGTATCATTTTACTATTTTACTTATTTTCGAGTATAGGTGGTAAACAATTTTAAATCTGGAAACGCCCTATCTGCAGCTGAAATCCGTTTTTAAATACCAAATATAGTTTATCCTGCTCTCGTGTTGTCTTTGATTTAGCGCATTTCCTCAGTTAAAGTATTTGTAGCTCTTTGCTCATATATAAACCGAAACGGAATAGGACGAGTCTCAAACTTTAGAATCGACGTGTTTTGCGAGTGTTAAACTTGCTACCAAATGTAAAATTAAAGCAGCTAAACGATGGCTTGCATTCTGCGTGTTAGGTCGATCAAGACCTTAATTGTCAACAACTACTCATGCTGTTTCATGCGTCAGCAGACCTTGTTGAATCCATAAGGTCCATTAGGCGTCACTTATATTGCCGTCAAATTTCTAAGAACAATCTCTAGCCTGTGGTTTTGAAGGAAGCAAACAAAATCTTCAAAGAAACCGAACAATTATTATATCCTAAATCATTCACTTAACTCCGTGGGTACCGCTAAAACACAACTCAATTCTAATCATTTAGCCAAAGAAAAGTTATATTTCTTGGAACAAAAATAGAATCCCTGCAGCAATTTCTATTTTCTTTGAATGGAAATTAATTGGAAGATAAAGGCTTTAATTACTTATAGGGCCAATGCTAAGGGGTTTATTTCCAGTTGTTTTACTGAATATAAAATACTACGCGTGTGAAAGAATATGGAAAGGAACTAAAATTCGCTTTGACTTGGGCTTCAGCGTTTGAAATTTTAAGTGCTTGAAAACTTCAGTAAATTCTTGTCCTGTATTTTCTAGTGGTTTACAAGCATCTTAACAATTCGATCTTTAAGCACTGAAGTAATTACCCGGTGAATAATTTTTGAAAGATTAAGATCACACTTACAACGAAACATGTTTCAACCTGAACTTAATTATTGTTTCATCAACTCTGCACGTGCATGCACCCTGGCTGCTTTTGAAAAAAACCTTAATGGCCAAATAAAGTATGACTTGCTTCTTAGCTGGTGTTTAAGTGTATCCAGAGATAATCTTTTATTTCTTTGGCTTAAAAATTCGAACTTTCAAAATGTAAAATTACCGGCGCTTTCTACTTATTTTAATGAAAAGTAGCATTGTTCTTACAAGGAAATGTATTAATATGGAAAACCAACGACATCCGTTGAAATCGTTTACCAAGATAACAACACAAAATACTTTAATCAATCTTAGTCAGCATCTTCTAGGTTCGAAAGAAATAATATAAAATAGAAAAAGAAAAAATATTATTTTAATATTTAAAATTGAACCCGAAGATCCTGAATTTTTTATCCTCTTCGCACAGAAGCCAGGATACATTCGGACTTTATTTTCGGGGGGAGGGAGGGGGGGGAAGGTTTCTAGATCGATTTATTTGATGAGTTAAATCACTGTTAAGATTTAACACTAAATACCATATAGAAGCAGAGGGTTTCTGTTATACTGAAAACGTGTTCAGCCTTTCTCGCATTTTGCCACCGTGTCACAACTGAAATTAATAGCCTTTCGTTTATTAAGCTCTATCTGAAGTCCACTAATAAAAAAGGCAAACAATGACCTGCATATTGACAAATATAAACACCTTTTAAACTTTGAATGGTAAAAATGGATTTCACCAATAAAAGGCGATATATCATGTCTTAAGATCACAGACCATATGTTATTTAACACACAAGATTCCCGAAAATTACTTCCAAATACCAACCCTTGCCATTGCATGTAAATGGAAAATCACTCTTTTAATTTAACCAATATAGAAATTATATTCCTATCTTCTGTGGGGTGAATTTGCGATTTAGCTTGTCAGATATAATCGTGAATTTAAGACTGTTGTACTCTGGGTTGTTTTGAATTGAAACGCGCATTTTCTTGACTGATAAATATCGTGGGAACTTACTCAACGCATCTCAGGTGCTATGGTTGACCAGACATTGTATAAAACAGAGCAGTGCGCCAAACGGTGGTACTTCTTTCAAAAAACAGCTCTCTGCTAAATCGGAGATTCTGAAACTACCAAACTTTGGGATAAAAATTACTCGATTCGGTTTGTGAAAAGAAAGTAACTCTGAACTGTACAGTTTTTCCTTTTTGGGGGGCTGAATTAGGTGTTAATTTTGTATTTTGTGGGTGACTCATGGAGGTGAAACAAATGATTAATAGTCAACGAGTAGAAACGCCCTCAAGTTTAAACACCAAGCTTCGAGGTCCAGTTTGTTCAAATCAAAATAGCCCGAAAAATTGTAGCGGAAAATGAGCTGTGTTTACCGTATAGAAATTGATCACGCATTTCTATTGCTAAGCACAAGAAAATATATATTTAAAACAGCTACGGAAATTAGGTTGAGAAATAGGCCTGAGAAAGCAGAAAAAAATATTTATAGATGTATAGAAGTTTTTTGTGTGTGTTTTACACCAGTCGAAAATTTCACATACCTGGATACGATATCGTCGAGATATCGTCGTATCTACCAGCGAGAAGACACGGAAACTTTCCTCTTGGTCTTGATCCCGTGTAGACTTTAAGAATTTTCAGCGAATGGCAAAAAGCATACAATACTTCCCGAATATAAAGGCATAAGATGGCTATAAAAAGCTTCCATTCTATTGGTCGATTAATAAAAATTGAAAAACTCTTAACGCGTCAAGACAACTGCTTTACTGTGGATCTTATTAGTCGACCGTTGAAAGCTGTCAATCATAGATAATACCTGTATTATACCCGTCCCACGGCAAACAATGCACCCAAGTAGATAAATTTCCGTATTGCTTCTCATTTCCATTTACAGTCAAGCGGTAAACGATTTTTGAAAATAGGTGATGCCAAAGAAATCATCCCCATTTACCCCACTGACACAACGGGTAATGACAATTTTATATTAAAAGTTTACTCGCATGTAAACAGCAGCAATGAAATTGAAATTTTGCATTGTGATGATCGATTGCTGTTGGACTTTTAAAAACGGCTTGGTGATGAAGTTCTTTTGTGAATGTCAACTAAAAAACTACAGGTGCACTTTTGATTTTACAACAAGAAAAACATAAGGGCATAAAATTCTGCTCTTTTTTTCATCGAACATATCTTATGAGTTCTGTATTGGCAATTGTGTAATGCTGAAAAAGCATTAATAAATGCACGTGGGTAACCGATCGAAGTAGGATAATACTTTTCATTGAGCATTACAACATTAGCAGCTGCAATATTCTTCTGTAATAAACTCCAATTGAGTTTATATCTGATGAGATACTGTGAAGTCCTGCCCTTTTTAAGCAAGATATCCCCAATGGAACTTCATTTAACTATAGGTTAAATTTTAAACTTGTTTTATTCAACGTCATCTTCGTGATTTGGAATGTGACACAGTCTAAGTGCTCGCCCTGTGCTGACTGACAGGAATGGGCACCAGAGATGCAAACAGCTCGTTGTGAAATCAAAAGCATTAAAAATGGTTCTTAAGCTTCGGTTTGACCGGAATGCACAAAAACAAAGAATGATTTAGAGGAAGCTCTTGTTTCTTCTGGTATCTTAAGAAAAACGCTCAGTCAATACACTATGTTGCTGCGTGTGAAAAAGGTTACACCATTTCAATTGGTTACCTGAGAGGTCCTATTTTGCAGAATTTTAACGCACCTCACGAATTGAGATCGCCGATTTGCAATTCTAATGGAACGTTGCACAGCAAAAACTGCTTTCTGTTAAGTAGAAACTTTCTTCCGCTTATGCATAGTGCACAGTTTTTATAAGAAGACTTCGCATGTTTCCGACATAGTTTCCAAATAATACTGTGCTACATTCTTGTTGAACCTGCGTCGATGTTTGTTTGGTCTCTTTATTATTATTTTCAAAACAAACTTTCAGTTCATATAGCAAAGGTTGTAAACGCTTTTAAAAGTGTTTCATTGTGTTACATTTAATTCTTTAATCCATCGTGAGAAAGCAGAGTTCTTCCCTTTTTTGCGTTTTCGTTAAATAATTCAAGATACGTATCGCAATAACAGACATGATAATTTGCTCTTAGGTCGGCCATGCAGAGCCGAATGGAAATCATCAATGAAAGAACTTCAAAGTATAAATTTAGGAACCGCCGATGCAAGTGTAGTATTGTGATTTGTCCTCCGTATGGGACAAATATTCAATAAGGTTTGACTGCTAAGTTGCAGCACTAGAGTATTCACTTTCATCGCGGGGTGGTTTCTAGTTTCTAATAATTTCATTTAATTATAAACCACTGAGTATGTGGCTTGATAAATGCACCGAGTATATTTAATTTGTTTCAAATTTTGCGCGCGTTTGCACAAACTGGATGGGCGAAATTGGATGTATTCAGCAAAATTGCGAAGAGCCTCTGATGGCCACAACTTAATTAATCTATCTTGTTAAGTATATTCTGGGAAAGCTGATCTCATTTTTATCTTTCTTCTTTCGTTGTAGTTAATCGTGCATTTATATATCGTGAACTTGCAAGCTTTACATGACCTTCCCTGACGCGGGTCTGATTTTAGTCCAGCAACATCCAAGGCATAGTAATCATTGATAGGAGTTACACAAAGGAAGCGGAATATGAAGGCGTATCTCGCAAACAAAGCAGAATCTATAAATTGAAAACAAGTTTAATTTAATTCTCTTTCAATACGCCTAAAGCTGGTCCGGAAGATCACGTTAAGAAACGCCCACGAAATAATTTCTTCTGCACACGCAATTAATCCGTAAAAGAAAGCTTCGCTCAGGCAAAGAAAATAAGCTGGTAGGCCAATACGAGAAACTTTTGCCTTGCATCATCCTTCATGGAAATGCAGAAGGGCTTCTCATAATCTTTTTTTCACTGCCTGATCATTTATCTCTGAATCTCCTTTATATCTAAGAGAAACTGTTAAGAATTATCTAACTTCTGCCTGGCAAGCCTTTAGTCAGTGTCTATACAATTAAAAATGCTTTTATGCTATTTTTTCTCTCCGTATTTGCACACCATACTTATTCTCTAAAATGACGTCCCTAAAATTTCTTTCTCAGACTAACTAATTCGTCTCGGTCTTTGTTATATTCTCAGCCGGTTAAACTACCGAAAGGAAATTTATAACACCCCTCGTGCTTTTTTTTAAATTTTAATTGGTGTGTCACTTAGACACCACTGCACAGCAGTTCAATAATTCGTTATAGTTACAAATGGCAAATTTCCGTTTTCACTGAGGTATTTCATGGTGCAACTGAATATTGATAAGCGAAAAAACTACTTTAAACCTGAAATTGGAAATATTTGGAAGCTGCCATCAAGCTTTTTGGTACCATAACTAAGCATTAATTTCTTTTTTTTTTCTTTAATCTTTAAAATGAAGTAAATGGTAAATAGCAAAATATATTGATATACCTAACCTTTAAACATTAGATTTATCAATGGGAGATATGAGCAAGTTTGACGATATTGGACACAGACTGCCATGAATAAGTTCTGTACGTGATTAATCCCGAAGACAAAGTCGACGTTCATTATATACGTGGGTCGAATTAAAGTAACCAATATTAAGTTCCTCGGGGCCCACCATTAAATGACACAAAAGTACCTAGTCCGAAGCATTTGTTATTATAAGTAATTCCCCCCGCAATTATCCGTTCATAGGTTAAGACACTCGCCATTAACAAGAAATGACCGAAATCGTTTCCAAAACTTTTAAAGATGTCTAATATTCTAGAAAAGGACCGATCGGCCCATTTTTTCCTAGAGTTCCAGTCAGCACCAACCTCGAGGTATTTGAAAATTTGGTAGAACATTACACCAAAGGTCACAAAGGATGCAAAAGCGAAAGACAAGCTAAATCAATCTCAAAAAGGTTCTAGTGTAATTAAATACATATTTAATGACAGTTTTAGGTTTGACTGGGTGGGAACCGGTTGGTTTTTTTTAAAGGAAAACGTCACACGCGCTATCTTTTCGGGCAAAATGATTTCCCACCGTCCCACCCATCAAGTATCAGCTCGGAAAATACTTCAATGATGTCTTAAACGATTTGTTAACCTCTTCGCATTTGTTAACATATTTTTGTGCAAGAGCGATATCACATGAAATGGATGATTTAATTCGATTTTGGTATTTGTACGTGACATAAAACATAAACATTCAAGGCAATAAAGCTCGAGGAAAAAGTGACGTCCAGTACTTTTTCCTTAATTGACGATTGGTTTTCGCGGTAAATTTGCATGTAAAAATCTGGAATGGCTTTTAAAAACTCCAGAATTTCAGGGCGCCAAAGGCATTAATGACTGTTACTAAAATTGACCCGTGTCACAAACAAAAAAGCATTTCATTCATCGGGGTCAACTAATGTTTTAGGCTCAATTTCTTGTTCCACGCGCGCCTCTTCAGTATTTAAAGCTGACTTTTTGGTTGCTCGATAAGACTCTGAAGCTCCTTTGCCAATAAAGCAAATCTCACGGCAACAACTACAATGGTAACATCCAACATTTCTTGAAAGAAATATTCCTGGTGTCAAGATTAACTTCGGCGAGGCAGATTGGACAAGTTTGATTCCAAGCTCTAATCGTTTACACAGCTTATAATCAGAAGTGTAGTAGCTGCTGTAAGCTGCTATTGTTTCATCATTGTAGCAGCTGTAATTCTTTTAGGGCTAGGCGCATTGTTTCTGTTGTTTGCACTCTTGTAGTCAAAGGGCGCAAGCCATTCATGTGAGACCTTACAAGAGTTGCTACATGACCTTATGATGTGTAGTCTACGGTTACAGCTACAGCCCTTCGGACATCATCTCCAATAGGCCTTATCACGGTTTTGCCTTTTCCAAAATTGAATTTTTTACAAATTGTGAATCAAAACGTTAAAATACTAGGTAGAAGATTGTATTCACCAAGTTTGAAGTATGTAGCTTGGCTAGAACGCACTCAGTTAATTTTTCTAATTTTCCATACATTGCTCTGCGATTTAGAAATTGTGTAAAATTCAATTTTGGAAGAAGTCATTTGCTATCGGATTCCTATACAAACACTGTAATTTCTGACCGCTTTGCCTACCCGTCAAGATGGAGTCGAAAACCGTGATAAGGCCTATAAACAACTTGATAATAAACGCATGCATAATTATGACATTAATTTAATACTCAAAGCCGAGCCGCGTTTTCGCGAATGTGCAATTTCAAAGTGAAAATGCATTTCAAAGTGACGCTTGGTTGTGAAATTTGCTGCTTTGATGTTGTTATTTGCCAGAATTGATATAAAATAAGTACCTTTACCTCTCATAGACACCGGGTGATTTCCTTTCAACCAAATATTCTAAATTTTCAAAACGGAGACAAATGGGAAGGAGATTTCGCTTCCAGGTTGAGTTTGACGCTTCCAGATTACCTAGCAATTGTTATATTTCTGAAAACAAACAATTCAACCAAAAATTTATTCTGAAAATTCCGGGAGAAAGTCAAATGGCAAGAGGTTGTCCTCTTTTCCGGAAATTCCGGAAAATGCTGTTTCATTCGGCAAGGGCAATTTCTAAAAATGCAACTGAGAATGTTTGGTCAATCGAATGGAAAGCGCCCACTGGCAAAACTGGAACCATGTTGTTTTACATAATTATTACATTGTTCAACGGGTGAAAAATAAGCTAGCAACATGACAAATTGGTCAACGGCGAAACGGAGGTTTGTGATCTTGTGATCTACTATGTTTACTTATTTAGTTTTACAATTCCAAATCGAAGGGTGTTACAAATGATGCACAAATTTCCATGAACAACAGTTCTTTGAACAGTGAAAAAAAAATACCTTTCATAGAGGAAATCCATGTGTTTCACCTAAATTAAAAAAATTCAGAGTAGGATAAAATTTAGATACAGACAAACAAATTAAGGCTTGTCTTTCTTCATGTTGAATTTATGAGCACAAATATCCTCAATTGCATTTCTTAATAGTCTCGAGGGTATTCCCGCAGGGATTGTCGTTGACCTTGTTGTCTGGTTGTATGCTTTCACGTCCCTGTTTATCCAAGTGATGTGGAAATGTCCTGAAAGATTAGATATTCTCTTCATATGCCAATTATTGGATTGAAAATTGAACATTTCAATAACAGCTCCGCCTGGCGCCATGAAAATAGGAAATGCATGAGCAGCTCCATG
>CM042751.1:8400920-8403420 GCA_022496165.2 Catalaphyllia jardinei
TGGATCGAATTTGGATCTATTTATCGTGCGAAAGGTCGCCGGTAACAAGCAATGCTGTACGTTAATGTTACGACGCAGGCTGTTCAGTATGGCATTGAAAGCGAGGGGAAAGTTGTGGCCATTTAGATAAAAGATAGGTCAGAAAAGGGGATCACTTTCAAGGTGGTCGAGGTGGGACTTTTACGGTACAAAGAAAAACCCTTTTTAGCAGCTAGTCTGGATCGAGTCGTAACAAATGTAGTTACAAACGAGAAGTGAGGAATGGAGATAAAATCACCTCTGAGCAAAGGAGGCATGACAGTTGATGATGCCTGCAAAAGTGAAAACGTTTGTCTTGAAAAATTAAATGATGGAACAATTACCCTGAAAAGAAATCATGACTAACTACATTCAAGTGCAAGGTCAACTCTATTCAGCTTCTAACTTAGCCCTTAAAGGTATTGTTTTTGTTCTCTATTTTGGAGAAGGACTGCCTCTGTTCAAAGGAAACATTTTCCTGTACAGTTAGTGGATTGAAGTTAAGATTAAATAGAGCCCAGTGACACTCCACTTTGTACTGAATTTCAAAGGCTCTCAGACAACTCTAGGCTTTGTTTTTATTCTTCTTGCAGTTTGAATGGTTCATTGATAAGTGCATAACAAGAAAGGAAATTTGCCACTAGGCCTTCTACATATTATACTACTATTTACCAAAGAGAAATTAGTCTTTTGTCACTCAAGGGGTACGAAAGAACCCAAGGAATTCTCAATCTGTTATTACAAACTGGAAAACACTTTCTATGTTTGCCTATCGTAATATGGCCTGCGAACTTTCCGGCTGTCACTGGTTCCGCCTAAAATAACGTCTGCGAACTCGAGTCAGAGATTGACTTCTGTGACGTCAAAACTTTTGTTTTGTTGTTGACCATCAAAATTCACCGATAGAACATGACACTCGCGTACACACGCGATGCCGCGGGAACCGGCGATAATTTTAGGATTGGAATTTGTTCGCAATGAGCTATGAGCGCCATCGAAACACCGAAGAAGATTTTTACTTCCAAGCTTTGTTTTCTTTGCAAGGCAAAAGTTTCCAGTGAAGAAAAGATAAGAGACGTTTGGAAAAAGTACAGTAGCAATTCACTCACTAATTCTAAGTTCAACTGAAGTCTATCTGTTCGTTTACAGCTGTTTACAGGCTTAGCACGACCCTCGCTGTTTCGTGATGCGACAAGTCTGTGACCTTCAGAGCTAGCCTGCGAAGAAAGCGTTTCACAAAAAATTAACGCGAAGGAAACGAAACTGGGAGGGAGTGCGAAAAATAAGGAGCAGAGGGAGGGGGCGAGAAGAGCAAAGGAAACGCCTGCAATCAATCCCAGACATTTTACCGAACGCCCCCAAACATGCCGTGCTCTCTTGGGGCGCAAACTGTCACATGAGAACCAAAGATAATTAACTTCCTCTTGACAGTGCCCAGCATGAGCTTCATAGAGTCCGCTAAAACAAATAGTACGCGTAAATAGGCTTCCTTTTAATTGTCGGGTCTGCCATTGTTCATGTAAAAAGGCGATGTTTGGGAAATGGAGATTCATAACGGGGGGCATCACACTAGAGCGAATTTTGCTTTTTTTTTACCAAAAATTGGGTCAAAATTGGAGCTTTCCCTAATACGACCCCTACAAGCAAAATTTGGAAAAAAAACTGTCAGTGGACCAAAAAGATAAAGAAAGACGGCGTAGTGTAGATTTTCTAAAATCCGGCCAAAAGAAAACAAAAATTCATTAAACATGTCAACTGCATGTTTATTTAAGAAAATGGATGCATCGTATGCCTTCACGGGAAAGCGCACGAAAACCAAGAGGAAACATTGAGACGCTCAACATCGATAATCAATCTGGTCTAAGCTCGATCAAATTGATGGAAGAAACCAACGTCTTTGTACAAATATATAGAAAAAGATGAACAAAGATGTGATATCCGTGATGTCGTGACAAGAAGGAATGTATTTGACAGTTGGACTGAATCAATCAGCCGGCACAAACCTTTCAAACCTTTTCCCTCGAAAGTCAATACTCATTGTACTCAGAGACTTTAAATCTGCGAAGCGACATGCAAATACCAGCGGTAACCATGTAGTCTCCTGGGAGTATTTGATAAATGGATTGCAATAGACTCTAATGGCAGCTTCTTGCTCCGGTTTTAGAACGATGTGCTTGCCGTTTTGCGAAGGGTCTTTCGACGTTTCCTGAACAGAAAATTCGAAGGCCCCTTTGAACGCTTCTTCGGACTCGACCATATCTTGTTGTGTTCCGATTGTCAGGTTATGCATAAAAGACAAATTTCTGATGTCGTATCTTAATCGACGGGCTAATATCCAATGAAATTGCACCATTCCTCCCCGTTCGTGGGCGAACGAAGTTCGGTAAAATCTTTGGGATTGACTGCAGGCAATTTCTTTTCTCCCCACCCCCTCCCCTTCTTCCTCACCCCTCCCCACTGCTCTCAAATTGTTTTGCTCACC
>CM042751.1:8408420-8418420 GCA_022496165.2 Catalaphyllia jardinei
CTCCGGAACACTATTACATGTGGATGCGGAGCATTGCGCAAAGCACTCAAAACATTCTCTGTAGAACTTTGGAAGATTAATTGGAAGCTTTTTAACATCAAAATTACAGCATAGAATGAACTTATTCCCAACTGGTTTCAGATAGTGTAATAAAATAGTTTTCCAGTGACAAGGTTCCTTTTCCACTAATCTCTTGCAAAACATTATTCTTTGAGTTTTGATTATAGATTCCAAGTGCGGGGCTTTCAGTCCCCCATCTTTTGTATCACTAATTAGGGATATACGTTTAACTTTACCTTTACCTTTCCATATAAAATCAAAAATAATTCTATTGGCTTCAATTATAACTTCCTTATCTATACAAATTGAACCAGCACGATACATTAGCATTGGGATCACGAAGGTTTTAACAATCTGAATTCTTCCAATAATTGTCAGGTTCCTCCACCTCCAAAGCTGTAGTTTTGTTTTGATAGCGTCTATTATTCCTTCAAAGTTTATATAACGGCGGTTATAAGAGAAATAGACTCCTAATATTTTAACCGCTTCCTTGATCTCAATATCGATAAAACCTTGATCTTGGGCCGGAGTAACGCACGTATTTCCCAAGATCAACATTTCTGTTTTGGCTAAATTGATGCTAAGACCTGCGCAATTTCCGAACTTTAAAATGACATCTAAAAAGTATTTGAGAGATCTATCATTCCGCAGGAAAGCAGTTAGATCATCTGCAAAAATTCAATTTTGATTTCCATTCCATCAACAACAATTCCTTGCATATCATCATTTTCACGTATACTAATAGCTAGTACTTCAAGGATAATTAAAAACAAATACGGGGAAAGTGGATCTCCTTGTCTCACACCTCTTTGTATCTCAAAAGGTCCAGTAGAGAAACCGTTATTCAGAACACTGCTTGTAATATTTTGATAAAAAGTGTGTATCCACTGGATGAATGTAGGGCCAAAGTTAAAAGCAGCTAATGTACTATACAAAAATTTCCTATTCACAGAATCAAAAGCTTTCTGGAAATCCACTGCTAACATCTTGCCCTTGATTCCATATCTTTCTGTATATTCAAGTATATCATCAATCGTCCTTACTGCATCATTAATTGTTCTACCTTTGACGTACGCATGCTGATTATGATGAATTATTTTAGGTAGGACCGTCTGCAGTCTCATGGCAATAGCCTTAGATCCGATCTTGACATCTACATTAATCAGAGAAATCGGTCTCCAATTCGAAATTTTCCGTTTATCCTTATCTTTCTTTTCTATTAAAGTTATTATTGCTTGTTTTTGTGAGTTGGATAATTCACCATGATCAAATGAGTAATTGAGACAATCCACAAGGAGTTCACCGAGACTTTCCCAAAACGCAGTATAAAACTCGACTGTAAGGCCATCATTGCCGGGGGATTTATTGTTTTGAAAAGATCGTAGACTGTGAAGACATTCTGTAGGCGTCAATCTCCCCTCACACCCAATAGCATCTTCCCCAGATAACTTGGGGAATTCCCGAGACTGTACAAATGAATTAAAGACATCATCATCATCTGACCCTTTTAAATTGACCTTCTTATAAAGACCAGAATAAAAATCTTCCACTTCCTTCATAATTCTTTTGGGGTCAGAAGTAAGGAAACCATCTTTGGTATATGCTTTTCGAATAGACCTCTTGGATTTTTTATGGGTTTCTAGGTTTAAAAAAAGCTTATTACTTTTTTCTCCTTGCTCGTACCAATTGGCTCTAGAACGTATTATCGCTCCCTTTGCTAAATGCTCGTAAAACAATTCATACTCACTTCGAATAATTTCCAATTTTTCTATATTTTCAGGGGAGGGGTGCCTACTGCAATCATCCTCCCACTTTTTTAACGAGTCTTCTATCGTTTTCAATCTTTGTCTTCTTGCATTTGCTTTCACTTTACTAAACTTAATCGATACTTGCCTTATTCGATATTTGATTAAATCCCAAAGAACTCTTTTGTCATTAACTTCTATGAACTCCTCGCGCCATACTGGCACACTTTCGGTTATTAGCTTACAAAAATCAGGATCATCTAATAGACTCGCATTAAATTTCCAATATGATGGGCCATGCCTTTGTTCTTCTATACTATTAAAATAAAGTACGATAGCCGAATGGTCGGAGTTTATGGAGGAAATTATATCGACACCTTCTACCTCCTCCTGGTACGAATCACTCAACAGCCAATAATCTAATCTCCGTTGAATAAAAGGATTCTTCTGTCTCCACGTAAAGCGTTTGCATTCTGGGTTTCTAACGCGCCATATATCCACTAAATCAAAATTTAAACAAACATCTTGAACGTGCTTTACAGAATCTTTCTTTGTGGGGTTACCCCCGGAGCAGTCCAAATCGGGATCGAGAGTAACATTGAAATCCCCGCCAAGTATTATTTTTTTTCTCAGCGCTATCAAGAAACTTCTCTATCAGTGTGTCTAGGGCGCTAAAGAATTCACATTGATCTTGAACCTTATTAGGTGCATAAATATTGACAAATAAGAAGTCCGATCCCTGCACAGTGGCATCCATCAAAATATAACGACCTTCGGCATCTAAAACGGACGATTTAAGATTGAATTCTAGATCATCTTTTATTAAAATCATCACTCCACAACTGTGATTGGTGCCATGCGAATAAATCATCTTACCTTTAAATTGCGTTTTCCAGATAGCCTCTATCTCTTCCGTGCTATAGGTTTCCTGGAGAAAAATGATGTCTGCATTTTGCTTTTTCAACCACAGAAACAGAGCCTTCCTCTTTGCAGATGAACGAATCCCTCGAACATTTAGAGACAATAATTTAAAATCAACGTTATCTTTGCTGAAGGCAAAGCGTCATTCTTATCCAAACTTGTTAAAGCGTGCGTGATTAATACACTAGAGTTAACGGTTTTACATAAAGACAATAAACATAAAAACAATAAAAAACAAAACACACCTAAAAACATTAAGAAGAGCCGCAGATATTCTATCTATGTGCTGCCCTTGGGATTTAAGGGCCGTAGTTGCTTCTACCGTATGCAAATACGCAATTCACGCAATTCTACTCCCGTCATGAAAAAAAAAAATAACCGTGTAACAAGGATTTTAAGTGCTTAAGATACCATTAATATAAAGCTTATCAGGTTCTCGCTTATCAAAAAACGCTACTTTGCCATCCTCTCTTGCTTGTTTCAGTTTTGGCCACAGTTTCTTTCTCCTGTCTCGCATTTCTTTCATTTCTGTCCGCATACGCTTTCACATCCGATTCTTCACCCAGATCTCTTACACTCCTAAAAACAAGCTCGCGCTCAGGGAATCTAAGAAAGCGTACAATTATTGGCCTTGGCTGGCCTGCCTTCTTTTTCCCTAGTCTATGAACACGCTGAAACTCTATATTCCTCGCTTCCTCTAACTCTAATTCGTTCTCCAGAAACTTGTACACCACTTCACATGTATTCTCGCTACCTTGACCTTCTTCGGGAAGACCGAAGAGACGTAAGTTTTCTCTCCTGCTGTAGACCTCCTGGTCAAGAATTTGGTCTTCCAAGCCTTGGATCTTGTCCGATGTTTGATTTTCTCTTCTCTTTATTTCCTCGATGTCTTTATTTGTAAACGTCAATCCCGCTTCTATCTCGTGTATTGTTTCTTCCATCTTCTTAGCTTTTTCATTGAAATATTCCATATTTGCTTGAATCTTGTTTACTGCGTTCTCCAAGCTGGAAATCGTACCGAGAGCACCTTCCATCGTTTGTAGTTTCGTCTCCGTACGCTCAAGTCTGTCCAGGATTTGTTGGAGCTGTTGACCAATCTTTTCAGTCATCGTCAAGGCTACCAGAACTTGATCGTCACTAACATCAAGTGGTTTTCCGTTTGGGCTTATATCGTTCTTAAAGAGCGTTGTACTAAAACTTGAGATAAAGATCCGTTTGTCATCCGGCGAATTCGTTTCGCTATCTGAGTTAGGACTCTTACTTGTTCTTGTTCGCTTAAGCGTTGGTGTAAACGCCTCGGCCATAAACCAACCAAGAATAATTGACTTATAGTTTGAAATTTACGGGAGCAGAATGAATGGCGTCCTCATCCGCTCATGGTCGGTCCCAGTCCCCGTAATATTGAAAAAAGCAAAAAGGACGCAGTGCAGACCTATTTTTTCTACTCCAGGTTGAACTCTCTTAACATTTTTTGGGGTCATAAAGTCTCTCGGCTCGAGCTTTGAACAGTTCATGACGTCATTTGTATGACACGCCATTTGTTTCAAAATCACTTATTTGCGTGATGTGTAATGTTAGTGCTGTGATGGAAGAAGTCCCACTGTTATGTAACGTTTTCTACCTTGATATCAATGAAATAATTTATAAGAAATTCTACCTTGCTATCAACGTCATGAAACAATTTCTACCTTGAAGCCAATTTACTGCCGTGATGAAACAATACCTTGAAATCAATTTACTACCGTGATGAAACAATTTCTACCTTGATATCAAATTACTTTCGTGATGAAACAATTCTCCCTTGATATCAATTTACTGCCGTGATGGAAGAATTCCTTCCTTGAAACAGGAGCCCATTACGCGGAGCCTCCATACCAATTGTACCCTTGAGTCAACCCTGTCCCGTATCTTTTTAGTTTTAGAACTGTGATATCTGCGGGAGTTCTTTGATTTCCCGCAAAAACGGTCTTGTTTTCGCCGAGGTCCGCATAACATCCTAAAAATAAAAAATGGCGGCCAAAGGGGAAGGCCCGACTCTCCCATTTTCCTTTCTATTTTGATCCCTTTTCCAATCATACAACCTAAGGAAACTGGGTATCAGCTAAATGGAAGTTAATAAAGCAATAGACAACTTGAAGATGGCATGCATACATGTTGAACCGCTTGGAGTGCGAACCGCCTTTTCACTTCTTCCCGGGATTTCTTAATCTGAACTGTTAATGTTCTGGATTTTTATGCTTTGTTTTTCGTTCTTGTTGCTATATAACCTCTTCTAAAATGAAGTGTCAAACGTGACTGATATACAGCGAAGAAAACTCCAGGAGAAGGAGAACAATAAAGCCAAATAATCTGAAGACTTGGGTCAACTCGAAATTTGGAACTGCTAGTTTTAGTGTTGACATTTAACATCTCACTTCGAATTGAAGTCTTGTCCACTCGAAGACTTCGAGCCAGCTGCAATGAATTCTACGTTGATGATAACTTACTTCCGTGATGAAACAATTTACCACCATAATAAAACAATTTCTACCTTGATATCAATTTACTGCCGTGATGAAATAAATTTCTATTTTAATATCAATTTATTGCCGTGATGAAATACATTCTACCTTGATATCAATTTACTCGCTGTTGAAATAAATGCTTCTAGATGTCAATTAACTGCCGTTCTTAAACAAATTCTACCTAGATGTCAATTTATTACCACGATAAAGTAAATTTAAATCAACTATTTTTCGTCGGGTCTCCTTTGACGGACTATTGCGTGATCATAGTTATCGTGTGGTGATGGGCGCGCCAGTAATGCTTTTGTCACGAGCCTTAGTGGCCTCTAATCTTTCGAAATACAAATTTTCTGATCGACTATATGGTAACCATTCTGGTAAAAAAAATATTGTTGAGAGTGGGAGTGTCTGATACTCCTAGAATTAGTGGAACGCACATGTGTAGAACTGGTACGTAGAAATTATTCGTCGGACTCGAGTACGCTGCAAGATTTTCTTTTACGGCTACAGGCTAATCGAACTGCTTGCGAAAGGATAATTGGAGCTACTGTAGACGTCCACGTGGATACGTCTGATACTGAAATTGTACGAGTCAGTGAACGTCAAGCGACTGAGCAATTCAATACAATGCCTGATTGATGATATTGAGCGACAGTTATTTTCAGTTGCTTCCACCGCCTATAGCTCTTCTACATTTTCTGAAATCCTCGTGAATCGTAACGGTTGCGTCGGGAGGCCCAGGCTAGTCATTAACTTAACTCAGATAGATTATCTTCGAAGCTTGCAATTTACCTGGACAAGGATCTGCTACACGTTGCGTGTCACGTACATTCCTATGACGACGAGTAAAAGAAGTTAATTTTCATTTCAAGAAAGTCGGTTCTCAAGTATTGGCCAACAAAGCCCAGTTTGTAAATTGTGGGGAGACAATGGGAATCGGTATCCTTTGTTCTAGAGGTAAATACATTCCTTGGCGTCGCCTAAGAGGCATTATTCGTCGCATTGACGAACCAATCAACACTGCTCTCCGCTGGCGGGCTATGCACCCCAGAAACCAGTATAATGTTCCTGGACCAAACGCACTTGGCACAGACTCATTCGCTGGGGGTTTGTCGTTCATGGTGGGATTCATGGGTATTTAAGACTTGTATTTCTGAAATGTGCGACAAATAATCGAGCAGAAACTGTATTGTTCAGCTTTCTCGACAGCACCAGAAGATACGGAATTCCATCGCGTGTTCGCTCTGAATATTGGGGCCGAAAACGTAACAGGGGGGAGATTCATGGAGTCAAAGAGGGGCCCAAATCGTAGATCTCATGCACAAGATTCATCTGTACACAATCAGCGCATAGCGAGGCTGCATAGAGACACCACACGACGTTGCCTGTGTAGCTTCTATGCAGTTTTCAATTTTATGGAGAAAGAAGGGCTTCTAGACCTTTCTAATGATACGGACGTGTTCTGCCTTCACTATGTGTTTCTTCCAAGGCTGAACAGAGCATTAGAGGAAGTTTGGATAGGCTGGAAACACCATGGTGTAAGTACAGTGGGGAACCAATCTCCTTACCAGATATGGATAGCTGGTGTGTTAGGTGACGATTATGGTGGGTAAACCGCTGTTCAAGACATTAGGAATCCAGATTTAACTGTCTAAGATGTGGAAAGTGGCAGTCTGGCTATGAGTGCACCTGACAAAGATGAAAAGAAACACCGTGACTTTTTTAGAACCAAATTGTCCTCTGAATGAAGAACAACTTCAAATGCTTACTGGAGAAATAGATCCTTTATCGAATAGTTCAAATTTCGGAGTAGATATCTACCTATGTGCCATAAATTGCCTCGCGCGTATCCTCGACCCACCCCCACAAAGAACGAGGTAGTTCTTGCCAGTCGCATTCATACTATACCAATAATCGTTTCCATGTTAAAATACACTCTTCTAAAACACACTGTTTTCTCATTAACTGGTCTTATATTTACATTCATCTATGATTGATACTTATAAATTCTCTTTGCTTAAAGATCAATTTGCCTCCTTTTAGAAAAAGTGATGATCTCAGTCATATGACGAAAAGGGAAAATCTCAATAGATAAAACCTTGATTTTATTACCAAGTATCATCACTGAATTGCAGAAATGTTCCAGGTGCTAACCCTGCATCGATCGTCAAAACCTTTTTACAGCAATACATTGTTGCTTGCAACGTTTGGTTTATTTTAGTTCTGAAATAGATAAATATTGTATTGGTATGCACGTTTGAGCATTATTAAGTACAGTACTCGGAAAGAGAGTTCTAATGTATCTGTGAAATTACGCCCAACTGTTCCATCCCGACGTAACTAGTGACGAGTAATGTAAAAGAAGGTAAATTCAGGTAACAACCAATATTACTACAAAGTTTCTATCAACATAGGAGGCAGTTTTCAGCCTACCAATTATGTCAATTGCATCAAGAAATAAAAGTATTAGTACAGGCTAAGGTGGTATACTTAATGCGGTGGAATATATAAAACACGAGTACTTTCTGGTTGTTCACTTGACGATTGCATCAATATTTACCAGACCAGATATCAAATACCCTATTATAGGTAATTAAAAATGCATGTAATTAACGCGAATTTCAAAAATTCCCGTTAATTTTATGGATGTTAATTTACCTTACTGTGATTGAAAATGACGTTGATTCAAAGCACCGTTATTTTAAAACACCTTTATTATCAGCAAAGAAAAACAGAGGCAGTAGGAAGCGCCCGGAAGGAGCGCATTCCAACCCTGAACCCATTTATGCCCTAGTTTGTATGGCTACCTCGTGTTTTTCTTTTTTTTTTTTGCTGGAAATAAATAGCAAGTTTTGTTGTTTGACGTTGTTATTTCCAAACAAAATAAGTGCGAAAAATATCAAATTCGCCTCTTAATTATGCAAACGTACCACACGGACGGAAATTCGCGTTAATTAAATGTATGTAAACATAAGTTTTCGAAAACTCGCGCTAATTTCATAAGGCATAAATTTTGTTCGCGTTGTAAACATGCTTGGTTGTACTCCTACTATAAGGCAATTGTGCAACGCAACTCCTTACTCAGTTGCCAACCGTAACGGCTGCCTATTGCCTAATTTTCTAGTTTTCACGTTTCTTCATTCTAAAAACCAATAGCTGAAAACTGCCATTGTATATAAACTGTAACGGACGACTAGCCTACGATGTCACGCTGAATACACGAAGAAGATGATAGAGAAATGTCCGCCAGAAATTCAGTGTTGCTGTTATTGACTGTTATTCTTATATATCGGTATATAAAAAGTGTAACTTCGGACCCTGTGGTATCCTGGCATGGTGGTCCAATTGGCTCACAAAAAGCCTAACACCCATGAATTATGTCCTCATCTCCTAGGGTCACGAGCCTCGCACCGTCGTCCTCAAATGACAGACGGCTGCTTAAATTCATGATGGCCTCTCCTAGAATATTTTTAGCAAGACTTCCATTTTGCTGATTCCGGACCTCCTTTGTTGTTTCTTTTTCGAGAATGTCACTCTCCCTGTTTTCATTTTCAAGAATGGTTGCCATCCCTAGCTTGCACGGAGGAATTCGGGAAAGTGAATTCATATTTTATTCTTGAAATTAGACCCGGATTAGCACTCAAAAATTATTTTATTTCGGAGGGATAACCTTTGAAAATCATGACTGGATCACTTATTTCCATTACTGCCATCAGCTAGTTGATCGCAATCCGTCCGTAATCCACGCGTGTGCTTCTTGGTGTAAGACGATACGCCTCATCGACAAAAAGAACTCCACCCCTTGCCTCTTTGATCTTTGCTGACGTCTTCTCCCCTGCTGAGCCAAGGTATTGACCCACGAGGTATCCCCTATGTACTTCGATCACTTTTCTCTTCTTGCCCTTTTTCCAACTGTACGGAAGATCTACGAGTGAAAAGAAGCATTATTGTTAATAATACATCGTACAGGTTGGTCGAGATTATTTAAGTGGGCGTGTTCTTATAGAAGACTCGGTAAAATAGTCCATTGAAGTCAATGGTCCAGAGATCAGATTGAGAAATTTTTTGCTTCTATTATAAGAAATATCTCAGTATCAGAAGGCTATCTGAAAATTTTAATGCAAATTGGTTACTGCTGTAGGAAAGGAAAGGCAACACGCTTAGAGAGAGTTTTGCAATCGACAAAAACTGAAACTTTGCGAGCAAACGTGGTCTTTCCAGTGCCTGGGTTACCTTGAAATATATAGTGTAGATAGACATGTATTCATGTCTTTCACTTGAAAACCCAAATGCTTCCTTTTGATGTTTAAAATGGCAGTCTTTGCAAACCTCAGGAATGGTTGTTTCAGAGACTCTAAGCCGACAAATGAACGTGTCCACTCTTCCATGTCGAGAAATAAAAATACCAAATCTTGATTCATTGATGATAAAATAGTTTAACTTCGTGTTCAAATATTCCGGGCTGCTAGTGAGCAATTGGTCTCTACTTTGTTTTGACTGGCTATTCCGAGATACCTAATTTTCAGAAGTTTCGATTAGTCGAGTACCCTTTCTTTAAAGATTTTGTTTGCATTGTGGACGATGTCTGAGGAAACAGAAGGTCGAAGAACATAGCACCAAAAATAACACACAAAAAACGCAGAAACTATTGGAAACGTATCGCGTAAACAATAATGCCACTCATGCACTTTAGACTCGTACTGAAATACCCCTGCACAAATAACTTATACGGATGAGAATAGAAGTTGCGCATTCATTTTTCTAAATCTC
>CM042751.1:8423420-8425397 GCA_022496165.2 Catalaphyllia jardinei
TTTGTTTCATTTTCAGGGTATGAATTGAATACAATTTTTCGGAGGGCACATTGATGAACTTTGTACAAGAAATTACATGTAACGTGAACCTTACTAATTTAAACGATGTAATCCAAAGTTATTAGACAGTTCTCTGAAATATGTGGGTCTTTTTAATCACAGTAATTGGTTTTTTTACTAGCCTCTTAAACTTAAAAGACAAAGTGAAATGACATGAATGATATTTTGCACATCCTCCCTTGCGTTTACGTTTCACATTTCCCCAATATTGTATCAGGGGAGTTGAACCCCTTCGTCACGAATTTAATACTAACGCAAAAGTACTGGGGTCCTCATTTGGGATTCCAGGCACGGAAGATTTTCAGTGCTTCCTCTATTGCAACTTTTGTTTCACTTTGGGTTATAAAAGCTACAGCCACAGTATACTTCATGTTGGTTTTAACAACAAGGCAGAACAATGGAAGCTCATACCTTATGGTCTTATATGTAGCATCCAGAGGCATGATATTCATTCCATATGTGCTCAGCAAATGCCTCTGCCAAGCTGTTTCATGCGCCTCAACATTGCCATCTGTGTCAGAGTTGTTGTCAGACACAGCTTCTGTAGAGGATAGAGAGCAAGGTCTAAAGAAAACGAAATCCTCAGGGCTATCCTGCTTCCACTCCTTAATTTTCTTCTAAAGATTTTCCTGGTCAACCTTGGATAGCATCTGCTTAACAGTTGCCTTGTACATGTGGTCTCTGATATCCAAAGCCTTGGGATGATAGCGCCTGTTTGTGACTGGTGGGGGATTCTGACTGGCAAAAAGATCATTCTTGACATAGTGTCGCAAGTGCCTTTTCATTTGGTCAACGTTTTTGACCCATTCACCAACAAGGATGTGGATTTTTTTTAACCAGGCTCTTGTCATGCCACCAATCTATATAAACATTGATAACTTTTGTAATGAGTATTTAAGAAATAGAAAACATGTGCCGTGTTTCTATCGAGTCATAGAAACATGAGTGGAAGTTTTTTGAGTTCCCCCAAACTTTCACGAGTGTTTCTGTAACTCGATAGAAACACGGAGAACATGTTTTCTATTTCTTTTACAAAACCCCTCGACAAAAAAATGAAAACCTGTTAACTTTGATTATCAAAATGTAAATTCACTTTGCTTGCGCCATCATTTGGTCAACAGCTCGTGCTACTTCTACGTTTCTATTTATATCAAGTTATAAAAACATGATATTTAACCAATCAGTGGGCGTATTTTCTTCGGACTGTTTTTTACACTGTGATAAAACATGATGGGTACATGAGAAAACAAGGGAAATGTAGAAATCATGAGCCGCAGCCAGAGTGTTTTCTTCATTTCTTGAGTGTTCTCAAATGTCCGGAGTGTTTTATCGCTTTCATTTTCTAATTTGCAATCCACAATGGCAGAGACGGCTCGCTGTTCTCATAGCGCGAGATACATTCTGGCAGCGGTGGGTTAGGAGTTCATGTATGACCCCATGAAATCTCCTTATCTCCTGGTACCCATGTATATGAAGACACAAAGTACCGTAGCAGTGTTAGAGCTATAGTACGTGTAATAGCTGCAGTAGCTATGGTAGTTGAAGTACGTGTAGAGGCTGTAATACTTGTAGTACCTGTAGTATCTGTAGTACGTCTAGTAGCTGTAGCAGCTGTAGTCGATGTAGAAGCTGTAGTAACTGTAGTAGCTGTAGTAGCTGTAGTCGCTGTAGTCGCTGTAGTCGCTGTAGTCGCTGTAGCAGCTGTAGTAACTGTAGTAGTTGTAGTAGCTGTAGTAGCTGTAGTAGCTGTAGTAGCTGTAGTAGTTGTAGTAGCTGTAGTAGCTGTAGTAGCTGTAGTAGCTGTAGTAGCTGTAGTAGCTGTAGTAGCTGTAGTAGCTGTAGTAGCTGTAGTAGCTGTAGTAGCTGTAGTAGCTGTAGCAGTTGTAGTAGCTGTAGTAACTGTAGTAGCTGTAGTAG
>CM042751.1:8425497-8442068 GCA_022496165.2 Catalaphyllia jardinei
TGTAGTAGCTGTAGTAGCTGTAGTAGCTGTAGTAGCTGTAGTAGCTGTAGTACTTGTAGTAGCTGTAGTAGTTGTTGTAGCTGCAGTACCCACTCCCTTTAAAATAGCCGTTGTTCGTTCCATCTCGATTGGGCCTTGTAACCCCTTGATGTTGAAGGCAACGTCCAAGCTTTTCGGCTCACAGGGCTGCTCCAATGACAAAAACTGACTTGATTATTCCAGCATTTCCTTCAGGATTTGTAGATTTTGCAGTTCAATTCTGTTTTCGCTGTAAGTTTTCATTCCACGAGAAGCGACGCCCGAGTCAGGTTTGACAGTGGCGTGATTTTTCTCGGCCAATCACAATTCTTCGCTACGCATAGCAACCAATGAAACTGCTTGAATCTATTTGTTAAATAGTTACTATTTTAGACAGTTGTAAATAATTTATGTATGTATCTTATTATCAGGAGATAAACTAGAAAGGGATAACCTCTTTTAACTCCTTTTCACTTTTCTTGTTGATTTGTGAATAAACAGTTATTATCATTATTATTGTTGTTGTTGTTGTTGTTATTATTATTATTATTATACATACATACATACATACATGTACATTTCTTTTTTTACCCTGGATTTTAGAGTAGCTTATGAAGCTACATGTAATATCTCCAAGCATTTAACCATCGGATGAAAAACAGACCACCACATCAGGAACTACGTCCCCTACTCTTTTTTGGACAGTGTGTGGGTTCTTTTACATCCCACAAAATTAATGAAGTAAAATTGTTGATAGCATGATTAATTAAGAAGAAGTGTTAATAGCAGAATTAAGTATAAGTGTTAATAGCAGAATTAATTAAGTAAAAGTGTTAATAGCAGAATTTAGTAAAAGTGTTAATAGCAGAATTAATAAGTAAAATTGTTCATGGCAGAATTACCTAGGGAGGAGGGGTACTCTCAAATGATCTGTATAAACAGGTATGTGCAACTCAACAGGGTATGTTTTTTACCTCTCTGAATCAAGCGCCAGGTATAAATATTGCCCTTTCTCTCTGGAACAGGGTTGATTTTACAAAGTCGAGTTGACACGTGGGCCGCTTGGAGTAGGACGTGCCGTGATGAGCTGCGCAAAAACGTTTTTGGTTCTAACACATACTGTTCAAAATTACCTTCGTTTTTAGTAACTATGCTTCATGTTAGGAAAACGACTTCGGTCGGGAAAAATCTTAACACTTGAAAAAAGCGACAAGCAGCATAATTAATCGAAGAAGAAAGCTTTAGATCTTAGCCAGTCGAACATGGCCGCCGCCGAATTACTCGAAGAGTTGAAATCAATGAGACTTGACCTCAAAGGCCAAACTTAGCGATGACCTAAAGGACTTTCAAAGAAACACTAACGAAAGGCTGCAAAAAATTGAAAGAGTCATGTCTAAAGTACATGAAATAAACAGCTTGAAGACCAAGCAACAGCAACTAGAAGCCGATGTTGACAACATAAAGAAATCTCAACTAAACCTGGTAAGCACCAACGCTTAAGAGGTAGAAGCCCTTCGTAGGAACAATAATGAACTTAGGAAAAGCCTGGAACATCTAAAACGATATTCCAGGGATTTTAGTATTTGAGTACTTGGAGTCAATGAAGATGAAGGAGAAGAGTGTATGACAAAAATTACGGATCTTATCACTTCTCTTGGCTTCCAGGATGCAACCGCGGAGATAGAGAATGCCCACCCGCACGGGGAAAAAACGAAACGATGAGCCAAGACCTATCATCATAAGGCTCTACAGTAGGCCTTTTAAAAGTATATTACAAGCCGCTCAGAGTACAAATGGAAAGGCAATACTACAAGGGGTAAGAATTGTAGAGGACTTTACACCTAGTGACTTAAACGTCCGCAAGAAAGCACTTCCACTTATGAAGCAAGCTTATGACGAAGGTAAAAAAAGTACGCTTTACTAGAGGAAAACTCTTTATTGACGGAAGAGAAATTTATGTTGCTTAGCCTAAACTCCTTAATGTTTGTAGCTTGGATAAGCGACAGTGAAATGATGAGATCTTTTTGCCACTTTTGCGAAGTCTAGCGCTAAAGACACCCGCGCGATGTCTTCATATTTGCTAGGGTTGCTTGTGCAGCGCTGCATAAGAGCGAATTTTGCATAAAACTTGCTTTTCGAATTTGTTTATATACGCCATAGTTTTAACAGCAATTCTTTACAAACCACATATTTTTTTACCTCAAAAATTTCTTGTATTAGTATAATTTATTTAAAGCGTTCGATTATTGTAATTGTTTGTATATAAAATACCGGGAATATGAAGATCCTTCTTCTACCAAATTTAGACTTTTGGTGACAGGCAAATTCATTTCTTTAAATACGAGAGGCATAAGCAACTATCGTAAACGACGAACAGTATTTACTTCGCTCAGAAAACAAAAACCCGACGTTGTTTTCCTTCAAGAAACACATTCTGCCCCAGGGAATGAACTTTTCTGGCAAAGAGAATGGGGTGCCACGCTAATCTGCTCTCATGGAGCTAATAATGCAAGAGGTGTCGCAATTTTATTCAAGAATAACTTTGATTGTGTTGTTGAAGAATAGGACATTGATACAAACGGTAGATTTATAATATTAAAAGTGCTCCTGAGCGGAGAACCCACTCTTTTAGTTGATATATAGGGCCCTAATCGAGACAATGAACTGGTTGCCTTTTACCAGTGTCCTGCAAACCATCGAGAACGTTATCATGAGAGGAGACTTAAACTGTCCTTTAAATCACAATATCAAATTATTTATCAGATAATGTTTGTCACCTTGACACGATTTCAGCCATAAAGAAACTGATCACTCTGCAATAATAATAGAATTGCAGGATGTTGAAGACAAGGTGAAAAGTTCACGTTTTTGGAAATTAAATTGTTCCCTCCTAGATGGTAAGGAATATGCCCACGAATTAGATCTTCTCCTACCTACTTGGATACAGGAAGAGAAGCAAGATCTAGGTGATCCGCGATCCGTATGAGACTGGGTAAAGTATAAGGTTAAAAACTACTCTAGATGGTATTCAATAAACAAATGTAAACAAGAAAATCTTCAAGAGGCTCCAGCAACCTACCAAAACTGCCCCAGTCAAGAAAATGTATTAGCTTTAAATGTTTTGAAAGAAAAACTGGAACATCTGTATGAAAAAACAAGGTGAAAGGCATAATTATCAGATGGCGTGTTAGGGAAAGGAATTCAAAGTGGAAGTTACTTAAACACACTATACAGAAGTTATATTCATTAGTGTAGTTTGTAACACTGCCAACCTCTTTTTCAGCTCTTTCTCTAAGTTCCCTTGCAGATTGTAGCATTGTGTTGATGACAGGCCTTTGGTTATCTTCATTGAAAACCAGGACCGTTGTCTGCAAACAGTCAGCAGGTGTATCATGTTGTCTTCAATTTCCTGGGCCTGGCCATCATACATTTTCTGTTCTTTTTGAGTGTTGTGAAGCTTGTCGCAGCAGTGTTATGTGCTCATTTAGATCACCCAGGCTTTCAAGCTGATTGTTAGTTTCAGCTAATTTCCGGGAAATCTTGGCATCCAACTCATCACACTCCTCGACTAGCATGTCAAAAAACTTCAAAAACAGCCCCAGGCTAATGTGGAGGCCAGGAATGCAAATCTAAAGGTTAAAAAGAAAACTTCTTAGTATATTATTTTCTCAGCAAGTGATTAGTGTTAACATATTTTGCTGAAGAGTTGTCTTTTATTTACCTGCTCAACTGGGATATCAAAACTGGATTTAAGAATTACATTAAATAATTCTTAGCCTTTTTGATGTCGCTCCCAGCATCAAGAAATTTCTGATGTTCTTCACCAAGGTTCTCCAGTGTCCTCAGAATGGTAGGACTTCTTTCTTCCCTTGGAAGCTTCATCTCTAGGGCAATGATAGTACACCGCAGGCATGAGTGGCGACCCATGGATTTATGTTGTAAAACGTAATTAAGAAGTATATTAAGATGAATTTGAATATCACTTACCACTAGCACCACTGATCCCCATCACCCTACAGAGGAATTCATAATCACCAAAAAGGAACAGCACTGGAGTTTTGTTCCTAAACAAATACAGTAAGGGGATGATTAATGAAAACTGCCAAAGTAATATGTTTGTAGCTAGTTAATAGAGTACTTTTCTTACTTTATTTTTAAGACAGTTAGCTACTTCAATGACTCAGCATGTTGTTGGAACACTGTTCGCAGATTGTTCCTTGCGTCCTTACCTTCATAAATGAGAGATACAACAGTTTTTTTGCTTGAATTGGGTTTGATTACATTGGGTAATTGAAACTCTAATTTCATAGAGCGTTGCCCATGATCTCCCCCTATTTTCACAAATAATTTATCATGGGGTATTTTGCCATTATGCCAAGTAAGTTGACCTGCCCTCAAATGAGAAGAGGTAGAAGTTGTATTAAAGTTATGAAGTGGAAAATGTTGTCGTATTTTTAAATTTAAGGTAGTTAGGGTGGCCTTCCTTACGAGTCACAGTCATCCACAAAAGAAACTATGTGGTCTTTAAGATCACTGACATATGCACATGGAGTTTCTTTGATGATGGTAACAGGTTTGTTACTCCTCATTTCTGTGTGCTCAAGGGGAAGCATTTCCTCTTCAATATTATGCCCAATTTATTCTCTCTTTCGTTGCCCCTGTTTCCTTTCACTCTCCATCTTAATTCCTCACTGAGCAAACCATCGGAATGAAAAGTAAAAGGAAGGACATTTAAGAAATGCAGATGTAATATTCCTTTTTTAAAAAAAAATTCTGGTGCAATAATACTGTTTGAAAATCTGCCTCCTCAACTTATTTAGACGATACAACGTTATCCCCAGGTCTGCTTTCATGGCATTTGCTTGACCCTCTGGGATGTTGAGGACAAGTTCCTTTCCCAGAGCATCATGCAAAATTTGCCTTCTCTCTTCCTACCTCTTCCGTTTCAGGGTGTGGAGCATGTTCACATCAAATCTTGTTACCAACTGCCTCAAGAACCTTGGTTCGATTAAACCGTGTTCAATCTCTGGGGTCACTTGATCAGAGGGCTTTTGTGCGGCTGGGAGATGCACAACACCTGGAGGCTTGAAGGAAATATAAGAAGTGCAGTGAGTCCAGTTGGTGGAAGATAGTTTTTAGGGCAAGTTGTGAAGGGTGTGGGGGTGGGGGTTTTAAACAAATTTTAAATTGAAAGTAAAAAGTGCGCTTACCTTTCCACTAGTTTTGAAGAGTACAGTTTTTCCCTCTGTCGACTCTTCACATATGCAGTACATATCTTCTCCACTTCTGGTGAACATTTTTGTGCCTGTGCATCTTCCAAAACCTGCTGTTGGGGCTGGGGAGCTACAGCTGGTGCAGCACCTTCGCAAGCATGGACAGCACTATTTTCAGAGTTAACAGACTTGCGAAAGGTTATGCAAATAACCTCTTGCTCGGCAATGGGTCGCAGCACCATTCGAGTGGGGACTTTGAGGGGGGCAGTATTTTCTTTACAAATAGGACACGAGCCCCTATGACCACTATCAATTACACAATTCATGCATTGTATACAAAAGTAATGCTGGCAAGTAGTTTCCACAGGTTTGTATAAAATCTGAAGGCACACTGGGCATAGCAATTCTTAATTAAGGCTTTCTGGAAGAACAAACTTCTCTGAAAATTCATCAAAGCGAATAGAGAGTATGTCTTTGGTAAAAGCGTCAAGATCTTGGAGCGAACTGGGGAATTAAGAGTTCTAGACGAGTCAAGTAATTCGGGTTTTCTCCCCCTTCGTACCTTCTTGGGCCTTCCACCTTACTTAATCTCTACATGTGAACAGACTCTGCAATCATCGTCATAGTGCGTCACCCATGTAACTGGAACAACAGCTCTTCTGTCGGGATGCGTGTAGCACGCGTGGCAAAAATATTGCGGATGACTGAACTTCCTCAAAGATAGAAAACTTTTTAGCCAAGAATTCTTTCCATTTTAAACATTGAAACATTGAAGTGACTGTTCCTTTTGATTTTTGTAGTTTTTCACCGCATATGCGACAGAGGTTCTTCTGGTGAGAAGACGCCATTGTCTATGGACTGATCGAAAATTGTAGGGATATTAAGTTGACCAAGTTCTCGAACTAACGAAATGTAGCCGCAGGCGTTTCCAGAAACTTACACGAAGGGAAAGAAACTGGGAGGAAGTGCGAAAAATTAGGCACTCACAACCTCCCGTACTCCTTCGCTCGCCCGCTTTTTCGATCTCCGCCTGGAAAAGGAAAGGAAACGGCTGCTACGCAGGCTAACGAAATGGGACTATATATCTTATTACGGGGATGAACAATAAATACTTGAAGGATACTAAAATAAGAGGTGAGACAGCGAGGAAAACTCCTTATTTTCGGGAGGACGCTTTAATGTTCATCGGTATCACTTTACACACATCCGTCATTACCGCTGCTCGGCAGAACAACATCTCACTTAATACGCCTGAGCACTGTTTTGTCACCTTTCTTAAAGCTACGTGACCTGAAGATTCTAAATAAGTTCACTGCGTATACTTGTCTTTCAACACCATGTACTACGCGTTAGTTTTTGTGTAGGTATATAAATCAAGCCGAGACTGGGAGAGGTCACGTTAGGTATTAACTTGCAGTTTTGCAGTTAATATACCTCATCCGCCTAAAACTTAATAATGGATGGTCGCACAGCTAAATTCCGGTATCAAGCTTCTGAAAGTGCCGTGCGTATAGGCAATTATAGGGAGTACCTCCTCCCTCCCCCCCACCCCCAAACCCGGGTACGCGATTGCTTCTTGAAAGAAGGAGGCGGGAAAAAGAGACACCCTGGGACACTATTCAAGCACTTGAATTTCGTACATTTACGTAATATACGTTGCTGAAGATTTCCAAGCACCTTGTTTTTCTTTTTATACCACGTTTACTGTTGTCACTGTCAAAATATAATTAAAAGCCTCTGTTTGCCGTTCGAAGTACAATTGGTCATGGTGCCTTGTAGCCTGCAGAACAGGCGTTATTTTTGCGTATTTAAGGCGAAAAGACTCGCGCTTCGCATTCACCTCGCTTTCGCTTCTGTTCGAAAAACAAATTACGTCTCTTCTGCAGGCTAGGTGCCTCGCTATCGAAAAAGTACAAACATTTCATCGCGGTAGTGAATTGATATCAAGGTAGAAATTGCTTCATCACGGTAGTAAATTGATATCAAGTAGGTAATTATTTCATCACGGTAGTAAATTGACGTCACGAAAATTTAACCCCCGGTGAAACTCCGACAAACAAACCATTCCATGAGCTACTTTTGTACTTAAATATCCGTTATTTAATCTTTTTAACGATGCTGAAAAAACTATATTCTTGTTCAATAATGCTGATTCTTTCATTTGTAAGAAACTAGGTTACTTCATATATGAAGCATGTAATTTTATTTAATTTAAAGTGATTTGTGTTGTATTTTAGGTAATACCATCTATACATGGGAATACCAATAAATTGTTGTTGTTGTTGTCTTTGTAAGCGGCGTATGAAACAACGGCGCTCGAAAACTCTTCTGAGCGATACTCAGCGATTAATTTCGAAATTCGATGGCCTTTCTAGCTCAAAATGCTGCGAAAACCCACGACATGTGCCTTGGAATAATATAACTACGGATTTTGATGGAGGGCGGCAAAATATGATGGGCTTCTTAAGTGTGAAGGATGTTTACGAACACACTCCTTGCCTCCATGACAGAGAAAAATATTATTATTGTACCTGACATTGCGGTGCATCAAAATTCAGCAAGCCAGCTAAAGAAATATCTGATAAAGAAATAACCGTCGATCCGATCCGATTCGTTGCCTTGCCGTGATGAAACTGGCCTGCTCCGTCTTCGCACGTACAAAAAAAAACAGTTTTAGCCCTCGATATTTACAGGACGTTACATGTCGATAATTTCGATAGTCGATAAAAGTCGATCGTTGTCGATCAAATTCGATACTAATCAATCGACAAATATCGGATGTCGATAAAAGTCGATCACACAATTTTTTGTGATTATCGACCTTGATCGACTTTGATCGACTTTGATCAACTTTGATCGACTTTGATCGACTTTGATCTATCATGCGTAGGTTGCGGACTGGTACAACAACCACCAACGCAAAAAGTTCTCTACTTCCGATGCCTTGGAATCTGTCCGCTTTGTAAGATCCTCGTGCAATTTGCGACATTTCTGCTCTTTTCTGGACACCTCGCAATCTGTTTTACATAACACACAGCAGCAGTGTTCACTTTCTAACTTTATTTAAGCTGACCAAGAACTTAGACCTCCAATCTTTCCTTTTGCCTGATTTTCTGGTCTAGAAGATAACACGCTCATACAAAACCTTCTACAGGACTGTAATTCTTGTGAGTCATGTGGGGAGTCTCTGGTGATGTAATCGATTTTTAGAAACTGTGCGCGAGGTAGAATTTCTTATAAAGTGTGTAATTTATTACATTGATATCAAGGTAACCTGCGATCATACCCTCCTTCCCTCCCTTTAAAACAAAATGCCTGATCGCAGGTTGATTTCAAGGTAGAAGGACTTCTTCCGTAACGGTATTAACAATACAGGTCATTACACATCACGCAAATAAATAAGTAAAACAAACGGCGTGCTATACTATCATTTGTGTGAATATAACATTGCAGAGGTTGAAAAGTGTCAGATTGAATTCTCACGTTCTACCAAAATATTGCCTTCGGCCTTGTGTTGCCAATGTTAAAAGTCGCGTGTTGACCGATCACAAATGTCCTTCTGCAACCAACAACTTTGAATCCCAGCAGAAGACTAGTAGAAGCTTCTGATTTCGTGCAGTGAGTCGGGCGTCTACTGAACAAGTCGCTGTCTAAGAATGCCACTAATTTTTATTCCACTGTCCGGATAAGGGCCGGATCGCATTACACGGCGAGGTCACGAAACGCAAAAGAGGGGGAAATTTTCTCATTCATTTCCTATGCCCCATCGAAACATGGACAGCCGAGATTTCCACAAGGTTCTCGGGAAACCTAATGTGGTCATCACGAATTTCATAAAAGGCACCGACTACATGTTGCATAGCTTCTATAACTGTTGACTTTGCAACATTGAAGTCTGGGCCAATTGTTAGATAAGAGTTGCCATGAGCTAAACGGTACAATCCAACTAATCCAATAGCAAGTATTTTTGCAGGACATAAACAAGCTCTGAATCGCGAATTTTCGAGGGCCTAGTGCATTCACAACTGTATGGAAGGAAGCTCTATTCATTCTAAGCTGCTGCCGGAAAAACGTCTCTGGGATCATGCGATCGTTGCGGGGATTGTTGTAGTGTATCTCAAACCACGATCCATTCACGCGTGGAAGTCTCCATGCATAAGGCGCGCTCGTCGTATCGCGTAGTCGTTGCCGTTGACGAGTTTGTTCGCACAAGAGAGCAGCGGCAAGTAATAACCCGTTCGGCCACATGGCAAGTTTCGTGACTGAAGACAACTTTCCTCTGTGTGATTGCCGTCTGCATTTTACCAAAACTGAAACGCGACCGTAAATTTTATTTATCAATTTCATTTCCGGTCTTCCAATTTGATTTTTACAGACGTTTTGAAACCAGCCATGCGATTATAAAGCAACAAGCAAACTCAAAAAGAAAAAACAAAACAGGCAAACTCAAAAATTGATTTAGGGGTGTAAAGTAAGTTATCGAAATTATGAACGACCCCATCAGCCACAGAGCTGATCGTGCCTAAAAAACATGTTGTCTGACTGTCTGTTTTCTGACATCAAAAATCATTGTAATTATAGCGACAAGAGAGCATAAGAAATCTCGAGCTTGCAAATTTGATTTCGAATAAATAAGCGGTAGCAAATATTACAAAGCCTGAAAAAAATTGCAGGAGGTTGTAGTCGCTGGAATCAAATTTGTGAAACATAAGCGGTCATTTATTCGCTGTTGCGCGAGAAAAATGATTCCAGCGGGTAGATTTCCGTGCAGTTTGAACACATGCAGAGTTTATATGAAACTGGGTTTGTTAATAACTGAACCAACAAATGACTCTGTAATTTTGTCGTTCAAGCGACCTTAGAGTAAGGAGCTCATGAGGAGAGAGCATGAGGGCAAAATCCGTCTGTTGTATCACTGTTGTCGCTCCTTCTGCGCGATCTACGTCAAAACGCTCTTTGCGATGTACCTCCAGCTCCGTCGATCAAACAGCAGTGCTTTTCATGAAATACTGGTCTGCCGAAGCGGTTTCAAACTCGCAGCGAAAATGTTGTCGATGGCGAAGCGAACTCTTAGGTACGTTTGAAATTGAACAGAAAAATAGCTATGATTTAGTCCTGTTTGAGCCTTGTCTCTAGTTGTTGTCGGAGGAAGTGAGATCTGTCGGCCTGTTGCCGATGATTATCTCCTCTTTGCGCACCCTTACCTTTTGTGTGCGCACATTAGCTTATAATGCACTCTTTAAGTCCAGCGATGAGGCAGACGAAATGGTGCCTGTACACAGTTTTTCACCTTTTTCAACTAAAGTTTTTGTGTACAACAACAACAACATCTCCTCTCTGCAAGCATTATAGGAAGTGAAAAAAATGTCGCGGTAAAGGTCATGAGAATTCGGCACGCAAGTGCAATTTGATTTCATGACGCGACAGTAAATAACTAACTTACTTTTACATTCGGACTGTTCTATGTCTGTGCTCCCTCCAAAGAACGGTATTCCCTTTAGTCGAAGCTCCCGACATTTCCGCCAAGTCCAAAATCCCATTTGAGATACTACTGTGTCATAATGTTTTGACTTCGAAGGCCGTGTGGCAATGAGAACAGTCTGGTAACTATTTGCTGTGGACTGTGGAGAAATAAAATAGACCCATTGGCCGGCGAAAGGGCCAGAGCTCCAGAGTCGTATTAGAGCCAATTTTAACTGACCAGTTCTGTTCCTTTTCAATATCAAAGTAATTCACACCTTTTCACCTTATCTGCCCAAATTTTGACAACATCCTAACATACCCGTAGACCCCACAGCGTACGCAAGAATTTGTGGAATTTTCGACGGCGTTTTGAAAAGTGCAAATGTTCAAAAGTGAAAATCTGTAATTACAGCAAAACACTATTCAATTTAAATTTCTTACTAGCAGGAGAAGCAGAAGCAAAAAGCAAAATGGCACTAGATTTAGAGAGTTACTCACTGTCAGTGGTTTTTCCAAGCAAATGCTCAAATCTTTTTTTGTTGTTGTTGTTAATGATGTTCAAATCCAAAAACCGCTTGGACTACTTTCTGATTCTTCTTGTAAATTGCACAGCAAAAAAAAATTAGCTAGATTACAATTCGTGGGAAATATTTGATTAATATAATTCGGAGAAATAATACCTTCCAAACCCCAAATAGAAGTAATTGCTAGTTATGCTGAAAGAAGTTTCCAAATTCAAAATCCATTGACAGCAAATTTGGGTAAGAAGAAAACACGAGCCAAATTAAAAATAGTCTCACGGAGCTATTGAATGAACTTGAATTAAGGAACAGAATCACGTTTTTGGACAGGCTGTCGCAAATTCAAGGATGCGAGGATCATATAGAGCTTTCAGAAATCCGTTTGCATCGTCCTCAATCAACTTTGCTCTAAAACATAGAGATACACTGCTCTGGTTAAGTGCCAATTTGTGTGTAATTAATTTAGACCTTTCGGTGGTAATTTCAATGCCGTTTGACGGAGTTTCCAGCGCTGGACAGACGCCTTCTCCTGGCAGCTTTCCGAAAGAGGTTCAGAAAATCGGGAAAGGACTGAAGTAATGAAACCAGCAACATAGCAGGATTTTTATAAAGAAATCGATTTAAAAGACTTGGAAAAGACTGGAAAGATCGTGCATGTATGGGGGTTTCTTTGTTTACATTTTACACCGGTGAGTGAATCTTTGTTCTTGCGTTACTCACGCAGCTTTCGACGTGTTCCGCGACAATATTGGTCACTACAGTTTTTATTTGCCGTTTACGAGAAAACGAGTCACTTTCCTTGAGAAGTTGAGCACGTTGACTTGCAAACGACATGACCTTTTTTTCTTGTAAAAGCGCCCCCAGCAAAATCAAAATCATACGTTACGTGATATTTCAAAAAACGAGTGCGAGGGTTTCATCAGGTGTCCAAACGCGAGAAACATTTGAAACCACGAGGCCGCAGGCCGAGTGGTTTTACTGTTTTCGAGCGTTTGGAAACCTGATGAAACCCGAAGCACGAGTTTTTAAAATTACTTCTCCAACAAACAAAATTAGCTTAAATTAACATGTTCAACTATTATATTTGAGACGTGAAATGTGCATGATCCTCAAAAAAATGTGCGTGATATGCATGATCCTATCTCCCTAACTGCTGCGCTGTGACAATTTTTGAATATTTATCAACTGATGTCACGTTGTTACCTAGCTGTTTGTCAGTGCTGAGAGAAGACATTGCTTCGCAAAGCAAACGGCTGAGTGCAGAATTAGACCTCCTAAAACTAGCAAAGAAGAGGAAAAGTGTGTGGAAAGATTTCGGTATAACCCCCATACATTTATTATGCATGCAGAATTATTAATTATGATGCGCTTTATTGTTTTTGAAGACAATAGCAAATGTATTGAATATATACATTGATAATTACTACTTACCGTATGAATAACAGAGGATTTGATTGTGCGTTGTCGCGGGCTATCGCGCGCTGTCTTTTCGTCGCTTCCCTTCTTCCCCTAGCTCCATTCTTCTCTCTTTTTCTTCTCTATATTACCCGGGCTCCTTACCCATTTCTTTTTCCTTTTTTTTTTGCACCCCATCAGGTATCGAACCACTTACCTTTAGCATCCTCTCGCTTTCGAGTCTCTCTTCTAAACCACTACACCAAGAGGTTCAGTTGGGAATTACCCGTCCAAAAACAATTTTATTTTACTTGACTCGTTTGCATTTCAAAAAATTTACACTGTATTTATTTACAATGTATTTATTCATGTGTTTGCATCGCATTTGTGGGTCCCTGGCGAATAGAAGGGGGAGGAAGGATTTATTTCCTTCGACTTCAGCAGTACTGTTAGTTACGTATACATCAATGTCTTCAATGAATTTTATTACACTCAGCAAAAATTTTGGCAGATCACGACCAGTGAATACAGTGCAGTGGTGCTAGGAACACAACCTGCTCGCGTCGTCAATAAAGTGTCCGCGGGAAAATTGTAGCAATACATGGACGTGGACCCGACGAGCTTAGTGGAGAGATGGGTACGAATGGCGATGTTCGAGAAGAAACTGCAATGGCATGGCATCAATGCGCATTGAAAATACATGGTAGGGAGTCAAACAAAGTTTGTCTCGTACAGGAACATCGAAAGATCTCTTTGAAAGCTATCTGCGGAAATGGTTGTGGCGTCAACACTATGGAGATGATCCTTTTGGAAACATTTATCAAGCACATCGCTGACTTATATGACGTACGCAAAGATGCGTAAATTGTTCCTCGTACCACTGCATGCACCGTCCGTGAACTGATCGCCACTTCATCAAGGAAAGAAACAAAATACACAGCTTCAACGCATGGGACTGAATTTGAGAAAGGGAATCAAGGGGCTAAAAACGCGGAAAGACACGATGAAGGTAAGCAATAATTTTATTTCAATTCGTTTTGATTTTCAAAATTAGTAAAATAGTCGCTGACCCGATCAACAGTTTAGAGCTAACGGCAACCAGCCAAATTTGCTTAGGCCTAGCTGTTTTCTAAGCATTTTGAACTAGCGCAAAGGTCGAAATCCCTATTACTATAAGCAGTTTTTAAACCTGCGCGCATTTTTAAAATACAGTAATGCACCCAAAATTCTGCTATTACGTTTCCGTTTTGCGTACTTTAGATTTTAATTTCGAAAAAGTTTTTTTAGTCTCCAAGAAATCACTTCGTTTTCCAGTATTTTTGACGGAAAATTTAAAGTCATTCAAAGCGAATAAGTCTCAAAGGAGCGCTATTGTTTCCGCTATTGTTTAGTGAAACAAAGAACTGTATGCATAATAAATGTATGGGGTTATACGGAAATCTTGCCAAGTGTTTGGCCAGCGCTATTCCGAGGTAACGTGTGCATTTAGTCTGATAAAATTTCTAACGTCAGTGTCATGTTAGGTCGAAAGTGTACAGCAAGGTTGAAAGTGAACCAAAACACGAAGTCGCCGCCATTGAGCGAAAATATATTTAAATTTAAAGAGCGAATGGCCTTTTCTGTTTTGAGTAGTTTAATAATAATTGTACCGTTACATTCAACGTTAGCAGTAAGTAATTTAGGTTTAAAGCTTTTTTCGTACAATGTGTGATCAAATAAAATTGTTTATCACCAGGTATTTTGTTGCTTTATCAATATGCAGATTAAGAAAATAGGCCATTTTACAGTTGTATGCTTAGCTACCTGGCCATGAATGAAAGCGAGGCTGGAGGTGACCTTGCTTTGATACAGACCTCTCAGCTTTTCTCATGTAAATGCCAACTAGTTAACATAAGAACAACTTGATTTGCACAATAAAAGCAGTGAGGTCTGTATCAAAACAAAGTTAACTCGAGCCTCGCTGCCATTCAGAGGCCAGGTCACTAAGTGGACAACTGTAAAATGGTCAATTTGCATCCGTGTTTGAAATAATTTCAAACTCGGCATTGTTTTGAACTCGTTTTTCATTGGGTTTCTAAACTCATCCACCTGACCAGAATAAGATGCTCTGGTTGGGTAAGAGCTGCGTGAATAATTAATGAGTTTGAGAAAGCCATAGACAAATTGATCTAAATGTACTCGCTGATAGCATACAATCATCATCATCATCATCGTTTATTTATTTGCCTTATTAAAATAAAAGAGAAGGAGTGATAAAATTTACAATAATGGCGAGGAGACCTCAAGAAACCACTGGGCTTAAAACAGAGGCCACCTCCGCTGTCATTAATATATACAAAGTGCGTAAGTGCGGCTTGTTCAATTCATGATTTTACAGATAAAACTGCAACATTTTTTGTCTTAAAGGCAAAAAAAATAGATGATAGTGATATTGGTAGAGAGTTCCAGATTTTGGGACCTTGGTAAAGGATTGTAAATTGCTTAAGATTTGTTCGACAAGCATGAGAGCGATAGGGTTTGGCTGCTCTGGTGCGATAATTATGCACTTGGCTACTTGTTAAAAACACATTCAGGAACATTGGAGGTAATAATTGATTTTGATAACGAAACATAAACTGAACTGAACTGAACTGAACAATGAATGAGTAACTCTCGCTTTGATGCGCTCGTCTTCGTTGAGATTACATTTTAATGAGCTCTTTGCAGGATCCGGTCACATGGTACAAAATTACACATACTGGTGAGCAAGTTGCTTAAGTGGGACTTCCAAAACAATGCAACTCGTACCAGTTCACCTGGACCTGCCTTTGTTTTAGAAGTCCCACTGCGCAACTTGCTCACCAGTATATGTAATTTTGTA
Source organism: Catalaphyllia jardinei (assembly GCA_022496165.2). Lineage (NCBI taxonomy): Eukaryota > Metazoa > Cnidaria > Anthozoa > Scleractinia > Caryophylliidae > Catalaphyllia > Catalaphyllia jardinei. Next base: position 8,440,968 of record CM042751.1, read on the forward strand.
CCATGTGACCGGATCATGCAAAGATCCCATTTCATTAACACTTTCTTGCAAGAACGCGGGCGACCGATAGGAAAATAGCGCTTATCGCATAGAAAACTTGTCAGCATGACGCGACAAAAGGCGACAGTTCTTTCGTTTTCCAATGAAAAAAGACTAAACACGAGGAAGGTTGGGAGAGTTCAAGACAGTCATGCAAACCCGAGACGTAGTAGCTCAGCTCGCGTACTAGTAGCTCAGTTTGTTTTTTTAAAACTGTCGTTCGTGCTACTTCGTTTTTAGCTCGTAAAGAGCTATCGGGATGGTTGGGGGAATCACGATGTCAGGTGTAAACAATGGAAATTTGTAATCGATTTCCGATCGTCTCAAAGTTCGTCAGGCGCATTCATGCATTCGTTAAAATGGTCGGGAGCGAAGAAGGACGGCTGTTTACGCAGGCTAGCTACCAATATGTTATGGTTACAGTTAAACTAAGCGAAGTGTACGCCTCAAAATTACATCAATGAATTTATTATTTGAATATTAAATCCGCTAGTCGTTTCAAGAATGCAATAGTGAATTGATTATTGGAAATTTGAACCCACTGGTCGTTCCAAGAATATGGCTGATGGTTTAATGTTGACAGGGCTCGAGACTAACTTTTTAGCTTGCTAGCCGAGTGGCTAGTGACAGGTTTGATTCACGAGCCACTGGGCTCAGACGCATGTTACGGTAACGCATGTTACGGTAACGTAAACAAAAAATTCTCCCAGACTGACAAGAACCGCCGTCAAAACTTCGCAACTGGCGCCACCGAAAAAAATTGTTGTCTTTCAAAATACCAATTCACGATTTCCAGGAACTAAATACTATGTTCCACTTAATATGGGCATCGATGTTATAATTATAGGCGTCGCTCAGCAACTAAAATTGAAGTTTTCGCTTCCGTGAGAAATTCTCACAGAACTTCGCTGTGCACTCGCCGCCGAAAAACAAATGCCGATTCGCGATTTCTCATGAACAAAATAATTCGTTCCATCTCAACTTTACAAGTTGCAAACATAGGCATCGATATTATATCGGCATCAATCAAATTTTCGAACGAATTCGAATTTTTTTAATTTT
>CM042751.1:8462086-8477086 GCA_022496165.2 Catalaphyllia jardinei
ATTTCATTAAGAAGATAAACGATCAAAATTATTTCGAGCAGCCTACTCTCGTATTAAACTTGGTAAAAAAAATAGCCTGCAACGATTGAAGCATACAAAGAAAAAGTAAATCCAAATTTTGTCGATGGCAGGCTTGTAATCATTGAGATCAGAGAAGGCTTGCAAGAATTCTTTCAGCTGTCACAAGAAAAATTGAAACGCACTATGTAAATACATCTTCTGATAGTCACTTGGTTTGCATAATAAATAAAACACATCTATTTGAGAACCTGGGTTCAAAGGCTATTTAATTTATCCTCTGTTAAAGTTCAGTGCACCAGTAAGAGCAGTAGGTCTTCCATTTCACGAAATAGCTTAGAGTCAACCGAATTTTTGAGTGGCCATTTTTTATCGTTTCTGATCCGGCTGAAACGAACACTTCACAATTCTCGCCATTTTGGAACTGCCATCTTTGAACTCAAACAGGGAAAATATGAGGATACAAGAGATATAAAAAATTTGGAATAATCCAAACAATTTTTTTTCTAAAAATTATTTCTAAAATATAATCACCCTTCGAAAACACGGTTGCCATAGAAACGTCAAGTCACGAGACCAAACTCCTGATTCATGAAACCGTTCCTAGATAATTTCCAGGAAAAGTAACGTAGCTTAAATTTTCAAATTCTATTTTTATAAGAAAAGATTTCAAGCGCATATGACAGATTTTTTTTCTGGCTCGATGTACTGATAAGTATAGCAAAAAAGTAGGGGAGGGTGAACACAGTGATTTGGGTTAGCTGATAACACCATACAAGACAATCAAATATTCTGGTGATCTCTCACAAACTGACAAAGGCGCATCCAAAACTACATTGATTCGAGTAACTGCGAATCACAACAGTAGCAGCATTTTTACTACTATTTAATTGGATTACAAGTCATAGAAGGCCACAGCTAACAAAACAATTCTAGGCGAGATACTATTACTTAAACAGTTTTGTAGAGTTGAGAGAAGGGAATAAGACGAAAAAAGAAATTATAGAAATTTGAGATAAACAAATGACTTGTATTGTCATGCTACTACAACTACCTACAGTCGTACATGTTCATCCGATAATTTTTCTTTAACTGTAGCAATTGCTCTCTGTTAAAAATTAATGGCTTCGCTCATATAAGACATAGAAAGTGACCAGTGTAACCACAGAGCAAAAGGAGACTATGCTTTCAAACATGTACAATGCACTATGACTAGCAAAAATGTTCACGCAAAAACAGAATCTCTGTGTTTCATATTCTCGACCCGAGATCCGTTCAGTTCTTGCCGGAAGTGGTTTTCTTCTTTAAAGCGTTCCTGTAAAGTATAATTAAAATGTGCTGAATTAAACCTGTATTGCTTAAGACTGCTGGTATGGTATGGCCGTTGCTATGTTAAAATATAGCTATCAGTTTACAGATTTCTTAATTTAAGGACGTTCGCGCAAAAATTTTCTGACATTGACTTTTTTTCTGAAAATTTTACCATTGAAAGATGATGAGTTAGTGATGTCAGAAATGTAAAAAAAAATTGGGGGGGACGGGTCACCGACTTCGTTTTGGAGAGAACATGCCCGGAAGAACAACTAAATCTGAGTAAATCGGGCTTCATTAGCGAAGAAGGCCACAGTAGCTGCAAGTCCCAAAATATTGCAATTAAAACTTTGAAGGGAAATGTTCTCTGCCAAATAAGGTTTGAGTGGACCTATTGAGTGAATTTAGTCAACTGGCGAGGTTCCTCAAAGAGCAACTTCGCATTAAGCTACTATAGTTTCACGCGCCTTGCAGCCGCACCGCAAGATGGCAGGATTCCATGTTCCGTGGACAGAAATCTTGAATTTTTTTTTACTTCCCACATTGATTTTTTGTTCATTTTTGGACAATGTAGAGATAATTGTAAAAAAAAATCCGAAAGTCCAAGTTTGTTTTAACAAAATCCAAGCAAAGCTATAGCAATGGCCATCTGTCCTATCATTGTTCACTTTAGTACTGAGAGCGCGCGCTCGATGCATGACGTGGCATTTGAATTTGCCTGCGCAGTAAGGATGCGTAGAAACAATTAGCGCGAACGTCCTTAAAGGTAAATCAAGGAGCGATTAGAACGGAATTCTTTCAAAATACCTTTTGCAAATGGTCACAGATGTTAAATCTTCACATGTCGGAAAAATGTATTTTTGAGAAAAAATATTCCAAGGTATAAGACCACTTAAGGCGTCGCGCTCCACTGTTTGTTTGTTATCTAATGGACTGAAATTCTCAAAATAATGGTCACGTGTCATGCAATTCAGTGGTTGTTTTCACTTGCTGCGTCGATGTCCAGGATTGAAGGCCAATGAGATTCAAATTCCTCACGATATAAGCATCACAAAGTGTCCTCATTGGTCAAAAGGCACCAAAACACACACAATACTGTCGCATATGAAGTAATATGACAATGACAAATAACCCTGCCAATATGAAGTAGTAATTCAACAATACTTACGTTCAATCCTAGAAACAAGTGGCTTGTTGCCACGTCAAGTCTGCTTTTTTCCTCATGTCAAGTTTTCAGGAAGTTTCAAAATAATGGCAATACCTGCCCCATGTGGGCATTTCTTGCCCACAACCCTGTTAATTAACACAGTAAACATAGTAAGCTTAATTCGTACCAACTGTCTTTAAAAAAACTAAATATCAACGAAACGACGTGATTTTTATTATTATTATTATTATTATTATTATTATTACTATTTCTTCGAGTGCATCCTTAAAGATACTTGGACGATTAAAAATAGCTTATTCTGCACGCACTAGTGAGTATTACCAGCCGTTCTTACCAATATCCGTGATTTACACCTTAAAGATAGCCAACTACGAGAATCCCGAGGGAGGGGAAGAAATCTATAAATCTTTGGGTCGGGTTGGTCTTCTGGGACACTGTTACCCTTACCCTTTACTAGACCATGACTTTGCTTCCCTATTGCAGCTTGACTTTGCAACCCTATTCTAGATTAAGCACCAAACCCCCATACCGTATCCTAGACTAGCTATTTTCCATGCGCACTATCAATCATTGTGAAAGTCACTTCCGAGTTTCAATTTCTATTTTAAAAAAACCGGGTAAAAACTACCAGCCTTGGCAAATTTTTTATACACTAGTCACTTTCTCGGTAATTAAACCTCATTCTAGAACAAAAGTGTTTGAATTCGATATCCTGAGAACCATACACTGCCCTTCATTGCTGCACAGCTGGCAACACCCACACCCCCCGGACCACCCCCACCCCTTCATATAAGATTCTCCCATCCCCACCGGGAACCGGAACCTTCCTCTAGACAGTGCCAAGCTTTGACATTGTTTCCAGAAGCCTTTTTGCTCTTCATTCTTTTCCCCATCCGTTTTTCCACTTATATAATCGATGAAAAACAGTGATGCATAAGAAACTGCTTTACAAATTAAGTTATATATTTTAAACGTTTTATCATCGTCTACGTCACATTTTACAAAACACTTTAAAACTTTGCTTGTTTACATTTAACTGGACAAGCATCTGTCAATAGCAAAAGGCAAAAGTCTTTAAATTTTAAGTTAGTTGAAAGGAATAGTAATTGAAGCTTTCCAACTTTTACTACAGATTTCATGGTGAGCTGTTTTTTATTAAGCAACTTCAAAAATTACTCTTAAAAAATTCAAAACACAATTAAAATTCGTAAACAATTCTAAAACGAATTCTCGGGCATTAATCTAGTTTAAAACAAATCAACAACTTATCTGAAACTGTACAAGTAAATCAGTTGTATACCGACATTTGAATAGAGTTTTACGTTTCGTAAAGGAATTTTGTTACAGCAAATTAAGAACTAAAACATTCTTATAAATAACAGTGTTCTACCAATTTTAGAATGAACACACAATTCATTACTCAAAGAATGCTGATGACAAGCGATTTGCATGGTAAATAATATTAATTGGAGAAAACTTTGAAAAAAGATCTAAATAGCGTAAAATTCCGATATCAAAAAACCCCACTCGGCCCGGCCCGGCCTCCCCGGAAACAATATCAGATATGAACAAAACTATGACTTTAAAAATATTCTTCATAAGATGTGTTCTGATAAGTCTACCATTCAATAGTGTTTCTAGGTATTTTTTGTGTTTACAGTATGCGGTTACAACTTACTTTATCGCTAGCTAGCTCGGTGAGCTTGTAAGAGGAACCAAATGCTTTGTGACTGGTTACCCAAGCAGACAAGATGGCGCTACCTTGCCCTCTCGGGATTACCCGCTGTGTCCCGCAAGAAAATAGTGCTCTTTGTGTATGTAATGAATCCTTTATGGACCAAGCTTGTTCGGTCAAGATGGCTGGATATTGGCTTTGTTCTTTTGTTTGCCGTTTATGGACCTTAACTCCATGATCTCAAACAGTATGGCCATGATCTGAAAACAGTATGGCCAGTATGGGCTCAAGAGGTTTACTTGCTTGTTTCATACTTGGTTATTCCTAGATAATTTCAACACCCTTTTTTTAAAAACTAAAAATTTCCTTCTCAAATGTTCCTTTAAAAATAACAATGCCCTCCCCTTTCTCCCTCCCCGGCCCCCCCCCCCACCCGCGCCCCTTTCGAAAATGAAGCAGCCGAAACGACTTTGTAATGTATTTTAGCAGAAGGCTTGCTATCAAACTTTTACTGCCTCGCAGGAAACGCTTATAAATGAAAATTTAGTATGAATAGATGTATACCGTTTTTCAAGAAGCGCTTTTGTTTTCATGTTTATGACCATGATTTCTTAAAGGGGCAGTGTCACGGGTAATTTGCAGTTTTAGGCCAATTCTGTGCTAAAATCATTACTTTGAGGCTTTCTTCATAAACAAAATGCTTCTGTAAAGCTACGAGGAAGATATCAAATGAATTTTATGAGAGAGGGCTGACCATAACAAATTTCTTGAGAATTTTCTGAAGACGGAGCATCAAATCTTGAATAACTCGGCGAATTTTTTCAAGTTTCAATCCATTTCCATCCTTGCCATCCGTAGAGACAGGCGACAGGAAACAGTTTCAGTACCTTCAAATAGTCTTTAATAACAAAACTAGACCATTATTTTTGGAATTAAATTGATGCAAAGACACCTTCTAGCTTTTTATAAAGTTATCAAATAGGGTGACACTGCCCCTTTAAGCTCAAGTATTTTTTTCTTATAGCTATTTACACTAAATTGATCAAACTCAAAATTCTTTCAATGTTGTTCTTCGCAAATGTTATCAATTGCCTCCTTTAGCAGCATTGAGGGTATCCCCGCAGGAATCGTCGTGGATTTTGTTTTTGCATCATATGCATTTTTATCTGTATTTGTCCAAATAATGTGAGAATGTCCTGAAAGCGAAGATATTTTCTCCATGTGCCAATTACCAGAACGAAAATTGAATAGTTCAACTACTGCTCCGCCTGGCGCCATAAAAATGGGAAATGCATGAGCGGCTCCGTGCATTCCGAAGAAAATGTCTGCTGAGGCAACAAGTTCCAACTGTCGTTTCAGTGGCAGCGAGTCTAACTGAGCAGTGGTTATGTTCAGTTTTGATGAAAAGTTTCTCTGCATTTCATTCACGACATCTTTCTCATTGGCAATTTTTCTCTCTACAGTACCACGCGACTTTCTCGGGTGTCTGTGGTAATCCCTTCTGAAGCTGATCAGAACGTTTAGTTTGTGCGGCTGACTGCAGTTTCGCTTGCGAGCTTCCGATGAAATGCCAAACCTTTTCAGTACGAACGACCTGAAAGGTTGAATGTATTTAAGGGATTTAATGTTTTTGTCCAATAATGGGCAATTATCGCGTGGATATCTCAGAGCCAAGTTTTCAAACATAACGTTTTTTGAGTGTTTAAAGATATCATCAGTGCCGAGCTTTATCAGCCTCTGGAACAAAACACTCCAGAAGGGATCCAAAGGAGTAGCAGGATGTGCATCCATCAGAACGATATTAAGCTTCTCTGGCTCTATCCCTATGCGTTGTGTCGTGATGAAAATGTCCAATAAATCGATGACTGTCCAGTAAACGCTGGCGAATTCAATCCTTTGAATTGCAAGGTATTGCCCTGCTTGAAATGACTGTTTCGATCCAAGATGTAGCGAAAGCGAAGGATGTGCAAATTGAAAAGCGATGATCCAATGGGATAAAGTATAGTACACTTCTGCTGTTTGTAATTTCTTCCTTGCTTCGTTCACATCGCCGTCACAGTAGAGGGTGAAGAAGCCTTTCTCCAGCTTGAAGTATTCATCTTTTTCTGTTGGACGCTTCAAGGGCATTTCAAGGACCCTAGCGTGGCCAAGCTCTGAACGTAAAGTGATATTTCTGAGCAGCACTATCCCGCCGTCTATTTCGCGTATTCTTCGAATGCACGAAGGCCTTCTACTCTCGAGGTCACTGGCAGTTGTCTTCTTTGGCGGACTCTCTGTGGTAGGAAAATTCTCTCTTTGCACTACAAGGATCTTCTTACCGTGTCTAGTTTTTAGTTGCATCAAGTCTTTCTCTCGCCCTTTACTCTTCAATATTGTCTTTGGTGCTCCCTTTGTCGTTAAACACTTACTTTCAAGCAAATAAAGATTGGCGTAAAATATTATAAAAGCAAAAAATATCATTGCTAACATTCTTTTGATGCATTGTGGACCAGTCATGTCGATGTCTTTTTTCCTCGCAAAGATTTCCAAGCTAGACAAAGAAGAAATAAGAAAACAATTAGGAAAGAATAAAGAATTCTGTCACTGAAACATTAAGATAAGGTTGCTTTTATTCTTTTCTTGGACAAGTCCTAGGCCTATTGCAGTGGCTTTTGCTTCTTCTCTACCCCCTTTCCCTAATGTGGGTAAAGTGTCAATTGATTTTAGAAAGTTGCAAAAATTGTTTCACGATGGACAAATTAACTGATCACATGTAAGTTTGTGCGTTGTGGAGTAAATTAGCATATGCTTTAACACAGGGTAGCTCTTTGCGCGGGAAAATGCTGCAAGGAACGCCAACTCGCCGACTTCTCCACAAATTCCCGGAACATTTTATCCTCCTTGGAATTGAGGGAGTCATAATAGATGATCTTAAATGTAAATTAAGGAACTGTGATATGTTTAGACGGCGCTTGTTGTTTTGACCTTGACGCCACACGTATCACTGGGGTAGGCCTTTGAAAATTATATAGGGTACATGTACATGTAGTGCCTTACACATAATTTTGTGAGGCCTAATCACGAAAGGTGAATGCAGTGACATAGTGGTGGGCCAAATAGCACGTAAATAATACGTAAATATCCCTACATCACCGGATGTAAGAACACTACTTGGCCGATCTTTAAGGCGCTACTTAACTGTATTTTACTTGCATTTCCATTTGTCAAATTTATTTTCGTATCGCTGGGTAATTATCTATTAATTACCTGCTCGTTTGATTAATTGTGATCAAGCGATTAATAGTGTCGAACAAATTTCTCTTTTATTTTCAAAAGACCCGGCATGAAAACAACAAACTCGGGGCTTTCATGATTAAATCATGCCGTTACTATGTCACTGTGATCACAAGAGGATCATAGGGCAGATGTTCTCATCTGTCACAGGCTGAAAACTTGGCTTGCTGTCCAACCCTTTCTACAGGCAGTGGTCCGGCAGAAAGATCCGAGGACGTATAGAATAATATTTTTGCCAGGAGAGGAGCTGGGCGGGTTCACCGAAGAGTACCGTTTTCATCGATTTACTTTGATCTGAAACATGGCATCAGTATATTCTGGCCAATTTAGTCCGAGATAGTTTACACTTTTCAATCTGGCCTGAGTGCGTGTTTAAAAAAACATAATTATCGTTGCAAATGATTTACATTTTGAATGAAGTTGAAGAACTTAAAATAAAAATTGGTAATGTTTACGTAAACTGATCCTATTCCTTGTCAGATGAGGTCAAGTACAACAGGCATAAGCTATTTTTAGAGTTCTTTAACAGTGTATAGATTTTGTGGGTCAGGCTTAAAACAGGGTATCAAGAGAAAAAAACTTACTTGTTAAGGGTGTAAAATATAAAAGCTCATCGCACAGTCCGACTACGAAGATTTCGGGGAATACTCCACGAATATTGATTTCTATTCTGGTTTGTTTGTTTTTCAAATTATTCGTTACTATTTGACCTTAAGTAAATAAAGGGGGTAAGTTTCTAAAGCTGTGGTGCTGCGTCGGTGGGGAGTATTACAAGATAATTTGGTTTTATCAACTGGGTTGATAAAGATGTTCGAAAGTTCTTGAATCTCTTTACGGTGGCCAATTCACATTTAATATCACTCCTTAACCTGATATAAATACACCAGTCTTTCCTGACTCTTTCACTAATTCCGCCTTGGATTGGTTACCTTGTGTTGTCCACTTTGTCAAAATATCCTATTCTAACATAAGCTGTTTACCTGTTCCTAATTTTGCCCTCAAAATTCGTCGACATAAAGATTTTTCCGTAGGATTACTTAAATTAAGCGGAAATCCAAGAAATGTTTGTCAAACTAACCCTGTCGACTCACGTCGCTACCATGTCTTTCGATTCACCTTCAGCCGACCACATATACATATCTCCCATCTCATCGAAAAAGTTAGAAAAGAAAAAGCCGTTGTTATATATTAGGCATCATTACCTTGAATATCGTAATATTTATTAACTCTTTAGTAATTTCTCTGACCTTTGGAGAAAATGAAAGACAAATGTACTCCTGACGCTTAAGTTCGTGATCACTGCGTGCGTTACGCCTGGACCCATGACGTGAACGTGACGGGTAGATAATCAACATCGATTTTTTTACAGTATTCAGTATGAACATCAACGACAACAGTTCTTGCATCAGCCATGATCTCAAAGTACAGTTTAAAGTCAAATCTGCGAATGTTTGTAGTCCGATGCGCGAGGAGTTAAAGTCAACCAGATATCGGGTTAAAGACAGGACTTTACCAGGCGTTGAAGTCAAATTCGTGACGTTTCATGGTCGGTAGCTCAGGCGTTATAGAGTCGCTGCTTCTAAATACAGGTTTTTTACTTGAGTAGCAATAGCTAAAGAAATTTAAGTCAAAATCTTTGACAGCCAAGCGGACCACATGTTCTACTTTTATCAATTGTAACCGCCAAAAGGCGACGCGACTTTGTTAGAAAAACCGGTCCGCTTTAGTTCCTCGAGGAAAAAGCGCAAAAATCTTGAAGGCCGTGGATACACTGTTTTTATTTTTGTAAGAATTTAAAGATATAGGAAAAAATATACGAATACGAGGTTGCAACTGTATTATTAACAATATTATGTATTGTTCTAACTAACTGTACAATTGAAACGAACAGTTTGGCTAAGATCCGTGTATCTTGTCCACTTCAATGCCTGTATTTCCGTTTAAAACATATCTCATCTACGAATACATAAAAGTGTAATTACATTTTTTATAATTTAGTAACATCTAAACCTGAAGAAGGCTGGTCTGGCCAGCCGAAATACAGTGTATTGCTTTAAATATACGAGGTTTCTCAGCCTTGAAAGTAGTCTTTGACTTCTCGCCGTTTTCCTTTTCAAGTTTGGCTGATTAGCATGATCTCCTTCAAACAAACAGGATCTTCGTTCACGGCTTAACTGTTTATTTATTTTGTAACAAAATTGGGAGAATTACTCTTCAGTTGAATGTACAAGGCAAATATACGACCCAACTGTACTCTCTAGTAACTCTAGTAATGTGTAAGGACATTGTCAAGGAAAATAATAATAACATTTAGTTCGGGCATGAGTACTACGTGACGAATCCACTAGTTTTATGACCTCTTTAATAAATCAGATAAAACGTTTGCGTATTTTCATGAACAAATATAGGAGAACATAATGTGATATTTTTAATTAAAAAAAGCTCGTGAAAGTGGCAATAAGACGACTGCAATTTTAAATGTTGTTCTAGATATGTTAGAATCATCTGTGACAGACGCTACAAAAATGTTTCAATTATAGGCATACTTACGTCACCAGTTGAGTTGTGAGGTGAAGATGTTCAACTGCATAAGGTAAAGTGAATGGCCTTGTTATATTTGGGACTTTCCCGTTATGTCGTCACCAGTGGATAACTGATAATTTTAAGTGACAGGGAACACGCCAAGCGTTCGTCACGGGGAAGATATCTATCTTTATTTCATGGTCACTTAACAGTCCTGTGACGGCCCCATGACGGTCGACGAAAACAATATGTCGGTACTCGAACGTCATGGGTTCTAATTAGCAACACCATATTTTGGCTTATGTTTTGCATGTGTCTATCAAGTTTATGCATGCACTTGGACAGTTTTGAAGAGAAAGATGGAAACCATGGCAGGAGTTGTTCTAGATGCAGATCAGACCAACGTTACTCGATCACGTTTTCTGGGAAGAATCGATTACATGGAGTTACATTGCATGACAGATCGCGGCTGGTTTTTTCCTCCCGTGACAGGGGTCGGTACATTTCGCTGACCCCTAGTCCATGGACCATCGATCATATTTTTGTGTTTTCACAGGGACGCTACAACCTGCGTGACAGTAGGATTTTACTCCACCATTCTAAATACTTTTGACCGTGCATTCATGAACTTTGGAAACATGGTTTCAGCTGTTGATGTTTAATAAGAATGCCTGGGCAATGGACAACTTTAAAACTCGTGATAAGACTTAATGATTTTAATCGATATAAGCATTTTATTTTTACTATTCTTCTTTATTTATTTATTTATTTATTTACTATTTAGATCGGTTGATGTGTTTATTCAACAACGTATTTAAGTAAAGACCTTGGAATCAAGCCATATCATTCTCCATATTTAAATCATTTAATGCACAATATTTTTAATGTCATTTTTATGCCCCACTGAGTATCACATAAAAGTCAGAACGTTAAAAACTTCAAACACTATTCTTGATTGATTCTTGATTGATCCAGATGAACCTTGCTCTAGGAGGGTGATCTATTAAAGTCGTACGTCCATGGACTGCTGGACCAGCGGGCAAGTCTCCCGGGGGAACTCCATTTACTAGGGACAGGGAAATGAACCAACCCATCACGACTGTCACATCACGCCATGGTGTTGTAATCTTGCATGGCTCGTAAGAAGGGAAACAACAGTGGTATAACTAGTAGATCTCATACATGTTAGTTCCCATAATCTGGCTTTACATAGCATTAACAAGCAGTTTGCAGGCCAAGCATTTCTTTTTGTTCCACACACTTATTTCTTTTATATTTTCCGACAGCCTGGTCCAGCCGTAGACAATTTTGTCTATACGAATTCCTGCGATCTGATTGGTCTACACAGGAAGCAGAACAGTTAACCCCATCTGGCCGTGGGGGACAAGGTTTTTTTTCTGTCTTTTTCATATGCGGCCATACTGTAATAAAAGAGGTTCGTCAGAGCAAATCTGACAACACATAATGGATTATTTATTTCTGTATTAAAAATCACAATTTCTATTTTCGACAGCCATTCTCACGCTGTGTTGAGACTTACGCGCTTCCGCCAACCTGCTTGATTCTTTGAAACCTTTGAACTGATCAAGAGAGGGCAAACTACATTGGAGAGATTTTTTATCAGGCATTTAGTTAAGAAAACGAAACTGTGAACTCGGCCAATTAGCAACCCTTGTCCTTGCTACGGTTCGTAGTCTTTGTACATTCGCCATTATCGTGGTTATCTTTCGGGGCTTTTGATTTTTAGCCTCTCGAGCTTTCTTTGCTACGCACGAGTTTCTTTAAGGTACTAGGCTGTAGTGTCATTAGGAGGGGATTGCGAGCAGTCATAAGTCTGCATGGTTTTTAGCTTTTTACGTCGCAGGCGTCCCAAACTTGCATCCGAAAGCGTGCGTATTTATCCATGAAAGCGCCATACGTTTTGAGTCTGCACTGACGACGCAGTCTTAGGCTGAGCGCTTATAACACAGGTAGCCCAAGCTCAATATGTCAGCGTCGTAAAAGTGACGCACAATGTAAGAGTTTAACTCTATTTAAGTATATGAAGTGTGGTTAAAAGTCAGCCACGACGATTGGATGAAATACTGCTGTCGCTTTACAGTAAAATTGTACGAAATTGTCAATAAAATTTTCCTTTCAACTCTCCCAAGTTGACTTCTTGTCGTAGCTTATGGTTTTACAGCCTTAACGCTAAGAAGCTTTTAACATCAAAAGTGGATAAAAGAATAATGAATTTAAAGCGAAAAGGAAATGTGACAAGTCAAATTTTTGCGCAATAATTTACCTGGCATAGAAACTGCGATTTCGTGTGCTGTGGGCTCAGGAGGGTCAGGAATAACTCCGGCCCCAAAATGGCTATAAAAGTTTATTCGGAACCGGCAAAAGGCATGGTTTCAACTGTTGAAGTCTCAAAAAGTATATATTAGTCTGAACCAGGGTATGTCAGTTTTTCACTCTGGTCTTGTTTATGGCTAACTAATTTTCCCCATCAACATTGGCATTGTGAAAGCCCTTCTCAAATTATGTTTGCCCAGATTGAGCCTCTTCTGGTTAGCAGCGGTCACACATGCACTAGAGCTAATACTAGCGTTTCGTTGCTTTTATTTGTTTTAACGGTTCGAACTGTACAACCCCAACAAAACTTTAGCCGGGTAGTACAGCTTGGGAAAATGTTCTGTCTGATTATTTCATTGGAGAGTTAAATGCCAAATGATGCATACTGTCATGAAAAAAACACCTTGTGTCTATAGAGAGTTGGCATACTCGATAGATCAACAGTTATCTTTGCTCTTAACAAAATTCCGCTAGGACTTCAGGCCTAGCTGGTATCAAGTGCCTCAGCTCATTACTAGCTGTGTTAGTATGAGTAACAGAACAAATTATGTTTAAAGAAATTTCAATATTTAAAATAATTAATAAAATTCCCAGCATGTTTAGTTTATTACTATCAGAAAATTATAGCCGATGCTACAGGAGCGCAACGCCTGGCTAACTATAGGCGGAGGTTGTCACAAGTAATTGAAAGTTGAACTTGCTTACAGACTTGCGCTGAGTAGGCAAACGGACTTGAAATCACATATTTGACAGTGCAAGCTATTTGCAATCCTGGGCGGTCGACCTGTAACGAATTAATGAAGTGCCGTCAACTTGTGTTGGCTGCCGGCGAAGGGCGGGCGAAACTGAAAAAAATCCTCTGTGGACTTAATATTCTGACCAAACTGATGAATGCAGGTCTCCCTTGGTTTACTTGCGGCGATTCTGGCGATTCAAGGTTAAAACACTATTCACAATGAAACTAATTTCACTGTCAGAATCGATTAAGATTGTCAAAACGGGCTCATAGCCACCTTACATTTTCCAAAACTGTGATTACACTTGCCAAAAACGTAAACCTTAAACACGCTGATTACAATTCGATAAAAAAAAAATAAGGAATCGTGGTTGAGTCGTAAACCCATAAATTTAAAAGTAAGGGTGTTTTAAATGGGTTATTCTGTTGCGATAGGAACCTTTTGCGTCACGAAAATGGCCATTAATGCGGAATGTATGAAAAAAGCTATAAACCGACCGCTGTTCCTCGTCAAATTGAGCCCAGAATTATCGAGTCAAGCATTACAGAGGAAGCCAAAGAAACTTTAGCTGCGCAGAAAAAGCCAGGACAGCAAGGTTTCGACTGTTCGTTACAGGTACTGCGGGAGCAACAACGATGAAATCGTATCAAAAAGCTGCAAACAAAAATTCCCTAAGCCTCGGCTAGAAAAGGTATGGACTTCGCTTAATTTTGTCTGAAAGGGCTTACTCTTTGCACTCTAGATTGGGTGCGCTTTTTAAAAGATATCAATTTTTAGCAAGAGTCTATGTTTATATACAAATGAACCACAGATTAAAGTCAGGGACTTTAAAATAAAAATTAGAAATTTTTACTCAATTTGATTCCATTCCTGTTAGTTGAAGTATAGGGGGCAAATGCTGATTTTATATTTCTTAAGCAAGGTATCCACTGTTGGGTCAAAGTATTTTATTTACCAGTTCGTTCCCGACTCACTGATTCTACCTTCAGTTGGCTTCCTTAGTTTTCTGTGAGTCACCTTTTGAAAACATTCTGAACGGCTAGCTGTTCCCACATTTTGCACTCAAACTAGACATGAAGCGTGCTTTGGTTTTCTCTTCTAAAGGTTTACACCTCAAGCATCGATTTGTAAGCGAAAATGCACTGAAGCTATGTCCAACTTACACTGTCACTTCCCACGCGTCGCTTCCATGTCTTCCATCTTACTTATATTCCACATTGCGCCATTGAAAAACGTATAATCACGAATAATTGTGCCGTGTTTACACAATTTTCAGCACACAATATTATATTCTTTTCAAAATCTCAGCCGCTGATTTACTCTTAAAATTTCACTTTTTTCAGCCTCGATATTCTTTTAAAAATACTATTATCGGATAAAAAGAGCGTACTTACATCACCTTGAGTTGTAATACGTGAAGACGTGCAGCGGTGAATGTCTGTTACATTTGGGAATTTCCCGTTCTGCCCTCAGCGATAGATAACTGATAATTTTAAGTTACAGGGAACACGTCACGCCCTCGTCACGGGAAGATACGGAAGTTATCTACATTTTTTTCATAGTCACTTAACAGACCTATGACGGCCCCATGAGGTCGACTAAAACGATGTGTTTGTGCTCGGCCGTCATGGGTTTTGTAACGCCAAATTTCGGAGTTATCATTTGATATTGGTTTATGTTTGGCATGCGTCGATCGATGTATGTTGGAGTTTTGAGGAAAAAGATGGAAAATATTGCAGAAATTATCAGGGGCGTACTGGATCGAATCTGAGGTACTGTAACACGTTTTCTGGGAAGCATCGTCTACATGGCATGACTACGATCGCGGCTGTCTACCAAACAGGGGTCGGTACATTTCACTGACCCCTAGTCCATGGATTATCCATCATATTTTTGTGGTCTCAAGGGGACGTTACGACCTGCGTGAACGTCGGAATTTACTCTCCCATCCCAGATACTTT
>CM042751.1:8479586-8487936 GCA_022496165.2 Catalaphyllia jardinei
GAGTCCTACTGGTTAGGTATTATGGGCCTTTGGTGAGTGGTGACGTCACCGTAGTGCATAATGAAGCAAAAGAGAACGGCAAGTGACCTTTGCAATTGATTATGGTGATTTCTTAAGTTATGAGCGAAGATAAAACGACCGCTGGTCTTCTCCGATTTATGACTGACTGGCTGACTGGTAAGACGACATCTTGTTTTCAAACCAGTGCAAAAACAAAGACCAATGTGCAAGCGAGACATCGCCGGTTTTTGCTTTACTTCTGCGTGAATGAAAAAATGGCGCGAGTTTTCAAGCCAATTGCTTCGCGTAACAATGCAAAACCAATTACTTTTCGACATATAACTCAAAACCACTCTGTTTAATTTATCATAAAACCTACCTCATTATAAAATGATAAAATTAGCTGGGGCTCGTTTCGTTATGAGTAGTAACAGTGTTGGAGCTACTTTTCGTTATCCAAGTATAGACCAAGGTCTAATGCCCAGAATTCAATGGTAATAATACAAATAGACAACCTAACTACCTCCTATATTCAGATATTATTTAGTTTTACTCAGCTCGATTAGCCTTTTAGTTGTTCTAAATAAACGTTACCTTGTATTCTATGAATATATTATATTGTAAATTACGTTTAACTTTTAATTTGGTAAAGCTTGTTGTTGTTGTTGCTGTTAAGTGAAAACGCAGTATAAATGAAATCTGTTAAATGAAAGAAAAACTTCCATTATTGGGGGGATGGCTTTCTCGATATTAAAGTAAAGTAGCACGGCACTCACTAGGTTTATATCAGTACAAGAAGATCATGATCTCTAGATGAGTATGAATATGAAAACGATAACTGTACCCAGTTTAAACGACTGAAGGGCCGAAAAATGAACAGACAAACCAGTGTAAAGCAAACGAATGCCCAAACAGAACCAAATCAAACAAACAGACTGTCGAAAAAAAAAACCGACAGGCACCTGCATATGAATGAATGCAGAAACATGTCCTTGGAATACGGTACCGTTTTTCTTGGCTTCCTGTTACCTGATAGACCCTTTGCATAAATGACGCCTAAATTTGAATAACAATACTTTGTACATCCTTAGCCTCACATGCATGTTTCAAGACAAAGGAATTTTAACGTGAATGTGAGGCTAAAGATGTACGAGTATTGTTATATTCCAATTTAGGCGCCATTTACGCAAAGGTCTATCACTTTTGAACTTTCAACTTCCACCAGTCTCTTGTTAGCAAACTCGTCCATAGCTCGTCAATAGCTTACTTGTACGAGGTCGTCATCTGACTATAACTATCGGAATTCATTCTTTAATCCTGTATTTATTAAGTTCTCAAATAATAGTGAGGTTTGCTCTTGGATAACAGTTTTTCTAATCAGTTCGAGAAAAAGAAAAAAGGCAATAGATTCTGGTAGTTGTGGTCAAATGACGTCATCATTACAATCGTCAACAGCGTGGCCAAATGCGCCACGTTACTTTTGTGGAAACCCATCTAAGATAATGAGCTAACCCACGGGAGGATGCTCTGCTCACTTGACTGACGAGACCAAACGTCTGTACGTAAAATGTAACAGATTGCAGCGGAGGTAGAGGACCATTTACGCTGAATTGATGCGATCGACATACAACTCCTTCAATGTTTCTCGTCACAAATTTTGAAAATTGCCTTTTTTAATAGCATCGTGGGTATTCCCCCGGGAATTGTTGTCGATCTTGTTTTTGTGTTGTAAGCGTTTCTATCTGTACTCGTCCAAGGAATGTGAGAATGTCCTGCAAGCGTAGCTATTTTCTCCATGTGCCAATTACCTGAATGAAAATTAAATATTTCAACTACTGCCCCGCCTGGCGCCATAAAAATGGGATATCCGTGAGCAGATCCGTGCATTCCGAAGAAAATGTCTGCAGATGCAACAAGTTCCAGCTGACGTTTCAATGGAAATGCATCCAACTGGGCACTGGTTATGTTCAGTTGTGAGGAAAAGTTTTTCTCCATTTCACTTATGACATCTTTTTCATTGGCAATTTTTCTGTCAACTGTACCATCTAAATTCCTCGGATGGCTCTGGTAATCTCTTCTGAAGCTTACCAGAACGTTGAGTTTGTGCGGCTGACTGCAGTTTCGCGAGGGCGATTTCAATGGAATGCCAAACCTCTTAAGCACAAACGACCTGAAAGGTTGTATGTGGTCAAGAGACTTAAGACTTCTATCCAGTAAAGGACAATTTACCCGTGGATATCTCCAAACCAAGTTTTCAAATACAACGTTGTCTGATTCTGTAAAAACGCGATCGATGCCAAGCTTTATCAGCCTCTGGAACAAGACACTCCAGAAGGGGTCGAGTGGAGTGGGAGGGTGAGCATCCATAAGAACGATGTTAAGCTTCTCTGGTTCGATTCCCATGCGTTGTGTAGTGATAAAGATGTCTAACATATCAATAATTGTCCAGTAAACATTGGCATATTCGGCCCTTTGAATTGCCAAGTATTGTCCGGCCTGAAATGAATGATTCACTCGAAGAAGCGAAACCAGCGACGGTTTTACAACTTCAAGGGAAGCGATCCAACTAGTTAGAGCGTTATACTTTTTGGCTTCATTTAATTTCTCTTGCACTTGGTCCATATCACCATCGCAGTACAATGTGAAGAAGCCTTTCTGTAACTTGAAGAATTCGTCTTCTTCATCTGGGCGATCCAATTTGACTTCAAGAACTCTGGCGCGGCCAAGCTTTGGTCGTATAACGATATCTTTCAAGAGCACTATCGCACCAGCCATCACGCTTATTTTACTTGCACAAAATGTATTTTGATTCTTAGTGGAACTAGAGTTTAAAGTGATGAGACTTGCTAATGTCTTTGGAGAGATTGTTGTTGTCGTTGAATTCTTTCTTTGGATAGTGGAGGTCGTTTTGGCAACCAATTGAAAGGTTGCTTCGTTCTCCTCTTTATTTTCCCAGTTTGTTGTTGCCGTACTTGCTTCCTTTGGTTTAGAGAGTTTCAGAAAGTAAAGATTGGTGAAAAATATTATTAAGCCAATAAATAATATTAAGAGGAATTTGGTACTTCTAATGAGTCGAGGTGAAATGAACTTAAGGCGAAAGCCGGCCATAGTTGATCTCTTTTTCTCCCTGGTAGCAGTTTCCCAGCTGGAAAAACATACATCAAGAAGACAATGTTAGTTTGTTTTGAGCTCAAAAGTGCATTTATTATAAAAGGAAGCTATGTTGCATTTGAGCCATAATGAATACAAAACGAAAAGAAAATATCACATGTCGGTCTCTGAAATGCAAAAAAATAATAATAAATAAACAAACATCGGGCTCAATCACGACAGCTCCCAAATTACTTATAAAAAAGAGAAGAAAAATATGCGAATGCAAAACCTGTACAGACTCATGTCAAAATCGTAGTACTAAACAAATAATAAAAAATTGTATAAAATTAGGGGAATACTAATCATGATAAAATTCTGACGCACTCTACATCAACTGTGATCATAAAAAAATAGTAAACGTGACAAAAGTGGTTTATCATGAAGCTGAAGTACTCCAGTAAAGTTTGTCACCTTACTCAGGTTTTCTCCTTTCATACTCTATTGATATCGATCGATTCTGCGTGAGCAACATGGACTGTAGTCTCAATCAGTCTTGATGACGACAGAGGCGTACGTAAGCAAGTGAAGACAATAAACTCCTGATTCATTTGATTTGCACAAGGCGTATAATTTTCAGCAACACTTCTTCCCGTAAACCTTTTGTTATTTGTCATAATTTTTCAGAACGTAGACAACTTTGGAGGTGATTATGTGAAGAATATTTCGGAAGACATGATCAATTCGCTCACTCCTTTCATAAAATCCATATTGAAAACGAGATACTTATGATGAACCCGATGCTATAGGCGCTTTCTTTGTAATTGCACTTGAAAATTCAGAAAAAGGCGAGGGTTAAATAGAAGCATAGTGGTTTACTGAGTGAGGGGAACATTGGGGGGGAGGGCCTGAACACCGCAACACCACAAAAAATGATAACGAACGACGCTTTACCGCTAAAAACGTCAACGAAACACCGCCACCGCAACACATATTTTTAGCGCCATGATTCGTTCATCTACACTTAAAATAATACTTTTATACCTGAACAATTTTCCTCAGAATAAACTCATCACAATCCCTTTCATTTCCCACGAGTCGATACTTCTGAGGCCTGTTAATCAGTTTTCATGTTCTTGTGAAGAAACTTTCCTCAAATGAAGCGGGCGAAAGAAAAAAAAGAGAGAGATCGCCTTTACCCCAGATCCCTCTCTTCTCTAACATCGTTCACTTTTCTTGTTGTAACCCACTGTCTAAACTACGAATAGTCCATCTTTCACTTAGTCCTTCGAGCGAGACCCGAAAGAAATCCACGAGAAAAAAATGGCCGCGCGCGATCCGGGAGGCAAGAGCCGTGCTTGTCCCCAGGATTTCGCGCGGCTACTTTTTCTCGTGGGTTTCTTTCGCGTCTCGCTCGACGGACTAAGTAAAAGAGGGACTACTCGTAGGGTACCCACTAAATGGAACCCTACGCTGACTGAAAGTATTGCTTTCCAGAGCGTTACCCTGGTTCCTTGATTGAGAAAGCTGCAAGAGAGCCACGAAGTGGTGAACACGAGTCGCGAGGCGGCGAGAAAGAAAAACCTCTGGTTACTTTGGACTTTAATCGCACTTTCATGCAGAAGTCAGGGTCAGGATCTAACCCTCAGGCTCGGATTGGTTGGTATATTTACAAACAGGAAAATCAATATTATTGGTCCGTTTGATTGGCACTACAGACAGGACGGTGAGGATATCTGCCACTGCACTTCTGGTGGTAAATTCTGACTATCTCTACGATGGAAATAATTTTTTTGCAGCTCTCAGTTTATACAGTTTATTCGCCAGTGGTCGACATGGATTTTGTTTCTGACAGTGTCTTCGAAGGAATTTGGCCTCGGTACTCGAGGAGCGTTTTCCAGAGATTGAAAGTCTCGTTTGAAGAAACGGGTCAAACAAGAAACCTCAGCACCACAACACAAGTTGACATTTTTTCACAGCATTACCGCATAAAAAAAAACATCAACACCCCAATGCAGCAAATCTCCATGCCGCCCTCCTGAGAGTAAACCAACACGTTCCGATTGTCATTGTCAGAGAGAACCTTGTCTCCCACACAGACAGTCTTAGGGCTCGTCACGCGTTCCTCCCCACGAAGAGGGGAGAACGTCTGCGTGGGAGGCTAGAGAGAACCTGGCAGAACCAAAAAATCGAGTTCAGTCGTTTACCTTCATCTTTTCACATAAAAGAA
This sequence comes from Catalaphyllia jardinei, assembly GCA_022496165.2. Classification (NCBI taxonomy): domain Eukaryota; kingdom Metazoa; phylum Cnidaria; class Anthozoa; order Scleractinia; family Caryophylliidae; genus Catalaphyllia; species Catalaphyllia jardinei. The sequence goes on from CM042751.1 coordinate 8,484,907, forward strand.
CACTTGCCGAGCTGGGACCCATTTCTCGAAACTCCCGGAAGATTTTCGGGCCCGTAAAGCCATAGCAAAATCTCGAACCTTACGATTACAGAAAGCTGGTTAATTAAAATATTCTTAATATGAACAGAGGTTCCCTTCATACAAGAAGTTTCAGGCGCATAGACTTTTCCGTTTTTAGATAGAGATGAACTGAAATTGGCGTTACGGGCCCGAAACGTTTCCGGGTCCCAGGGCACTGGTTCGCACGGTTTCCGAAAGATATCACCACATCATGACTTTCGCCTCCCAAGTGGTCGAACGACTTTGGGTGAGCTTAACTTCATATAACGTTCAGAAACTCTAATAGTTTGGTGACAATATTTGCACCCTTACTAGTTGACTGCGATATATTAGACTCGATATTAGACGTCCTTCGCTTTTTAAAATACTTCAGTTTACAAGAGGGACCTATTTGTTACGTAATCGGCGAGTGATTGTGTGGGTATCAACTGCAAGTGGCGGTCACTTACGTGACGTGCGCTTAACTCTTCCAATCTGTCGTTAACCACGTTTGAAACAACAAATTGGGCGAAAAAATGGATAGGGAAGTTTCTAACCCTCGGTTCAAGCATCGCACCATCGTCGTGTCGACCTCAATAATTCAATTAAGTTCGACATTTAGCGCGACTGTAGCTCGCCAAGCTTAGCGCTACCCGACTCTGGCGTGATGTTGATTCAAAGTCGAGCTACAGTCGCGCTAAAGTCGAACTAATTAAATATTGAGTTCGACGTTGGCACGACGTTCGATTCAAATGTCGAGTAAAATTGAAGCAAAACCTAATGCATACATTATGATAATGTAGTCCCGAACACTTTCGCAGCGGGATTACGTGAAATGCATGCGAGGATATGTTTCAGATTTTTAGAAATGGTGGCTTGGAGAAGTCCCTATGCTCGTGAGGATGTAAATGTGAATAACTACGAAAGCTTGGATTCCGAGTTCCAAGATAAAAGCCTATCATCTGAGCAACTCAAAATCAGTCAAGAGTCTGATTTACCGGAATGTTCAAGCGTATCGACAGCAAATCAAATTCTAGCTCTTCGCAAAGGGTGAGAAGGAAGGTCGTGTGGCGGGAAAATGTCAGTGTGATATGGTGGACATAATATGTTCCAGTGAATATCTGAGTACCAATCTATCTTCAAAAACACTTTCCGTGCCAGAAACATGTGTTTCACAGAGACGACTTGGGACGAGACAGCAGCTATTATTAAAGTACGACGTTTGAATCAACTGTCGCGCTGCAGTCGCGCTGAAGTCGAACATTATACAAATGAGTTCGACACGACAATAGCGCGACGTTTCAACCGGGCCTTACGGTTTTTAAAACTTATGGAAAGCCCTACTTCGCTCAAAAGAAGTTCTCAAAAGACTTTTAATCTCCAAAGTTATTACTGATACGATTAATAAGTAACTGGACCTCGTGATGTACCATTCAGAGAGCAACCGTGCTCGTAATTTCAAATCAGTCCAATTACAACCATTAATGAATTGAGTCGCGCTTCTTTTCCTTACCTTTTGATGAATTTCTCTAAACTCAACCGACAAAAGGGACTGGGTGATCAATTAGTAGTTGCTTCAGTTTCCGAGCTGCTTTGACCTACAGACGCACTTTGACGTTTTAAATTATTTGATTGACGTGTTCGGATTAAAAGGGCAGACAGAAGATAAAACTCAAGGAACAATGAGGGGTCAACAATGGACGGCTTACACAAAAAAGATACAAAAAAAAAAATTGGATTCATCTGTCTCCAGTCATCAATTTCCGGCCAATTGAATTTTTACCGGCCCGATTCTCCTTTTTGGGGGTGTGTGTACTAGCCTGCGAAAACAGCCGTCCTTCTTCGCTCCCAGCCCGAGTGGCGTTTCGCGTGATTAAAACGTAAGCAAAATATAACTTTTCAGCTTGTAAGCTGGATAGTTGGAGTGGGTCGGTATGTAGATCGTTTGGTATGCAGTTTTAATAAGTAACCATGCTGCGGTGTGAATATTTAATCATCAGGAGTTTTAAAATTTTGTAACTCTCCGTTTTGATCATTTTAATCTCGAAATTCGATTTCAGTAAGTTTTGAGCTCTGTGAGGTCCATGCTTTAAGTACCGTGATTTGTTGTATACGAATGGCTTCCTCTCTTTCATCCGGATTCTTCACTTGTACTTAGTTAGAAATTTACGTATTTTGTTTCCAAAACAGAGAGGGATCAAAATATTCTTAATACAGTTCAACCTGTATGAAGCGGTCGTCACCCTTCTCATCATGAGACAGCCAGGTGACCGCTTAGGGTTGACCGGGGTGATCAAAATTTAGGCATGTTGTAAAATTGTCGTGTTGTATTGCGTTCTAATCTATTGTTGATGTTTAATAATCTTTTGTTATGTGGATATAGCGATACTCACCGTTACGTCACCTATTGTCATTAATGTGCCAACCAGAGGTTTATTGGCTGTCGAAACAAAGGATTCTTTTGTTCTGTGGTTGGCAAAATTTAAATATCAAAAGACTTGTGTGTCTATAATACAATACAATGCTATGCGTAAATTTGTCAGAGTATTGGACAACCCTCGATCCAGAAATGCGTAGTAGCACTGTTAATTGCTGTAGTTTTGACGAAAGAGATTAAAATTTCCCATGCTTTGCAACGCAGGCTCTTCTGTGTGATATGGAAGAATTCGTTCACCTTTGACCAAAATAATTTGGCATAATTTAAAAAGAGCGCGAAAGTTTGTATTCAGCGCCTTTAAGCTTCTATCTCTCTCTATAAAGCGAAGACCCCCTTTAGAGCTTCCAGAATTCTCATGGAATTCCATAACAATTAAGGAAGAGCTTGGAAGCGGGACGTTTGAGTCAGTTTATTTGGTCGATTTCAATGTTGCTGACAATGGCCCTGAAACGGAGAAGGCTAGCTCTGCTAGTTGAAATATTGGCCAATAAATTTTGCCATTCTGCCGTAGTAACAGCCTTGCAATCAATTTGGTTTTAGAACACTTAGAGTGA
>CM042751.1:8498362-8510621 GCA_022496165.2 Catalaphyllia jardinei
GCAAATTCGAGTTGGATCTGCAAGTCGCTTCAGTGAAAAAAACTGCTATTGCACGATAACAATTCGTTGCAAAGTTGCGACGAAAAAGACAACCATATAGTAACGTTGTTTCGAAAACTGACGGCATAAATACAAGTCTCCAGCAACCAAACATACAAATATTAATCTAAACTACACACAGTGTAGCTAACTAATAGAATCGTGCAATAAAAACTCACCTATCTTAGAGATCAAACGAACGACGAGCAAAAGGCTGCAAAACAGTCGACAGTCATATAACTGGATGGTGAATAACGATGATAATAATCATGGTAGCTCAGGTGGACACAAATTATGTCATCATTAGATACAGCCAAGGAGTTCGAAAGCGACGGATACTTGTAAGACGATACATGAAAACACCGCGAAGTCGACAAAATGTCGCCAGGAGGCTTGCCTGGTTCAGTGACTTGCAAAAAATTCCATTGTGGAAGCTAATGTATGGACGACAACGGAAGAAGTCAATTATCACAATTAGCCAATCAAAGCGCTACTGTTGAATGTTGATGTTCGCTAGTGGTTATTAGACCGATTGCCTACACCGGCACTGGACTTGTATTTGATTCCAGAGGCATCGATATCTTTAAGTGAGGGAGATAGAGTAAGGAAGAAACTTATTATCGAAAGGAAATTACCTTTGGTTCTATGAGGGTCGTACAGGGAGGTCTCTGGCACGAGTCACGAAAATTCACGAATATCGGTTACTAATTCGAGTTCTTCACGGGTCACGCAAAGCCTTCAAGTCACGGATCACGGAGAATAATTTCACGGAAAATAAAATTAGCTAATCGCGCACCACGAAAATACCGCTGTGCGTGAAAAATTTAGGTGCATACTGAGTATGGTCAGCGTTAAATTCCCTAACCAGACCATCATGAAGCTCGACACACAGGGAGCAGAGTCCTATTTGATCGGGAATCAAAGGCCTATAAAGTGCCCGGATCAGGGATCACAGCCCGACCTAAAATCACAACAAATGGGATCGGGATCATCAGTGTTTTTCATGGAATCAGGGATCAGGCTGTCCTCGATAATAATAAGAATAATAAAACGCGTTTTTGTACTGATTTTACAGGTTGATTGGCATTTTGGCAATTTGACCTTGCACGGTTTATTTCACACGGACCACGCAGCATTTCACGATGAACACATAGTACTGGCAAATCGGAGATATTAGCATATTTTGCTATCCGGAAATTGGAAGTAAAATAAAGTGTTTGGTTGATTGCTTGACGCAATCGTTAATAACCTTCTGGATTTTTTATCGCATTCACGCCGTCAACGTCATGTCAAATAACATATCCCATGATTGGATGTTGACCTTTCGAAATAGCGTTGTTAGAACCGGTTGTTTCCGGAGCAAGTTGTATCTTCGGCGATCTCCGTAAGGATAAAGAAAAAGGATGATCACTCACTGAGACGGTAATCCTGATTTTCAGCCTTTTTACTTCTTGAAATCTGCAGTATTTTACGCCATATATAATTTCATTTATTCGTTACCATCACAGCCAGTCAAAGCACAGACAGCCCAAGCTCTCTCTATGAACCACACAAGGAACACAAAAAAATGGCATCGAATTATATGGGTTTGTATGGCATTTTCTACAAGATATCCATGGAGGTAGTTAGAAGTGAACATTCTCAATAGAAAGGGCTTACCTTATTCCATACGTGTGTTGTTTCCTCCTGGTGCCGGTGTCGTAATTTTACCGATTTAACTTGATTTAAGGTGGTTCAATAGTCTGAAGGGGACCAAAAGTTTCTTTAAATATGGTGAAGAAAGATCAATTGTGCGCCATTACACTCATAAAGAAAAGATAATTTTTTAGGTTTTACTCAAAATGGTTGCTATGGCAACCAGCCACAGCCTCGGGAGATTTTATTTGATTGCAGTAACGCCAACAATTTCTGCTCTTTTACAAAACAAGATTTGATTTTCAAACAAGCATATCTATGTTTCGTTCTATTTAGTAAACTAAAGTTTTGACAGTTAGCTCTGGTTTACAGTGCTTTTTACAGGCTTTATTTGGAAATAACCTTATTTTATGGCGCGTTTACACTGTCAAAATTCAACATGTCAAATTGAGTGTCAACATTCCAAAATGAGCGCCATTGCTCCAATTCGGTAATCAAACCTTCGATCGCCATTTGCTCGTAACGATCAGATACTTTTTAAATCTATCAGTTACCGTCCAAATCGATCAATTTCCTTCCAAATCGAGCAAATTAAATCGTTTACATTAAATCGATCATCACCTCAAGTTCCCTTCCAAATTAAATCGATCACTATACCCAAGATGCTTTGCTGGTATGCTTATATCTGCTGACAAAACACGACCGCGGGCTCTTCCGTTTCCTCGTGGGGCGACCGTCGAAGGCGAAGCAGAGGTAAAGTCTAATTGCACTTTAATATATGTACCTAGAATATGATTTATTCATGAGAGTGGCGGATCTTTCATTAGACATTGTACTCAGTAATATCTCAAAGTTTCCGCAATTGTGGGAAATGTTCCTAAAAAGAAGGGAAAGAAAATGAGTCTATGATGGCCAATAAAGCAAAGTTGTTCCCAAGTTATTATACCAATCGAGTTGTGCATCTCTTTGCAGCTTTAATACAAAGTTTCGCTAATATATCATGCTCTTACTGTAAACAGCCGTTGCTATGGCCGTTGCTACGTAAAAAAAGAACTTGTACCACTGTGTACTTTCCTTAAATTTCACACTCACCTCACCTATCCTCTTCGCGCTCCGTTGCGCATAAGGCCGCACTACTCTACTTCCACTTGTCCTTATCCTTAGCCATGGCTCTCACTTCCTCCCAAGACTTCCAGCCCGCCTTTGTCCTTTCTTTCTCCACAGTACGGCGCCAGGTGGTTTGGGGGCGGCCGACCTTCCTTTTGCCCATAGGTGTCCAGGTAAGTGCCATAACACAGTGGTGTTCTCTGGGCACCCTAAGAACATGTCCCAAAAATCTCCATCTCCTTCTCTTTACTTCTACACTCATCCTTGTACATCCTGTTCTTTTGTTAAGCTCACCAATCGAGGCCAAAATATACCCAGGCTTCTTTTAAGGCACTGGTATTGGAAGGAATCTGGTCAATTCTGTTGTCTTGGACATTGGTCTTCCATGTCTCACTTCCATATAACAGGACTGGCTTGACTAAGGTGTTGAATAGCATGATCTTGGTCCTCCTATTGTACCGCTTCGAGCCCCATATTCTCTTTAGCTTCCTAAATGCTGTTTTGGCCTTACCCAGTCTACTGTCCATATCTTTATCACAACCTTCCTCTGTGCTTACAACAGCTCCTAGATAGGTGACATCCATGGTTTCTTTGATAGTGTCGCCATTTTGGAACTTAATTAGCTCTGTTTTCTTGCAGGCTTTTGGTCTTACTGATGTTTAAACCTATTCGCTGGGAAGCTTCTGGAAGCTTGTATGTCTTCTTTTGCATCTGATGTTGGGTGGTGGAGATCAAAGCAATGTCATCAGCGAAGTCAAGATCTTCTAGTTGGTCCATGAACCTCCATCTATTCTGATTTGGCTTGTTTGGTCGTCTCGCCCATTATCCAATCAATGGCAAGCAGAAACAAGAACCCAGACATCACGCAACCTTGTTTGACACCCGTCTCGACTTTGAACCACTCGGATGTTTGGCCGCCATCGAGAACTGCACACTCACTATCTTGGTATAGAAGTTGCCCGATATTGAAGACAGAAGCAACAGCAAAAAACACGCGACCAAGTGAAACTTCAGGGCCATGGGTCCGTAGAAAACTCGCAATCAATATTCATCAAATTGGTATCGAAACGTGCGGAATGCTATAATTTTTTGAAAGCTAGGGCAACTAAGCGATCCCAATATGCACTAGGAAGCTATGCCCTAGTTTTACCCGTCCGATATTTTAGCCCCTTGTAGGCCTTATAAAAAACACTCAACTTGCCAAAAGTAATCGTCAAAGTCCGTAGATTTTTTTTCAGCAGTCGACAATGAAATAAAGGAAAATATATGTGTTATACATGTAATTCTGGAGGTAACTTGACATGAATCTTTAAACAAAAAGCAAACGCAAGGAAAAACTACAATTTCTACGAATTTTTTTTACTACTGTGGGCGTGGTCACTGGAAATATGAGAGACTTTTTGTAAGGAGTTTCATATGCTCTGCATGCTTTGACATCATTATTGCAACTCCACTCCGATGCATTCCATCTTCCCGCCCAGAATAAATAACTGACTCTCCAGATGTAAGTTTTAATTTTCCCGACTCTGTCCATCTGCATTCGCTGATCCCTAAGATGTCAAGACTGTAGCTTTGCATTTCGTTTGCTATTTGAGCTGATTTCCCTATCGCATACATTGTTCTTACAGTCCAGTTACCTATGTTTACCAAATATTTAGGCCTTAGAAGTGACTCTATATCGGTCGGCGGGCTTCACAGTGTCTTTCACCCTCCGATGTCATCCGCCTCTGGTAGTCCGTGAACATGATATCACAATCCTGAGGTATCTGGCCAGTCTCTTCTTCGGTCCCATACAATTCCTGAAAAGTTCTTGTGGTTTCCGTAATATGAATTGTTTTACAGGGAAGGGTTATTGGCCCTTCGCCCAACCCCCAACCTGGAGGGTCAGGTGCTGCAGTTCGCCTGACCTTTCACCTGGAACCTGCCATGCAAGGTTGAACCTACCAGGAACTGCAGTCCCCGCTGATATAGCTTCCAGGGTCACTAAGACACGCAAACCTCCCCACCACGATAAGGTGCAGCACTCACCTAGAGATAAATTAGGCAAGGTTGTTTCAAAATGTTTTTAACAAGTTTTCAAGAGTCTTAAATCTTGTATTTTCTAAAAAATGGAATTTCTTCTGAACATCGCCACATTTTTGTAAGGTAACACCTTACTAAGAGACTTTTTTGAAACACGGGGATTTAAACTGGCTTAACGACACTAGGAGCAAACAACACGCATATCGAATAAAGTGACCCGGCCATTTTATTGAAAATTTTCACTTTTAACTACCTCGACCTCCATGGATGTCTTGTCAAACTCGTTCCCAGGGCTTTCCCTTTGAAATTGAGAGAGGCGGGGAAAAGCTCCATGGCCTAGGAACGAAAATGATATCTTGTGGAAAATCCCATATAAACCCTTATAATTCGATGCTATAATGTGTTCCTTGTGTGGTTTCGTAGAGAGAGCTTGAGCTGCCTGAACGGTGGACTTATTAGCAATCTTAACAACATCCCAGTTCCCGTTCCTGGTCAGCTATACGGTGCAAGCGAAGCTCAAGGCGCTTATCGAGTAGTTTTTAAAAAAGCAGAGGACAAGGATCAAGGAACTGTCTTTTCAAATAATAGAACTGTTACACAAATCAGCATCAAATCCACTGCTATCATTTAGCATGTTTTCTTGGCTTATTAAGTTATTTAATAACATTATTCACGTGCATTATGCTAGACTTGCCACAAGTCAAACTCGTGAGTTATTTCCAAGTTTTTTCGTTGCGTGACAACAGAGTGGGCTTTCGCATAGGTCAAAAGATTATTTGTCGCTTATGTTTTTGATAACTGAGACAGTTTTTGCTAGAGAACAATTATTATTTCTAATGTGTCGAAACTCTAGATTAACAATTTTTCGTTTCAATGGTAAAACTCAATGACTCATCTTATGTTACTTTACCGGGGGCCTCCCTCGGAAGATACAAAGCTCTATAAATTTACATGCATGCAAATAGGGTTTAAAAGGTTTAATTTTTGTGGCCCCATGTGATTACATACAGCTGTTTCGACAAAGGTTGTCCCATGAAAGTGTAAAAGCGTACGCGACAATGCCGATTGGTATTATGGGTGGTCACAGTTTGGCTTTACCTGATTCAGGTTCAAGGTAAGTCAGCAACAAGGAACGAGAAAGAACGAAGACTCGTGTTTTTGCCGTTTCCTTCCACCACGCTGAAACACCTTGATGAGGTTTACTCAAGCAACCGTAAAAACCATCATTACCCATAATAACTTTCGACATTGTCGCGTCAGTTTTTCCCGTTTCAAGACAACCTTTCTCGAAACAGCTATATACAAAATATACTAGGTATACCTATCAATAAAGTGCCAACGAGCAAATAATTTGTGGTATAATAAGGGGTTTATTAATAAAGCATGACGGAATCCGAGGGAAAATTTTAACGCGTTTATCGGCCGGTAACGTTCGTCACGCAATCCAGTATCGCTGCTCGGTCGAACGTTCAGTTCAATATGATGGGCAAAGTCAAAGTGAATGTGAATACGCTCGTTTAATTCCGTGGCAAACAGGTTAGATTTGTGGTTTGAACACTGGATTCGACTGCATGATAAACACACTCGTTCAGTTCTGTTAAGTAACACTGCCGACTGAACCTTCAGTTCGATATGCTAGATTTGAACACTGGATTTGCTCTCGTGGTTCGACTGGTGAACACACTCTTTCAAAAAAAACGCTTCCCGATGGAACTTTCAGTTCGATATAGGTAAACAGAAAAGGAATACACTGTTTCGACTCATGAAAAGGCTCGTTCAATTCTGTGGTGCACACGCTGGCCAGGGCGCATTCCGCATAGACCCCGCGCCGAAGTTACGCCGAGGACTTTGAAAATGTACGCCGAGTAGGGTGCCACCGTACGCCGTACTTTGCCGCCTCGAAATAGGGACGGGTAAGAAAAATGTTGGAGACTAGTTTGTTGAAGTGATGTCCATGCTCGCTATCAGAAGCAAAAGCATTTTACAACTGTGCACTTTTCATCTTATGTGTTCAGTGGTCGTGCAATCTCTAGAAATCGAGGACATAAGTGACAGCTAATATTGATTCAGGTTTTCGCTTATCGTTGACAAGGAACTATGAATTTCCGTTTTTAGTGAGGGTACGCTACGCTTTAGTACGCCGACATCTTGTCTATCGCGCGCCGGTACGCCGCAAAATTTTAAAACCCACGCCGAAGATCTTCGGCGTACCCTAAACTAAATGCACCCTGGCACCCTGGCACGCTGGACTTAGGGCTGTCCCTAAGTTGCTCCAATTTTCTCAAAAAGTTGCTCCAATTTTCCAAAAAAGTTGCTCCAAAATTCTAAAAGTTGCTCAAAAGTTGCCCCAAAATCCAAAAGTTTCTCAAAAGTTGCTTTCTATTTTTGGGTGTAAGAGATTGATTTACAATTCAAATAACGATTTAGTTAATAAATTTCGCTTTACATAGATATCAATACATAATTATATTACACTGACTCATCAATATTGTAAGACTGAGTCTCTCTCAACCCAACCACGTGATTGTATTCGAACAAAACAAACTTTGCTAATATGCTTATTAAGGATATAAAGTTTCTCTGACATAAACGAGTGTTTGTGGTATAAAGCCATGTTCTTTCAATATTTACAATATTTACACTGTCCCTGAAGGTTTTGCACCACCAGCTACCCCTCTACCGACACATAATTCATGATTTCATGTGCGCTTATTGTCATTGTAACGTAACATGACCGATGTTTCCACTGTTTCCTCTAATGCTGCCTCTTGCTGCTTACTAAATGCATTTTGTAGCAGGCTAAACACTCGTTCAGCCGATGCTGAACTAGGCTGCACCAACAAGATCTTTTTGACTGCAGCAGACCAATTTGGGAGAGCAGCGGCATGTGTAGCCCACCAATGTACTTTGTCTTCTTCTGTTTCAAGGGCTGCACCATCAGCAGTGGCCAGATAGTTTGGCAGCTCTTCCACAAGCTGTACAACCTCTGCATCAGTAATGAAACTAAATTGCGTTAGTTCCTGGACTGATACAGCAGTTGGACGTAGTGCTTGCACCTGTACTGGGCAACATAACCGTGCAGCCTTAAATGCACTAACAACATTGTGGAACTGCACACTGAATTTCTGTTGGTAAAAGCTGAAGCCTGGATTGATGCATGCCTTTCCTTGGGCAACTAACTGGTTGTACAATGCCATATTTCTACCTGCATGTTGGCGAGCTTTGGCCTCAGTGTTTGGATAAGAGTCAATGGCTATTGCATGTGCTAATGCAGACAAACGTTCATAGCAAGCAAATATTAAGGGACCATCCCCCTCAAGATAATAAGTTGCTTGAACAAAGTGCTTGCCCGCATAAATCATAGCAGCAAGCTCAACGTCTAAGTCTCTAGCAGTAACTGGATCATCAAAAATCTCCAACAGGCTTGCACGGCAAACAGGAGACAGGTTATCATTTTCTCTTAGGAAGGGCTCAACGTCCCCAAAAAACTCCATTACCTGATTGAGGACTTCCCATTTGCTCCACCATCTGGTTTTGGAATGAAGTCGCATTGCTGTGCCAGTTCTTGTCTTCCACAACAGCCGGGCAGCTGGACTTAGAGAAAACATGGTGTTCCAACACCTAGAAAATGTGTCTAGGACACTAAATTCAAAGTGTTTCCCAACATTGTCGATTGTGTGTGAGAAACAGATGACATTAAAAATATTGGGAAAGAAAAACATGACTTGACGCAAGCCAGCCTCATTTACTGAGGCACCATCTCTCATTGCTGCTAGAAGCTGGTTCGGCTGTATTTTATACTCCACAGCCAAGCACTGAATCAGTCTTTGAGCAAGCTCTTCCCCATTCATGCTCTTGGCTCAAGTTTGAGAAGCCTCTGCTGTATATTCCAATCTTTGTCAATGAAGCGAACCACAATTGCCAACGCTTCACCAAGCCTGGTGCTCCCATCAAAGATCACAGAAAAAGCACTGTTGGCAGCTATTTCGGATTTCACAAAGTCTATCTCCTTCTGATGAATGGTGGGAATGAATTCTGCGAGATGGCTCCGAGTTGTCAGGCGATGACCATATTTTTCAAGAAATGGTCGCAAACTGTCGACTTTTGAAAGAGGGATACCTGCCTTCAGCAACGCTTCCACGAGCTCGTATCGATAGAGCCTCATGTCTTCGGGTAATGTGTATCCTCTTGCTCCTCCGCTTGTTTTTGCAAGAAGATCCTTGATATTTTGATCTTTCTTCTTGCTTTTCTTAATATTCTCCAGCGCTTTGATGTGCTTTACAGATGCTACATGTTTCTTGATAGAACTCTTTTTTTTGGAAAGAGTTTCTCTGCAGGCGTCACATCTTAGATTTCCCGACACTGTATCTGTAGTCAGGCACTGGTCCTTGAACTCGTTCATTCTATCCCACGCGGACACATTTAGACAAATTTTAGTTACAAATTGCCTTAAAAGGGCGAGAAAGTTATTCAAAAAGGAAAAAAATGCTCGAAATCCGAAAAGTTGCTCGAAGGACTAAAAGTTGCTCCAAATCCGAAAAGTTGCTCAAAAGTTGCCGAGCAACTTCGGGACAGCCCTAACGCTGGTTCGGTTTCATGTCGATTTTGTGTCTTGGATTTGCTCTTGTCTAACAGTTTTCCTCAATATTCGAATTAGAAGAAGAGTTTTGTATAGGGCACGCTCCCCGATTGAACTTTCAGTTCGATAAAGTGAGAGAGGAAACACGCTAGTTCGATATGTTTTGAGACTATGAAATTGTTCACAGCTGGATAAACACAACAGCAAAGAAAACAATCAATCACCTTCCACGAGGCAAGTCAAGATGTAACGCGCCTCCTGATTGGCTAAAAACTACCATGTAATTTGGTTTTATCAACTGAGTTGATAATGTGAATACACCATTTTGCTAATGATCAGTTCCTTTTGAATTGTGGGTAGATCCAGTCCTTTGTGGGGGCAAACGGCCAGTTTAGGACATAATTTGAAATTGTAATTTCGCCCGTTTGCCCCCACAAGGGACTGGATCTACCCACAATTCACCAGGAACTCATCATTAGCAAAATGGTGTATTGGCCACCGTAAAGAGATTCAGAAGCTGATGTTTCGAGCGCTAGCCCTTCGTCGGAGCGAATCGAGGAATTGTGGGTTGTGTGTGGCTTATATACAGAAATATGGAGCTACGCTATTGGTTGGTGCCTGTCGACGTGCAAAACAGAATAAATTAGTTGAATGAAAAGCGTTCGTTGATACCGTGAGGATTAAGAGTGCCGATCTGAAAAATAAATTTTTGTTCTAGAGTTTTGCGACCTTCTGTGCTTCCTTGATGTAGGGAGAGGCCGCAGACTGTCATATGTTGCGTAGAATGATTCGGCAGATTAAAGTGTCTAGCGACCGGTTTAGATGCGCTTTTGTCGTCTTTCTCTACGTCGCGAAGATGTTCTCGAAATCGGTCACCTAGTCGTCTACCTGTTTCGCCGATATATAACTTTTTGCAAAGGGTGCAAGTTATACAGTAGATGACATTGGCGGAGGTACAGGTAAAATGATCAGTGATCTTAATGGATCGCTTGGGTCCCGACAATTTCTCAACGTTGCAAATGAAAGGACATGTTTTGCATCGTGCGCGTGCACATTTAAAAGTACCGGGTTGTTCACTCGTTTGAAAAGCACTTCTAACTAAAAAGTTACCTATGTTTTTGTCGCGTTTGAATGAAATTAATGGCGGTTGCGAAAAGACTCTGCCAGTATCGGGATCATTTTGAAGTAATTTAGAGTTTTTTAGAATGATGGGTTTAACTGCGTGGTTGTGAGGGTGAAATTTGAGAGTTAATGGAATTCTATTGTTATTCTCCTTCTGAGACGTTTGTAGTGCTGACTGCCGATCAATTTGTTGGGCGCGATGATGGCCTGCTTCAATAACAGAGGCAGGGGCACTCTTAATCCTCACGGTATCAACGAACGCTTTTCATTCAGCTAATTTATTCTGTTTTCCACGTTGCCAGGCACCAACCAATAGCGTAGCTCCATATTTCTGTATATAAACCACACACAACCCACAATTCCTCGATTCGCTCCGACGAAGGGCTAGCACTCGAAATGTCCAGAGAACACTTCCCTTCAAAGTTCTATTTTGGGACTTGCAGCCACAGTGGTCTTCTTCACTAACGAAGTTCGATTTTCTCAGATTTAGATGTTCTTCAGGGCATGCTCTCTCCAAAACGAGGTCGGTGACCCCCCAATTTTTTCACATTTCTTACATCACTAAGTCATCAACTTTTATTGGTAAAATTCTCAGGAAAAAATCAATGTTAGAAAACTGTCGCGCGAACGTCCTTAACATGGCCTTTCTGCCAATATCTTGGTCACGTTTCAAGCGACGTTAAATCTCTCTGCTTATTTCATTAACCACTGTTTTTGGGTGATTTTTGGGCATTTTGGGAAAGAGATTTTTTTCTTCAAAGGATAGGTTAAATTGAGCAAAATATGAAATGTTGAAGATTTGGAAAATTGAAATTTGAAGTGAAGAATTAGTAGACGGATACCAAACAGTCCCCTACCAACCTGGGGCTCTTTCTGGAGGGGGTCAACTGTCTGGTAGTGTTTCCAACCCATTTTAATGCAAACAATTCCCTTTCAATATTACCTCAAAATTCACTCCTATTCATGTTTACCCCCGCCTTAATTACGCTAAGCTTCAGCAGTGTCCAAGATTGTTGATCGAAATATGAACGTCCTAAATTTTAACGTCCGACATTTTTGCAAGTAATCACTCTGGGCCGGGTGTTCGAAAGCCGGTTAACGTTAACCCAGGGTTAAACGTTAACTGAAGCATTACGTTTTCTTATCCAAAAATGTTTTTCACCTCTAATGTTTGGTGTCGTTTGAGATTGCTACAGCTTAAAACTGAAGGGAAAACAATATAAACAGAACACCACCGAAAAGTTACAAAACTGAAATCAAAATTCTCGCTAATCCTGGGTTAGCTTAATCAGGTTTTGAACAACCCGGCCCTGATGCCGTATGATCCCGCCTTTTGCTTATGCACGAAGTGCTCCTTTCATCGATCTTATGATTTGTTGAAAAATAAAACAATGATGAGTCAAAGACTTCTGCAAGGCTGACACAACGTGATATATTTAAAGCAATATTTCTGCTGGCCAGACCAGCCTTCTCCAGGTTTATATGTTACTATTAAAAAAAATGAAATATTCCTCTTGACTCTTAGCGTTTGAAGTCATTTTAATGACAGCAACGACTAGCTTTATTTGCCTGATCATAAATACATCAAGTGTTGAACAACCTTTTGTAAACTTAAACTAAAACAGTTATGATTTTCGGGAACATACAATAAGGTAATAATATAGCAATCAAATTATAACATCAGTATGATTTGTAATTTAAATATTTTATTGGGTAGATCAAAGAACTTATGAAATGAATTTTACTAACAAATAA
>CM042751.1:8524798-8532298 GCA_022496165.2 Catalaphyllia jardinei
GTTCAATCTCACTGACAATGCTCGGGTGGGTGGGCTCTACAACTGTCCAACAGGTGATGAATTACGTCTCCCAGGAGGAACGGCAATGATGTGAGGCCGAAGAGGGCTCTAGTAAACCTCAGTGTCTCTACTGTTCGACTGCTTGGGTCCTTCAACCAGTGAAATCTTAATGCGTCCCGGTCTAGCTCTTTGATTCGGACTTGCAGGAAAGCTTGCTTGATGTCTCCTGCGACTGCCACTGGATGGAACCGAGAACGAACTAGGACGCTCTAGAGCTTGTTCTGAAGAGGTGGGCCAGGATTCAAACACTCATTTAGTGAGGGTGCACTAGAGTAGGCCCTTGCTGATGCGTCATAGACTACTCGAAGCTTGGTTGTTTCTGCTGTGTCGCGTACCACTGCCTTGTGAGGAATGTAGAACTCGTGCTGCCCAGTTGCAGGTCCGCTAACTCTCTTGGCTATTCCAGCCTTGATTTGGTCTTGGATCACTTGATTATAACAGTCTATTATTCCCTGGCTGCGCAGTTTCTTTACGAGGCCAGTTAACCTGCGAAGACTTCCTGCTTCGTTGCTTGGTAGAGGTGGGTGGTTCCCTTTCCATGGAAGGCTAGTCTCGTACCAGCCCTCTTCGTCGTGTCTAAGTTGTTCCTTGAACTCTGAATACACCTCGTCTTGGTCAGCAGTTGCACAATCCGCGAGTCCAAGTACGTCCAGTCTGCACAAGTTGTCGTAATCTACCGTCAATGTTTGTGTCAGAAACATTGGAGACCGGTCCACTTCCTTGCCTGGTGAAATAATAGTCCATCCAAACTTGCGATAGGCTTGTCCGCGGCTCCAATAAGAGGTGCGGTCTCGGTCTTGATCTTGGTATAGTCACACACTCCCAGGATAAGGTGCACTGGAAGGAAATCCTTTGTGTCCATATCGTCCATTTTCACTCCCTTAAAGTGGTCATACTTTTTCAGGACCTGCTGGTAGCAAGGATTTTCCAGGGATAACAGCTGTTTTTTGTTTACCAGAGTCACTTCCGTTTCGAGGAGGAAATCGCCCTTCAGTGAACTTATCTGTACCTTGAAGATCTCCACAGGCTTAGTAACCACTCCCATCATCATTTCGATTTGACGTACTTCTCGTTGATGAGGACGGATCCTTAAGCGATCAAGTAACGCTGCTGAAGCATATGAACTTCCGGCGCCGGTGTCTAACAACGCACGACACTTGACTCCCATCACTTCCACTACGGCGGCCGGGTAGATCACACTTGATCTTTGCAATGAAGTCGCTGTCATCAACTGGTTACTAACACTGTTGCAGATGGAGGTGTGGTGCTTCCTCCGACAAATCTGGCTAAAGGAATGACTCTTGCAATCTTCAGCTCTGTGTTTGTACCCGGTGCAATTGAAACAGAGGCATTTGTTGCTAAGCACTCTCTTGCGATCGTCAACAGTGGCAACCGTTTTGCAGTCAACCGATTTGTGATCTTGTTTTTTGGAATAAACGCATCCCCGATTTCTGCCATCTCTCTGCTGTAAGACTTGAAAATTCTTGTCACGCCAGGGCTTGTCACTTTGCTTAGGTTGGATCGGGTTTCTTTCCGTCCATTTCCGGAGCTCATCCACTAACTTTGGGAAATTCCATTCTCGCCAAGATTCGTCTGTTTGCACAAGACCCCCTCTTATCCCTGGTAGCTTGTCAATAGTCATTCGCACATATCCATTCACCTCTCGCAGTTTCCCCATTGTTTCTAATGATTGCACATTGAAAAGAAGCTTCTCATGGAAATCGTGGATTTTGGCTGGCTGTGTTCCACCAATCATCGGCAAAGACATGATGTTTTCCACGTACGCGTTCATGACTTTGCTTGTTTGGCCATACTTCCTTGTCAGGATGTTCTTCACGCGCTCGTATCCCTCTGACGAATAAGGCAAGCCGTCAATTTCTGTTCGTTTCTTCGGGTCTACGAGTTCCTTTAAGTAAGAGCACTTCGTCACGCCAGCTATTTCTGCCTTGTCAATCTCTGTTTCAAATTGACACCAGAACTGGGGCCAAACTGTTAGTTTGCGTCGAAACTTTGTAATGGCAAGCTTAGGAAGTTTGGCGGTCTTCGCAGCTTGAGCTGAGGTGGGTTCCATGGTCTTCGCATGGTTTCCTTTTGTCTCCTCGATTTTCTTCTCGTAGGCTAGCCTCATCTCCAGTTGTGTACGTTCAAACTCAAGCTGATCTTTCCTTGATTGCTCTAGAAGGACTTGTTGTCCCTCCTTTTCTGAAAGGCTTTCTTTTTGCTTGTATTCGGTTAACCACTTTCGCAAGTACGTGGCGTTCTCATCGGCAGATGTTTGTTTGGCTTCAGTTGTTAGGCTCCATTGTGACACGTCATCAAGTTTCTCTCCCTTCACGATTTTTTCTTGCTCGATTTGAAGCTTAAATTCCTCCACTCTCTTTGCGATAGATCTCAAGGACTGAAGTTGGCGTTCCACACCTTCCATGTTTCCCTTTTCGATAATTCCATCACTCTTCTGCTTGGTAAAGTTAAGCAATTGTAGTTGTGTTTTCAGATCCTTGAGCAGCGTCTCCATTGTATAATCTTGGCGTCAGATCTGATTGTTGCTCCTTTGTCACAGTCCCGTCGGAGGTGCCACTTTGTGTTGGGAATTAGATGATTGCCTGACAACACAATGTTTTCCCGATAAAACTCACGCTAAAAATTTTAGAATAATAATAGAATTTTGAACGTATATATTCTGCCTCACACTTCTTGAGTTTGAGTACAACACTCTCTAGATTCACTTGAACAAAAGACAAAATAATCGTACAATGTTTCTTGGTTGGCTACAGTTACTAACGATGACAGATACGCTGCCCGCCCTTTCCGGTCAACTAAACAATCAATTCTAAATGCGTAAAAATAAGTCTGATTATGTAATCACACGATTTCCGACACCCTCCCCCCATTTGCCTCGAGAGAGCAAATGTCCACAAAACTCAAACAGCTGGAAAATCAGAAATGATTATCGATATATGCATTGTTCATTGTTAATTGTTCATTGCTCATTGTTCATAGTCGTTCATATCCTGGATACGAAATCTAGCTGCCGCTGCAGCATCCCTTCGCGGCCTGTAGACTGTATGTATGTATGTATGTACTGGTGCGTCTGCATTCAGGGTCACTGGTTGGGTCTGTACTGATTTGTCACAGCTTAACGACTTTCCGGATGTTAACATTGCGCCACGAATCACTCCATCACGGCCGGTGATTAGGCCTCCAACGACTCCTAACTTCCACTTTGCTTGGTTCTTCTCTTCTGATTTGATGATAACGACTTCTCCCTTGGATGGATAGGTTACGTCTCCCTTGTGCTTCAGCCGGTGCCTCTCTCTCAGTCCGCGGAGGTACTCCTTTGTCCAGCGTGACCATAGCGCATCCTTGCACTTCCTCAAATACTTAGCTCTCTTCCGCAGGTCATGTTCCTGGACGTGATGGGGTTCTAACTCTGGCAACGTGTTCGGTTGACCATACAGAAAGCAACTCGGGGTCAGGATGGGTAGCTGAATGTCTTCATCCACGTAACTCAGTGGTCTGTTGTTGAGTGCTACTTCTATGTCCAACAGTACCTCTTTAAGTTCAGTGCAGGACAGTAGGCCATTTCCAATGCACTTACGAAGAGCTCCCTTGACGAGTCCCACCATTTTCTCAAATTGCCCTCCCCACTATGGTGCACAACTCAAATTGAACTGCCACTTAATCCCTTGGTATGCGAGGAAATTCTGGAACTTCTCGTCTTGCATCACTTGCTTAATCCACTCTTCGGCACCAACGAAGGTTCTTTCGTTGTCGGAGTACACTTTTTTAGGTCTCCCGCGTCGGGCGATGAAGCACTTGAAACTCGCAAGGAATTCTTTAGTTTCCAAGTTGGGCAGTAGATCCAAGAAGAGAGCTCGTGTCAGGCTACAGGCGTACAGCCCTCTGTCTTTGCGTTATTACGATACTTCAACGGTCCCACGTAATCAACACTGACGACTTGAAAGGGTGTTTGACCTTCCGTCCGATCCCTTGGGAGGTCTCCTTGGGGCGGGGATGAAAATGCCTGTACTTGAAACCGCCGACAGCCGTGGCAACTCTTCACGCTTCTCTTGGTCAATCACCTCAGGCGCGGAACCCAGTGCAGCTCTCGAACCCTTGCCATGGTACTGACAACTCCCCCATGAAGCGTTCCGAGATGAAATTGCGCTATGAGTTTCTCCGTGAAGCGCTGACTATTGGGCAAATACACAGGGAAATGCCCTTGGATTCTGCCTCGACATTCCAATATGCCGTCTTGGTTTGGCTGTAGATTGAGCTGTAACCGATCTTTTTGATAATGTTTATCTGCTGCGGCTCTGGTCTGGACTCTTTTCACCCAAAAGGTTCTCGCTTTGTTAGTTTCTTCAGTTGTCAGTGGTCCCTTGAGTCTTCCCATCTTCCTTGAACGAACGTTGTGGACGAACCGCATTATCCACGCACAGATTCTCATCGTCTTCCAGTAGGTAAACTTCTCAAGAAGGGTGTCTAGCTTATCTGTAGTTGCTATCACCACAGCGAAGACATCTCGCATTGCCCTTTCTTCTGCCATTGATTCGTCTGATGCTTTGGTCACAATATCTGGAGGCCAGCACTCTTTGTTCTGCAACCACTTCGGTCCGTTGCACCAAGAGGGATGATTTGTCACTACTCCACCATGGCTTCCAAGGTCAGCAGGGTTCTCTGAGGTCCCTACATGCCGCCAGGTCACTTCTGAATGTGCTTGTATTTTCTCGATGTGGTTGCTCACAAACTGCTTATATGTGCCTGGGGATCTGATCCAGTGTAGGGCAACGGTGCTATCGAGCCAGCAGTACCTTTCTATTAGGGGGAATCCATCCAGGGCTGAGACCACGTTTGCTAAGAGATTCACCGCCATGTGGCCAGACACCAGCTCTAGCCGAGGAATCGTCAGTCCCCTTTTGGAGAGTCTTGCTCTCGCTGCCACAAGCCCCTGATTTACGCCTGATTCTTGAACGACTACAGCATATACAGCCGCGGCTATGCCCTTACTGCTGGCATCACCAAAGGCGTGCAACTCGATTGACTGAATGTCCTCTTGATAGGCTGCTAAGGACCTCGGGACTGTAAGCTGTTTGGGAAGTCGCTCCTCCCATTTGATCCAATTCTGCAGCAACTTGCTTGGTAGCTTTGTATCCCAGTTTAGCTTGGCATCACACCTGTCACGGTAGAGGAGTTTACCGCTCAAAGAGATAGGAGAAACCAATCCCAGTGGGTTATAGATCCTCGCCACTTTGCTTAAAATTCCTCGTTTGCTGGGGTCAGCCTTCTCTTGTGGAAAACTCACTCTGATAGTATTGTTTTCCTTGTCCCATGGCAAGCCGAGCAGGGTAGCTCCTTCTCTTCTGGGGACGTTTAACTGCTCCTTTGCGTACGTTTCTTCCTCGATGGAGACTGGTTCGGAAACGGTTGATTCCAACTCTTTCACATTCGAATGCCATTTATGGAGCTCGAAGGTGCCCTTGGCGAATACGATCTGAGAAGCTGATTTGATTTCTTTTGCCTTTTCACTTGTAGAACCACCGCTGATCAGGTCGTCTACGTATAAGCTTCGTTCAATCTCACTGACAATGCTCGGGTGGGTGGGCTCTACAACTGTCCAACAGGTGATGAATTACGTCTCCCAGGAGGAACGGCAATGATGTGAGGCCGAAGAGGGCTCTAGTAAACCTCAGTGTCTCTACTGTTCGACTGCTTGGGTCCTTCAACCAGTGAAATCTTAATGCGTCCCGGTCTAGCTCTTTGATTCGGACTTGCAGGAAAGCTTGCTTGATGTCTCCTGCGACTGCCACTGGATGGAACCGAGAACGAACTAGGACGCTCTAGAGCTTGTTCTGAAGAGGTGGGCCAGGATTCAAACACTCATTTAGTGAGGGTGCACTAGAGTAGGCCCTTGCTGATGCGTCATAGACTACTCGAAGCTTGGTTGTTTCTGCTGTGTCGCGTACCACTGCCTTGTGAGGAATGTAGAACTCGTGCTGCCCAGTTGCAGGTCCGCTAACTCTCTTGGCTATTCCAGCCTTGATTTGGTCTTGGATCACTTGATTATAACAGTCTATTATTCCCTGGCTGCGCAGTTTCTTTACGAGGCCAGTTAACCTGCGAAGACTTCCTGCTTCATTGCTTGGTAGAGGTGGGTGGTTCCCTTTCCATGGAAGGCTAGTCTCGTACCAGCCCTCTTTGTCGTGTCTAAGTTGTTCCTTGAACTCTGAATACACCTCGTCTTGGTCAGCAGTTGCACAATCCGCGAGTCCAAGTACGTCCAGTCTGCACAAGTTGTCGTAATCTACCGTCAATGTTTGTGTCAGAAACATTGGAGACCGGTCCACTTCCTTGCCTGGTGAAATAATAGTCCATCCAAACTTGCGATAGGCTTGTCCGCGGCTCCAATAAGAGGTGCGGTCTCGGTCTTGATCTTGGTATAGTCACACACTCCCAGGATAAGGTGCACTGGAAGGAAATCCTTTGTGTCCATATCGTCCATTTTCACTCCCTTAAAGTGGTCATACTTTTTCAGGACCTGCTGGTAGCAAGGATTTTCCAGGGATAACAGCTGTTTTTTGTTTACCAGAGTCACTTCCGTTTCGAGGAGGAAATCGCCCTTCAGTGAACTTATCTGTACCTTGAAGATCTCCACAGGCTTAGTAACCACTCCCATCATCATTTCGATTTGACGTACTTCTCGTTGATGAGGACGGATCCTTAAGCGATCAAGTAACGCTGCTGAAGCATATGAACTTCCGGCGCCGGTGTCTAACAACGCACGACACTTGACTCCCATCACTTCCACTACGGCGGCCGGGTAGATCACACTTGATCTTTGCAATGAAGTCGCTGTCATCAACTGGTTACTAACACTGTTGCAGATGGAGGTGTGGTGCTTCCTCCGACAAATCTGGCTAAAGGAATGACTCTTGCAATCTTCAGCTCTGTGTTTGTACCCGGTGCAATTGAAACAGAGGCATTTGTTGCTAAGCACTCTCTTGCGATCGTCAACAGTGGCAACCGTTTTGCAGTCAACCGATTTGTGATCTTGTTTTTTGGAATAAACGCATCCCCGATTTCTGCCATCTCTCTGCTGTAAGACTTGAAAATTCTTGTCACGCCAGGGCTTGTCACTTTGCTTAGGTTGGATCGGGTTTCTTTCCGTCCATTTCCGGAGCTCATCCACTAACTTTGGGAAATTCCATTCTCGCCAAGATTCGTCTGTTTGCACAAGACCCCCTCTTATCCCTGGTAGCTTGTCAATAGTCATTCGCACATATCCATTCACCTCTCGCAGTTTCCCCATTGTTTCTAATGATTGCACATTGAAAAGAAGCTTCTCATGGAAATCGTGGATTCTGGCTGGCTGTGTTCCACCAATCATCGGCAAAGACATGATGTTTTCCACGTACGCGTTCATGACTTTGCTTGTTTGGC
>CM042751.1:8537298-8543432 GCA_022496165.2 Catalaphyllia jardinei
TGAAGGATTCTCTCCCTTTCCCCCCTCTCCCCAATTCTCCCCCACCCTGCCGCATGGCATGAAATTTAATTCATGTTTTAAATAACAAGAGAGACATCCGGCGGTTCTGGACAAGGCAATAATGCAAAAAAAACATTGCAAAATACTGCAGTATCACAAAAAAATTGTCAAATACCGCAATACTTCAATACCAAGTCAAAACTCGATGCCTAACCAAAACTACTAGTCTGTATGTCAAGTTTAGAGGAAATGACAGGCAGCGTGGCCGAGTGGTTAGAGCAGTGGATTTGAAATCCGTAGGTCGTGGGTTCAAATCCCGTTCTGACCGCTTGCTGATGTTGTTCTCGGAAGCCCTGAGTTCTGCTTCTCAGTTACGCTTGTAAATAGCCAACTGGTCTGCCTCCCGCCATTTGGGATTCTTAACCTGGTTATGTTTATTTGAATATTAATTTGTCATTGTTTGTTTGCATTGGTCCTGAAAAGCCCCGACAGGGAGTGGCCAATTACGTATATTATTATTATTATTATTATTATTATTATTATTATGACAATCAAGAATTTGTTAATGAATGGAGTGAAAGTTAGGCAGTTTTCAGTTTGACAAAATAAGCAAACTAAGTGACAGCCATTCACAGGTTGGCCAATAAAAATTTATAATTATATGGCAAGGTAGTCTTAGGGAAATCCGAGGTACTCGCCCTTTTCCAATTGCCACACAAGGAATTGCAGTTTACTGTTATCATAAAAGCTAAGTTGCATTGGAAATGTCCAATTGAAGGGGTGAGTGGAATTAATAAAGCCCTATAGTAAGTGATTTTTGGGAAATTTGAGGTAACCAGGATTGAAATACTTACCAGCAATTTCCCCAGTTTACTCTTGCCTTCATTATTTCCTAAAAAGAACTGAAGTAATTGTTAGTTCTTTTGAGAGAATCCCTAAAACCAAAGTAAACTATGAAAATTGCTGGTAGGTATTTCAATACTGGCTACCTCAAAATTAGGGCTTTATTCTACTCATCCCTTCAATTGGAAACTGGAAAAGGCTTGGAAAACATCGGAGAACTTGGCAGATACAATGTAATATTTAATACTGTCCAAAATGCTAAAAAATCACATCTCGCAGGTTTAGAGAATACCTCAATACTGCATTTCTAGATTAACCCGTTGACTCCTGTGCTGGCCATACCCAGCTGTGACAAGCATTAGCCTTTGTTCCACTTCTGATGTAATCACCTCTGACCAAAATTGGCATCATCTGTACTCAAGTTCTGCAGGAGGAAAAGAGCTCTCCAGTGATACCCAGATGAGGGTCATGGGCTCAATGGAGCCTAGGATATGCACAAAAGTGCTCAGAAATTTGAGTGAAAAACTCGGCAGCAAAATTTCCTTAGACTACATTTAGCAACCTTGTGGTAAAAATTGCCTGTCTCGATGTTGCTTTCTCAGAAACTTTTGAACTGGAAACAAGCCCAGCAGATGCTCAGTCACTGCTGCAAAAAGATAAGAAAAGGAGAAGGTCTAAATTTCTGTGCACGCCCAAGCAAAAATATAAGAAAAAAACATGGTGCTAGTGGAAAGAAAGGCATGGCTGTCATGTTGCAAATGCCTTTTTGAGTAGACCAAAGCTAACTTGGCCCCTTTCCAGGCCAAAAGTCTCCAAAAAGTGCGTTCTTGGCGAAAAGCTCCAGGAGCTGTCAATGGGTTAAAATGAGTGAATACTGCAAGAAAAATTGTCAAATACAGCAATACTGCAAACCCCAGTGTCTTCCTCCGTAATACTGTGAAAAAAAGGAACCATGAGAGTTATAGGTGTTTTGCACAAGAATTCTACTCAGGTTCCTGGTCAGGGCTTTAACCAGGACTGCTCAATTCAGAGTCCAGCACATTAACAAGTACATGTACAATGTAGTTTACCACAATTCTCCAGTGTAAATAATAATGCAAATGTCAGTGTCACTCCATTGTTCATATTGTACTCAGTGGTTGTTAACTCACTGCATGCGCTCGCACATATCATGTCAGTTCCATGTGCTCACCTTTGATAACATTGGCTTCTATGAAACCTTTAGCTAAATTTGGTGTTTCACCTTTATTCAGGGCTGTCATTAAATTTTAATTCACCTTTGCAAACTTGTCACTTTATTGGTGAATTGGATCAACTTTGACCACCACCTGGTTAGCTCAGTTGGTAGAGTGCCAGTCTGCTTTGTGGGAGGTAGAGGGTTTAAGCCCTAGACTGGACCAACACTCAGGGTCTTAAAATAACTGAGGAGAATGTGCTGCCTTTGTAATTGTATCTGCAAATGATTAGATGTTCAAGTCTTCTTGGATAAGGACTATAAACCGTAGGGCCAGCCTCCAGCATCCTCAATGTTACATGGTTAGCAGGGGACGTTAAAGAACCCACACACTTATCGAAAAGAGTAGGGCATGTAGTTCCCGGTGTTGTGGTCTGACCTTGTCTCATGTGTGGGTGGTTCACATAGGGATAGCCTCACTGCACCTTCCCCGAAAAATTACTATGAAACTATGAAACTATGGGATAGTTCACTCGTAACATACAGTACAAGTACTCAGCCATAAATACATGTGTGAGGTCAAGATGGCTGGATATTGGTCAAGTACTTTTTGTGCAATGGTGTTTGTGGACTGAGAAGTAGTCTTGGTCCATAAACACGCAAAAAAAGAACAAGGCCGATATCCAGCCATCTTGACCAAACAAGCTTGGTCAATAAAGGATACAGCAGGTAGTCCCGAGCAGGCAAGATAGCTCCATGTTGTCCGCTCAGGTAGCCAATCACAGCACAGGATTTGGTTCATCTTGCCTGCTCACAGAGCTAGCCATATGATAACAGGTTTTATGGGTTATTGACAGTCCTGTTTATTGGCACAGTGACCTGTTGCCAATTTTGAAAATGACTAATTATTAATGACATGACTTGTCTAAACATAGAAGTTAACCAAAGAAAATACTTGATGTATTTTATATGATTACAGAACAACAAGAACTCTTTTCCAGAGGGCAGTTGCCGTGGAAGGTCAGTAGAACTTTCTTTGTTTTTTCTTTCCAGGAATCCAAATTCTCGTCTAGTGAAACCACATTATTGTCCATTCACAGATGCCTGCAATAAAAGTGGTCATACACTTGTTTGTGTGTGTATCGATAGAGTTTTTAGCCACATTTACACAATTTCCTTTCAAATATATGTGTATGTAGTAACAGCAGTTGTAACCTTAATTTAAATCTACATTTGTACTTTTAGTACAAATACATGTACATAGGGTTAAGGAATTTCTTCAAATAAATAAATTATTTCCAGTACACCGCGTATGTTTGCCTGAGGATAAAACTTGTTAATGGTAATTTCTTCTAACTGTAGAAAGTCATTCCAGTTTGAGGAGGCTCCTGGACTCCATTGACACACAACTGAAAGAATTTCAAGGCACCCTGCAGACATCAAGGTGAGCCATGTTAAAAGTCAACTCACTCACTTTCACTAAGGTCTGCATAAGAGCCAAGTGGCTCACCAGGCCAGAGCTTATCCCGGTTTCTGTAGCATGAAGCAACTAGGGGCACTTCTACTCCCCCTGGATGGGATGCTATTGCAGGGTTACTCCCCAACATAAGTTTTGCTGGTACCCTTTTATACACCTGGATAGAAAAGGCACTGACAGAGTGAGTG
Organism: Catalaphyllia jardinei; assembly: GCA_022496165.2. Classification (NCBI taxonomy): domain Eukaryota; kingdom Metazoa; phylum Cnidaria; class Anthozoa; order Scleractinia; family Caryophylliidae; genus Catalaphyllia; species Catalaphyllia jardinei. The sequence continues at coordinate 8,540,981 of CM042751.1, forward strand.
TCTTGCTCAAGAACATGAAACAGTGTGCCCAGCCAGAGCTTGAACCCAGACTGCTTAATCCGAAGACTACCACACTAACCATGAAGCCATCGTGTCTCCACACCTCACCTCACCTTTATTCCCTGCTGTGATCACAAATGGTTGTAGCATGATCAAAAATTCTCCTTCTAAAGTTATTTTGCTCTTTCTTATTCAGTTCTGACATCTGCTTTTTTCCATACATACATGACTAGTATTATTTTTAAATTATTTACTAATTGATAAGATCATGCTAAGAAGTCCTGCAAAGAACCTGCATGTATTTAGCAACTTTTTGCCTGCTGCCCCCTATTCCCAACACTTTTTGTAAGCATTATGCTCATGAAAAAAACCTCTGAGGGCGTGGTATAAGCATAAGATTTATAATCATCATTCAAATCAATGGTGTTCAGCTTCTGACAGGGTTCTTGTTAAGAGCTGGTAACCAGTTATTTTTACCGGCTGTTTCATTGAATAATATATTAATTTTACCGAAATTATCGAACAAATGTTTGTCTGTTCAAAGGTGAAATCCCATTTCGTTTATGGGAAAAAAAATTTGTTTCCCCTTCCAACCAATGCTGTGAAGATATCTAGCAGATGTTACTGCTTTGAAAATACATCATTTGTTGAAGCAATTCAGCTTGTTTTTGCCAATTCACCCCTCGAAATGACGTCCGCCATGTTTCCTTTCCATTCCTCTTGCGGCCATGGACCCCCCCCCCCAATAATCCATTGAGAGACGTTTACAAAATGGCGTCCACACATGGAAAACAACAGAAAGATCTGTTGAAATTTGGTTTTCAACCAATGCGTCAGAAAATTGGTGGTGAGTGTAAATCAATAAAATAGTACTGTATAACCTACTTTATTTTTGCTGAGTATTAAATTAATTTAAAAGCCACTGACACGCGACAGTGATCGATACAAACGTCAAGTTAACACTTGAAAACGCTTGCCTGTTCAGTGTCTTGTGAATCCTGAGTTTTGAACACTTGTATTTTCCCTGTTACAGTCAAAGCGTCGTACTATTTCAAAGTAGTTCTAAGTATTAAGTTTGTTGAAGAAAAGTACCATAATGTTGAGAGAAAAAAAAGGATAAACATTGCACAGTATTTAAGAGCCACAGTTACCAAAACTGTAGGCAAGAATACGAAAACTGATTAAGTTACGCTTAGTGGTGCAAACTTCATTTGAATTTTCATCTTTGAATTATTTGTTCTTCGTCTACAGAGGCATATTTTTTCAGACAAAACATTATTTTCTTGGTTCAGGAACAATCTTGAGAATGTAAAATAATTGGAGGGCTGGGGAGGTAGCTACTCTATATTGACAATAGTTAGGATTGAGACTTTCAGGCTGAATTGCTGTTGAAATACATGTAATTTATAGTAACTTAATTTGAAAATTAAAACAGAAATGATCATATGAAATGACTAGTTATGACACTAAAAGGTTTGTTTATTAGCAACATTAACAAAGTGGAGATTGATTGCATGTTGAAATGATAATTTTTAAATGGAGAAAAGTGCAGTGCTTAAGAATGCTGTCCACAAAGCTATTTTCCCATTCAGATGCTAGAAAGTGTTTGTTGGTATTAGCAAATTTATCTAGATTGATTACAACATTTTATCAAAAGAGTTCTATTAATATAACTGATTTAATAAATAAAAATTATGAGTTTGACTATAACAACAATTTGTGGGCTCATGAAAAAGGGTGCATGAGACATGTCAAAAGACACTTTAAATCACCGACAACCCAGTTGCTCCCGGGGGCTTTGCCCCTGGACCCCCACCGGGGCAGTGCCCCTGGACCCCGGTGGGGGCCTCCGCAGCCCCCACACTCCCGTCGTCAAAAGCAGGTAACAAAGTTACCTGTTATTTTTGTTTTTTTACCTTCTATGAAAACACTTAGCAAGAACCCTGTCTGAATGCTCTTGTACATTGTGAACATCTACATGATGGATCATAGCAGTAGTGAAAAACCTGCAATTTCACTTGTAATTGCTTTGAGTTGTAGGTATAACTGCAAAACTGCAATGATCTTGAAATCATGTCTCCACGTCTTTCTCTGCAGTTCAAATACATGTATGTGATCTTTCATACATTCACTTGCATTCTTCAAATCATCAGTTATATTACAACTTACATGTACAATGTGACCAACTCCCAGTTGGCTTGATAGCTCAGTTGTTAGAGCACTGCACCAGTATTGCTGAGGTCCTAGGTTTTGAGTCCCATTCAGGCCTGAATTTTTTTCAGGCTTTAATTTCACAACTGCTTAAGTTGTGTGTAACTGCGATGATCAATCCTGTCTTCATATCCTTCCCTGCAGTTCAAATATATGATCTTTCATACATGTATATTCAGTTGCCTGCTTTTAGACATGACTGTACAGTGGAACCCCGCCTTACGACCACCCCATTAATACG
>CM042751.1:8548228-8580717 GCA_022496165.2 Catalaphyllia jardinei
TGGCGGAAACCTTCCACAGGTTATTAACATTTTCTAGCTTTCTCATCTTGTTTCCCAAGGCTTCACCATTGCTAAGTGCTTTTCTTCCTCCTAAAAGGATCTTGGTTTCCAAAATCAGTGAGCCTAAAAAAAAAAGATACAATTGTGATTCTTTTTGCTCTTCACTCTCTTAACCCTGGCCATTACAGCTGTACAGTAGCTCAGAATTTTTTGTTACCCCAAGTTTTTCTATGTAACCATAAGCACAGCAATTTCAGTGTCTCCTAGCTGCAGTGTTGCATGTAATGATGTGGTGCAATTATCAGTCATCTCCTGGCAATCCAATCTTGAACTCAAACACAACAACCTGTTTCTTTTTTCAATGTTTCTTCTCTGACATCATATGCATTAAACATCTACGTACAGTTTTCTAAATTAACCTCTTGACTTCTGAATCCTGCTATATTACACAGTACAGCTAGTTGCTGCTCCCTCTGGAAATAGTTTAATTTGTTTTCCCAAAAATCTTGATGTTTCCCAAGATGAAAATCATTGAGATTTGAGGGAAAGCAAAACTGTTCCAAGGCACGAGTTATTAAGTGTTTTGTTATGTGACTAGTGTTTAGTGTAACATAATAAGTTGAGGAAAGAAGGTTAATTAACCATTGTGCGACTGTAAATCTACCAGTAAGAGTGCATGTTAGATTCAACTTGTAAACTACATGTACAGCTATATAACATTGTACCATATGTATCTCTGTTCTGGTTACGACAAAAGTTCCCTGCTATGTTAAGGAGGTTCTCAATGAAAATGAATGTTGTAGAGTATGGTTATTGTCACTAAAATTGTTGCATCAAAGTTGCACTCTATGTTGCAGTGTTTCAAGTAAAATATCAGCAACTAGCAATTACACTGTCTTGTCTATTAGGTGGGGAAAAGGGAATTAGAGCATGTTTTGGTGTTGCAAAGGGAAATGGTGTGGGTTCAAAAAAGTACTAACGATAGATCGGTAAACTGTGACATTGTTACAATGTTTTCAACATTTTTCAAACTTCAACAAGATCAATATTTCCAAAGCATTGTGTAGTATTAGTGAAGCAAATAGGTATTGATGTAAAAAAAGATGAAAGATCTTCTCCTACAAATTCCATCAATATCAAGAATTTCCAAGCATGGATAGCTACTGTAAATTTAATGACAATGTTTCATAATTATTTTGCATGGTTTCAACGTTAAGGAACTAGCATAAACAAATATATGTTCTCAAATGGTTTAATACTGTAGTGTACTCTGTGATTTGTGTTAAAAATATGTGGACTCTCATTCAACACATTAGATGCAAACCAAATCATTGAACTACATGGCTTAGACACATGCCTTTTCTTCATGCTTGACAGTTTATTGTCATACAGTGTATTTCCTATATGACAACCCATTGACTTATTCTATTTTACTCTGTACTTCATGTTCAAAGGCCTTGTATTTGTGATAAATCACACCAGTTTGTTTCAGTGTGAAGTTGAAATCAATCTCTGGTTCTTTTTTTTTTCCTGCTGTAATTTATCCCACAATTGTTTGTCACGCCTGAAGAATTTTTGCTTGTAGCGACAGGTAGTGAGGACTGGGCGCTGCTTCGCTAAACATTAACTTCTCGCAGTGCAGTCTGGTCCGCTGAAAGTGAGGCTAAAAACCACAGCGAAATCTCAAATTTTGCTACCTTTCTTTTATATTTAGATTATCAACTGCTGCTACGCTCGCTTCACAGCAATAAGTAAATAAGTAAATAAATTTACATTGCTAGTCTTCATCTGATAATATCTGAAGTTGTCAAAAATAACAATTATTACATATCACTGGATTTATGGAAACCATGTCAATACTTTGCATCAAATCACCCATATGCGATGAGAGGAAATAGATAAGATCAAGAAAAATTCGATAAGAGAGTGGAGGAAAAATAAAGACTGACATTCATTGTAACTATCATCTACTTTGGAGATGTATGTAGTCTTTGATGAGAAAAATATACCTGAGCAGGGCACTACACTGACACTAGCATTGTATTTATAAATGAAGACAAAAAGTAGCTATGCTTAGTATGACTTCTGTGTGATAAAGATAAAACTACTTAACATAGTCAGTAAATTGTACATATGTATTTAGATATGAATGCTTTCCAAGAACAATGTAAATTTCAATACAAGGTCCAGTGACAAATATGATAAGACCAGAATAACCTTGCAGTGACAACTATTCACTTAATAATATTATTGTGGTAAACTAAGAGTCAGTTTATTTTGTTTTGAAGAGCAGCCATTAAGCTAGGTTGTAACTTACATCATGCAACTGTATTCTGATATTTTATAACATTATTGTAATTCAAGGATAGTGCAGTTTATGCAATTATCAGTCTAATACACTGTAGTCTATAACGTCAAGCTATAGCATATGAAGGACTGTCTTTCCATACAGGAAACATTTTCTTACTATTGTTAATTTTTTTTTGCATTCATGACAGTGATCGCCCAAGAAATAATTATAAATCGTCTTTTTTTTTTTTCTAGGAATATATGGCAAGCTGGATGTTTTATATGCTGGTATTGTTGCTGAGAATGCTTGCACTGAAAATAAGAACAGGTCTGAAACTTGTCATGTGTTTTTTAAGAAGTAATCATTGTAGAAGTTGGGTGTACAGTTATTGAACATTATCTACAGTTGTAGACAGTTAGAAAGGTCGATGTGTTTTGTTTCCAAAAACCTGCCAGAGGTGCCCAGGAAAAGTAAAGTACTTTTCATTCTAGTCAAATATAGTGGCCTGTTGTGTAGATCTCAATTTGCCTCTTTTTCACTCAAGTTTTATCCACCCAGTTTTCCTGTTACATTGTACATGTACCCTCAAAACAAATGGGGGACATTGTATTTATACACTCTCAACTTGGTATATTTATGATTTTATCCAATAAATTGCAATTTATGAAATATTGAATTTAGCAATCAGAGCTATGACATGACATGTCTTTGCAAAATTAATGTAATAAAATATTTCAAAAATTCTTAATATTTGTTAAAAAGAAAATGTAATTACCGGTAATTGGTCTTGTAATTTTTCTCCTGCTTGAATTTCAACCATGTAACTTTTGTTTTTCTTTTTAGATTAATTGCTCTTCTAATTTTTTCTCCTGCTTGAATTTCAACCACGTAGCTTTTGTTTTTCTTTCTATGAAAATACAGTGTCATGTGTTTCTCTTGAAATAAATGTTTTGATTCAAAAGTATTCTTTGTGTTAGTTTTGCTCCCATCAGTGAAAGTATTTTTTTCCTTGAAGGTTTCTTGTGTTCTTTGATGATGGATTTGCCCAATACCTACCAGTCAAGAAACTTCATCATGTGTACCACACAGGTGAGACCTGAACAAGTTTTTTTAGTGTATAGATCTATTAGTACTTATTAACCAAAAGGGAGGTCTTAACTGGAAAATTTCAAACCCAGGCCTTGACATATCATCAATATCGTAAGGCACAGGTTTGAGATTTCTCATAAAGACCGAACATTCAAGGTTAATAAGTTGTTTATTATATGGGTTTTTGCTTTGGTTCTGGGGGCCTGTAATCAGCCTGTGGGCATTACCCAGGGCTTCCATGAAGGGTCATAGCTCATAGCACCTGTTATGGCTGAGTGCGATTGATTCCGTTGACACTACAGGTGAAATTGCCTGTTGTTGATAGAATTCACCCACAAAGTAACAAATTTGCTATGAGAACGGATTTTAAGGCTACAGATGACTAAAACCTTAGCGACAACCCTGCATTACATACATGTAAGTCTGCATACAAGCCAAGTGGCTCATCAGACTGGAGGTTATCCTGGTTTCAGTAGCATGAAGCAACTAGGAGTATTTCTTCTCCCCCCTGGATGGAATGATAGTCCATTGCAGGGTTACCCCCAGCATTAGGTTTCCACCAGGGTGGAGAGAGGCACTGTGAGAGTAAAGTGTCTTGCCTAATGACACAACACAGTGTCACCAGCCAAGGCTAGAACCTGGGCCATTCACTCCGGAGTGGAGTGCACTAACCATGAGGCCACCACACCTCCCAGTGGATGAGGGTAGCAGAAAAATTATTGTATTCGAACATCTGATTAGCTTTTATTAATCATTATTTTCTTCTTTGTTTTGACTTCTTACTTACTGATCCTCTTTGACACTTGTGAGACAAAAGGCAACCCTTTCATTTTTTTACTTTTTTTTTCAGGAAAGAAAGTTTGGGATGAAGTAGCTGAGCATTCCAAGGAATTTATACAGGAGTACTTGGAAGAATTCCCAAATGTAAGTTAACTGAAAAAACTTCTTTTAACGTGTAATTTACCAGGTTTCGAGTCCACTATCTCATTAATAATAATTATTATTGTTGGAAACAAACAAAATATTGCCATTCCACTCCTGGCAGTATGCAGGATGTTTGTTACACTACCCTAGTTTAATGGTGTTACGCGTAGCTCTTTTACGACGCCTTGATGTTATCTGTTTTATTTTTATAGCGTCCAATGGTGAAACTCAAAGTCCATCAGTGGGTTAAAACTGAATGGAGAGGTCAATGGTGGGTCTTGATCTGTTTTTTGATTGATTTACCATTGTGGAATATTCATGTATATGGTTACTCTGTCAACAAACGTTTATTTTTAGTTTTTTTGCTATGACTTCATTTTTTTCAAGCCCAGGAGCAATGCGAGTGTTCTTTAGCGGACGTAAACGGGCACGAAAAGCCCCTCTGCTTTCGGGCTCTTTTGAGTCCCCATCAGTTTATATACCTTAGCTCAATCTCGTCAACCTCAAGACAAAATAGAGGGTTTGTAAAGAGACTAGCATTTGGTTTGCTGTATTAATTTTTTTTTTTTTGAACAAGTGATGATAGGGATTTTTTTGCACCTGCACACCAATGTATATAGAAAATTAACCTATGTATAACAACATGACAAGCTTTTATAATGTTTTTGCCTTCACCTTTGTAGTACAGTCGAATGTTTTATACTATTTGCTTCATTAGCATAAGCTATACTCCAGTTTCTGATTAAGCTACAAAAAAATCAGCTCCTCGGAATACTGAAAGAACACAGCTCGATATTTGACTGTGTCAAGGAATTTTTGCGTGATGTATTGAATACTTTTTTTTTAAACCTGAAAATTTTACAAAGAATGTATGAGCTCATTAGCGCTTTTTGCACTCATAAATTTTGCAGATTTTGAAGGCTAATTTCCCCTTTAAAATTATGCCGAAAGAGCACCAAGTAAATTTTTGTATCGCGTAATGCCTTCTCTGCACAAAGTCGTATGTTAATGAAGAAAAAATTTAAGCAATGATGTCAGCAAAGATTCCCCTAACTTATTGTGTCTTAAAATGGCAAATTTACATTTTAATTACAGCAAAATTACAAATTAATTGTTATCAAAATTTCAGGTTGAAAGCAAAAGTGATGCAGCTGGACTGCAGTTTAGTTAAGGTGAGTTTCCCATTTTCTTCAGTAGTCACTTTAGCCAGGACGAAATAGGATTTTGCTTTAACAGCATTACAGTTAAGAGGAACTTCCTTGTAGCGAAACAAAGCACAAGTGTCTCTTGCTCTGACGGATGTGAAGTTATAAGTTATAAGTTGGACAAATTTGAAAAAAATAATTCTTACTAATCATAATTAAAAACTATTGGAAAAGGTCCAGCAAAATATAGGGATTTGTCAGCGGCGAGCCGACCAATTATTATAATTATTGTCTTAGCCGATGGATAATGCAAGTACTTGATCTGCGAGACGCTGACAAATCACGATATTTTGCGATAACCAAGTTCAGTCATTGTTTTCATCATTCAGTCACCGAGTTTGTTTGAGTAATATTCAGATCTCTCCCCGACGATTTAGGGAAGCGATTTGCCAATTTTCACACAAGGGCATGCTTGCAATCCACCGTAAGGAAAAAGATGGCGAATGGTACATTTACCTATAATGCTTTGCGCACGAAAACTCTGAAAGAGAGAGCATGTAAAAACACAAAAAAGAAATTTTTGTACGTCATTCCAACTCGGCAAAAGCAATGCTGTTAGTATAGGAACAACTGCCGGTAAACCATATGACACATACATGGTACTATGCAGGAGCATACCATTATTTTCACGTCATGTTGATGGGCTCTCGGCCAGTAGCTGAATGTACCAAATCCTCCGTGTATTTATTCAAGTACTGATTAATTATTTTTTATCGTAGATGTTGTTCCAGATTGATAATCGTTCTGAGTGGCTTTACCGAGGATCCACAAGATTGGAGCCCCTTTATAGTGCCTTGGTATATATTTTATTATATATATTAGTTATTATATACTTGCTATTAGTTTTTTTAATGAATTTAGTTCCGCGCAGGTGAAAATGTATATTGATACTTGCGCGTTATAAGTAAATAAATTACTATATTACTATAAATTACTATTGGTAAAATTGTGATTTATTCTTGTAAAATGGACTGATTCGCACTTCTGTGAGTTGTGTGATGCAGCGTGGAGTCTAACTGTTTACTGTTAAATAAATCTTTGTTAGGTCGATGGTAAGATTTCTACTGCAAGAAAAAAGAGATCTCGCAAACTCACTCGAGGTGCTTCAGGGAAGACTCAAGAACCTTTTATTGACTACAGTATCACCAAGCCCTGTTTCGGTATTTCACCATACAGCAAGAGTGATCCCCAAGGTGAGTAAACTCAATACCTGTAAGGATACATACATGTATGTTACCGTTTGGTTTACGAGTGTCCGAATTCTGGTGTGAGTACTTGGAAAAAAGGTGTGTTTACCTATACTGCCCAGTGAGTATTGTACTCTGGTACCATGCTTGGATTTCAAGTGTCAACATAGCTTAAGTATCAGCAATTTCATTCACTGTTAACTGGGAACTGTAGTCTCATTCAGTTGTAATTGATAAACAATTATATGCCACTGGTATTTCTAAGTTAACTTCTCCTTTAGGCCCGTCCACACTCTTCCAGAGGAACTTGAAAACGGGAGGTTTCGCTATGAAAACGCATCAAAGTTTTTTCGTTCACACTACGCAGGAGGAACCTAATAACGCAGCAGTCAGCGGTCATCTTGAATGATTACCATGACGCTGTCAGCGTTGTCAACTTTCTCCGTTTTGAAGAGCGTTTACAAAAAGCTCCGTTTCTTGACAGATTAGTGTGGACAGTAAGCCTAACCGAATAAATAAAGCTGCGTTCTCACCTTTCTCCGACGTACCGTGGACGCTATTTTAGAATCGCATTTTCAATTTGATCTCTTGCATGCTTAATTTATAAGGTGAACAGCAGAGAAAGCTGGAAGAAAAGCGGCAACAAACACAGCTTGAAACACAAAGACAGCAAGAGGTTGGTACATAACTTACAAAAACGTTATCATTGATTAGTGTTATGTCGTTAGATGTGCGATGTATAAATCGGTCCGTAAATTCAACAAAATCACCTATTTCTAACACGTAACATATATATGTAGATAAGTGTTTCAAAGCATTGACTGACATTGCCTCCGTGCTTTTAAACACGGTAGTATTTCCATTTTAACTAGTAGTATAGTATTTTCTGGTTATTTCGTATGCGGAGTCATTTTCTCGTTGCTTTTATGTTCATTAAGCGCGCTTGCTCAGTTAGCTAGCTGTAAGAACTTTTCGGAATTGACTGTTATCATTAGGTTTGTGAAATTCGAGCTACGTCTCGGGTTTGTATAACTTTCCAGAACTCTTGCAAGTGTTTAGATAAGGTTATGTAAAGAATACGCGCGAAAGTGGTACTATGATCAAATTTTTACCCCTTGATGTTTTAGGTGTATCACAGAGAATTCCATGAAAGAATCAAAACGCCGTTTACCGTTCGCAAATATCTGCATTAGTTCCGGAGATATTTAAGTTTGAAAAATGTTTAAAATATGCAAATGAGATGGCCAATGACGTCAGACACTCAACCCAATATTATCTCAAGTTTACAAATTCTTGGCTACTTTGCAGCGCAGACCATTGAAACTTGGCTGACTAATAGTTCTATAGGAAACACACCTGCGGCTTTAAAAATTCTGTTCCCATGGCAACTCACTCTGTTCTAGCCCCCACCCACTTGATTTCAATATGCTAGTGATTTTCCGCTCAAAAAAACACTAAACAGGGCCACAAACTAGTGGACTAATGCAAATCCTGCATTTCGATTGGCTACGCTACTAGGGGTCTAATAGTAATAGTCATCGAGTAGCGAAATTCGCCTTTTTTCTTTCGCTTTTTCCCCGAAATAAATATTTCAACTTGCATTTGCTAACTTTATTATCGCCATTTCCGTCCGACTAATTGGGTGATACTAAAACAATTAGACCCTTCACCCTCAAGGGCCACGGGTCAATAGCCCATTCGGCTTGGCCTCTTGGGCTATTGACCCGTGGCCTTTTCGGGCTATGGGTCTATTTGTTAAATATGCCTGCTGGATCATACATACGAGGCACCATTTGCAAATATAAAAATAGAACGCTGAAGGCAGCCAGAAATGCCTTTAATATTGAGGAGGGCTGGAACCCAGTTTGTTGCCATGGTAACAAAACTTTTAAGCTCATATTGTGTCGCACCTTTAGTAGAATATTACTGCAAATAATCAAACATTTCTGTTACAAATTGGCTGAGATATCTTTATTCAACATATTTGATCAAAATTTGGTTGAGTATGTGACGTCATCACCTGGCTAATTTGCATATTTTAAAAACTTGAATATCTCTGGAACGAAAAGAAATATTATTTTGAAAGAAGTAATTTTTTCTTCTCATTGACATTTTTTGGCATTTTTTCTTCTCATCGGTATTTTTCTTCTCATACAGACTACTTGTTTATGTTTAAAAATGGCTTCAATAGGAAAGATGCGTTCTTCGTCCAGTACCACATCTCAACCGTATCTACATACATCTAAAGGCGGCAAAATGCGAGATACAAAAACCCTCAACTTGTCGCGCAACGACGTTTCGCGAATAACCCACAGCTGATTGACCAATCAGAGCCGCGCATTGATTTGGTTATTATATAAAAAAACTAATGCCCCCGTAGTGTACTTTGTTTTGCATAGGTTGGCTGGGAAATGTACAAAGATTTATAACGCGTGCTGGACCATTGTGCGACTCATTGAACCCCTTGTTTTGCGACGTTTTCGCTGCTGTTGTGGTCTATAAAAAGTCGCGATGTCGACTTATCAGTGTTCTGTTTGCTTCTATATTTGTGATTTAAACCTAGAAGTCATTGAAAAATTCCAAGCGAACAATTATCGTCTTCCACACTTGAAAAAGACTGTACCATTTGCCCATGGAAATTTCCGGTAATTTGCCCTGGAAGTTTAGGTCGAATGGTAAGGGGCCTCAGTTATTAGGGAGTTTAAGAAACCAAGACGGCGACTCCGAGGACAACGTTGATTAAAACTGAACTTATACTTTCCCTACGAATCTCGCGATACTCTAAAATTGTTTAGCTTGCTTCTCACTGTCAAAACTGTCTCGAAATTGAATATGGAACGCAGCGTTAAATTCGGAATACAAATTCTAAAAATTAGCCGTCGTCGTTCGCGTCCTCCAGGCAACGCAGAATTTGGTCATTTCACGTTGTCTTATTGCAGAGGACAGCAAAGAAATGTACCAAGAATTAAAACTCACGTGGACAGCCATTGTTCTGGTCATTAAACCTTTTGTTTAGCGATGTTGCCGTTGCCGTTGCCGCCGCAGTCGCGGTTTTCTTCAACTCCCTATTAGGGAACTTAGGCCCAGTTCATACGTCGCATTTCTGCCGTGTCGAATGCAATTGAGACAAAAGATAATGAGATGATTTGGTTCATTGTCGTTTGTTTGAGTTGCATTAGACACGGAAGAAATGCGACGTATGAACCGACAAGCAACGGGAACGTCGCCCAACAAAAAATTTAATGAGCAAAACAATAGCAGTACACGCGCGTTATAAATCTTTGTACATTTCGTTGCCGTTCTCTGTCAAACAACAACGTGAAATGACCAACTTTTGCGTATTTTGGAGGACCTAGGCCACGACGGCAAATATTTTGGATTTCCTTATGGCATTGATCGCTGGCATTACACATTTAGTTTGGGCAGGTTTTTAGACAGATTTGCGCTTTGAACGGGTTTAGGCATTTACGAAATTCGAAAGTAAAATTTAGATCCATTTTTTGCTAGGCGTCGTCCCAAGCGTCGCCGTCGTCAGTGCTTAAGTTCCCTATTTTAGAAACTGTGTTGTCTCACGTGGTGTTGTTCCTTTGCTCTGAAGCAACAAGAACAGTTGAGAGATGAGAACAAGAAGTTGTCCACCACAACAACATCTACACCGCCTGCGCCAGCATCAAGTGACAACCGATCAACTTCAACCGCGACAGCCTCCAGCACTGTTACGTCTGCTGCAGATACTGTCAGGAGGCCATCCAGCGACTCAGGTCTTGCATCTGATACTAGGGGAATTAGTGACTCATCTGCCTCAAGAACAGAGGGTTTGACACCGAGCAGTGCACAAAACAGGGACTCCACCAGTGGACCTGGTTCTGAAACACAGGCATCAGGTAAAACCGGTTTCAGGCTGGATAGGCTAACCCGTGGGGGTATAGGTAGTCTTGTTTACCTGACTTTGTAACTGTGATGTCTTGAAATTGGCCGCTGAAACCGTACAGGTATAAAATTGCGCCTCCAAGCTCTGTGCTCTAGTGCACCTTTTAAGGTTACCGTGTACCTTCAGGGGTGTCTAGCGTCCAAGCAATGTAGCGTGTCCAGTTAAAACTGTTGATACCTAACCCCCTATATCAAATTAAAGCTTACAGAGCTGGCTATTCAACTATACCAATAATTTTGAAATAAAACGAATTATCGAATTTTTCACGACTTCTAAATGCGAGCGTCGGAATCACCTTTTCAAAGCTACAAGTCGAAGCGAATTTTGTCATCAGCAAATTTAATTTGTTCCTCGGTTTCCGGACCCAAAGTGCTAAAAAAATCCGTGTCTGCGTTTTGCCATACTCAGTTACAGTAAAAAGTTTAATATGGAACGTTTTCGAAATAGTACGTAAGTGTTTACAAAAATCGCTCTCATTGAAAAAACTATTTCGAAAGCAAAGTTCGCAGACACGTTTTTGTCGTTTATGTGTTAAGCTACCCTGTTCCCTAATCTCTCACAAAGCACGCTGTTTCAGCCAATCAGAGCGCGCGTTGTATGGAAACTTTATAAGAGAAGATGTTAGAGCATGCCGAGATTTTCCTAAGCCTTGCAACAAGTAAGGGACGCTCCTTATAGTTGCTTCTTATACTAAATGAAGCCTGTGGCTTTACGGTAGCTTCACTGCCAATCAGCCGGCAACGTTCCTCACAACATTTTGTGAGAGACTGCACAAGTCATTTTACACAGCTGTGCTCGAAGCAAGCATTATTTCTGTCCCCCGCAGCAGGACCGTTCCAGTCGACTTCTGCAAGGCAACTCTCCACCCCTGCTGGACGGGACAATGTCACTGACGGTCAATCAAAGATTGGGTGCAAGGGCGGTCACTGCCTGCAGCCTCCCGGCTCTGGTCGAAAATATAGTGGTGGTGGCAAAAATGCCGACAGTGGAGGATACGATAATGGTTCTTATAGCACAGATAGTTCTATGACTGTTATTCAAGCCAGTACGGCGAGGAAAAAGAGCAGTGCAGGACTAGGTAAGAACATACCAGTGCGTTTTGACTGCCAAGTCCGGTCATGTAGTGTTAGTCATCCAGTCTCGTGAACCAAGTCACGTGAGTCATACATATTATGGGATGCAGGAAAAGCTGTTTAAGTGTCCGTTCATGTAAGCCCGGCATGAAATCGCACATTCATGCAAGTACTCTCACAATATGCAAGGCTGAACGGTAGAGATATTCATTTGTTAAGAAGCCAATGTTTTGTCAGAGTTAAAAATGAATTTCAGTCATTGACATGTGTTTGTTTTGTTTATTTGTTTATTTGTTTGTTTGTTTGTTTTTTACACTGATATCCATCTTTGTTGAAAATTAAACTATGAGGCAGTCCTTTCAATTCTACAGTAATCTATTGAAATTTTCCTCATACAATTTTGAGACACTGAAGCAGACACGTCACGAAAGGAAACAGTAATCATTTTATAACGGGAAATGAGGGGATATTTATTATTACGGGATAGTTTCCTTGACCTGTGTATCATCGTATTCTGTAAATAAAATGTCATCACTTAACTTGATTGAGAATGTTCATATGCCCTCATTCAGTATCCTGTGATCTTTTATCCAACAGTCATTCCTAAAGATCATTTACAAAGACCTAATGGCATTGAAGTGATTGACTTAGATGGGGATGGTACAACGGCTGTTCTTCACATTCCTGCAGTGTCAGATCAGATCATGGATTCTCTGACAGCGCACAAGAATGAGGTAAAAACTAGAAACTACTTAATTTAGTTTCTTCCATTACTCTTTCCTTCAAGTGCAGCTGACCAAAATCCAATTAGTGTCAGGAGGGGCGATCGCAAATCTATGTATCTTTTTCGGGGGCAGTGACAGCAGTTACTGGGATCGAAATTGTGAAGTTTTAGCCCTTAAATGTTAAGATGGCGTGCCTCTAAAAAATCGAAATGGAACCCACGGAATTAACACAAGGCAGGCGATATAGTCAAGTAGACAGGCTCATCTATAAAGCCACATGGCTTCTCGCTAAAGGAGCTTGTGTGTTGAATTGTACTAATCTCATTATACACACTATCTGTCTTCTCTTTACTGTGCCACAACAGTTTTGATAATACAGGACGGGAAAATTGACGATCTGATCGTTTAACTAAAGACCGTCTTCACAAGACAGTACTCGCCATAATTTAAACACGCCCGTGTCCACAAAAGCGTTTCAGAGCCACCTTATTTTTCCATCCGTGTTTTTTGATCGTTCTAATTTTATTTTAAGAAGACACCTCCATTGTATAACATGGCCAATTCATTGCTTAAATTACATCTCTCTCCCCAGAAGCTTAAATAACTTAATTGTTCGACCAAGCCGTGACGCCATCATTAGTGTGCAGGTATTTCAAATATAACGAAACTGCAGTCAGGGATGGACATCAGAGTTAAAACATGTGTTTGACACTGACTTTTTTAACGTTTGAAACGACGTTAATAAACCTCAGAGACGTTTCGACCGAACAACTTCGGCCTTCATCAGACAAACCCTCCTGCTTGCAGTGTAGAGGCGTTGTTTACAAGGTCGGTTGCGTGGATTGTAATTTCGTATACTATGGACAGATTGACAGAGCCTTGGAAACAAGGTTAAAAGAACATAAAAGGGCCGTTCTGGTTGGAGAGAACAATTCCAAAGTTGGGCAGCACGCGAACCAGTTTGTCCATAGTATAGACTTCGACCATGCGACAATTGTAGACATTGTTACTATAATGAAAAATAAAGGTTAAGAATGTTGCTGAACGTGCCAAAATCTTAACAAATGTCCAGACGTTTCGGGACTGTGCCCTTCATCAGTGGAATGTTCGTTATGAATTGAGCCACGCTTCCTGGTATTTAATTTAAAATTTGAAAGTTGCGTTGTGCACGCGCGCGAACTTCAAATGAGCTGAAAATTAGCATTGAAGCCGCGCGGCTGGCATGTCCCGAGACGAAAGATAAGACGCATCTCCTGCCCCTTCCTTTGTTTGTTCCCATCGCAGAGTTTGATCCCGCGGACCAGCTCGTCCGCAGCGGTATGTCCGTTAGAACTGAAATGCTCTGCGACGGGAAAACCAGGCGCATTCTTGTTGATGCCACGGAGGTGTTCACCAAAACGTTAGTCGTTAACTAACATCGTTCGTTGTGTCGGTGCTGGCGTAGCACGCGCAGAGCTGTGAACCGTTATAGAAAGCCGTCACTAAGTTGGCTTTTTAAAAAACCGATGAAGGCCTTAACGTCGTTTCAAACGTTAAAAAAGTCAGTGTCAAGCACATGTTTTAACTCTGATATTTCAAATATGCAGTGGCGCATAATGTTTACAGGAAGAAAATGGCCTCTTAAGGTGGCTTTAAGCTTCTTTGAAATCTTTTGGTTTTGAAAATCGCCCTTAAGGTGCATTTTGTTGGCTAAACAAGATGTACAAGTAACAGAACTCTTTACTGCATGGCTTAGTAAACGTATTAATTTAAACTGACAGGTTAAAAAGTGCGGGCATTAGACTTGTTTTTCCCCTCAGCCGAGGCTGGTTAATATTATATTGAAATCGTAGCATCACTTTTTTATTCTTTCACGAAAGCTGTGGATTCTTGCACTAAATGTTTACCGATAAACTTTTGCAGACTGGGCACGTGTAAATTGCGTGAGCGACTGTGAATCCAAAAAAAATTAAATCTGCTAAGAAAAGAAAATGAAAGTTTGACCCAACGTTGAATAATCTTTTACCTCCTCATACTTTTAACTTTAATTTGCAGCATCTAGGTCCTAACATGGAAGAGTCGATTCTGGATGAACTTTACAATGTTAGTATTTTAAGTTCTTTAGCATGAAAACCGGCTTGATTCCGTAACAGACTCCTCGCGTTGTCCCGCATTGCACCAATGCACTACTTAATACACTCGTTTATGATATACATGTTCACCTGAACTATTTATGTCTTTTGCACACCTCAAAGGTAATTGGCTACCTTGCATCATACACGAGAAATCGTGTCTTAACACATTTTCAAAACCCAAGAAGACAGTTGAAAATACTATGCGCAGCAGAGTTGGGTTTTTTCACGATCTTCGAGGAGTTTAGAAATGTGGTGAAACACGGTCTCGTGTATTATCGAGTGATATATCATCTCATCTGAACTGAAACTAAGGCGAAAACGTAGAAATGAAATGGTAAACATAGATCTATGCTGATTGAAATATCGTCAAGATGAGATTTGCTTTGTGATAATAATGAGTTTGAAAATATCCACTTTCATTCCTTGTTAACAACCTCTGTGCTCTGCCATCTTAAAATCAAGGAGGTGTTTCTTGAAGGGTTTACTCAACAAACTTCCAAGTTAATCATGTTAATTTACAACCTTGGTTCGATTACCAGCCGCTGTTCGGGAAATGAGCCCACGCTCTTCTCAGGGAGAAACGAAGACCAGAGGCCCGTTTCTCGAAAGTTTCGTAGACTTTTCCGAGTCCAGTAAGCCATTGCAAAATATCCTACCTTCCGATTACAGAGCTGTTAAATTATTCACATATTCTTAAAATGAACGGGGGTTCCATTCATGCAAGAAGTTTCACGTGCATACTCTTCTCAGATACAGATGAACTGAAAATGGATCTACGGGCCCGCAAAGCTAGTTTTAGTTAATCTGTATCGAAGAACAGAGATATGTATACGCCTGAAACTTCTTGTATAACGGGAACCTCTGTTGATATTAAGAATATCTGAATAAAACAGCTCTGTAATCATAAGGTTTAAGATTTTGCTATGGCTTTCCGAGTGCAAAGACGTTTCGGGTCCTTCAAGAAACAAGCCCCTGACCCGAGAGAGCGTCGGAAACAGAGCCCTTTTACAACCTTGCTTTTGATTGTTATTGTTCGCTTAACTTATATCGGTTTCCATTATTCATTTTTTCATTTACAATAGATATTTGCATTTTATTATTTCCATGCTTTAATTTGTCATATCACACTGACTGGAATCGATACAATGGAACATGAATGCACTGGAAACTTCTGTTTAGTTCCCTTAAGATTATTGTATTTTTAGTGTCTAGTGCTTCTACAGATTTTTTTTTTTTACGGTTTCTTCATTTATTTTGACCAAACACGTTATTTTTGCCATCGTTATCATCACCACCCGACAATTATAATTCTACTGATTCTTTCAATGCCTTACTCTGAGTGGCTTCCTGGTGTTTTTTTAATATCTTGCGAGGGCATCATCGTAAGGTCAACGTTTTTCAATATTTTTGAACTCTCAGGTTATGCCAGTTAGCAGTTGCTTGAATTTACTAGTTTAGGAAAGTTTTCGTAAAATATTCAACCTATTTCCGTCTTGTTTTTGTTGTTGTTGTTGTTGTGTTTTGTTTTCTTTGATGAAGTAAACTTCTTTTTGCATTTGCTCCTTCTTTTCATACTTGTTTACGAGATCTCGCAAAGTCTATGTAAACGAAAATCCATCTGGGTGTAGTGAACAGCTACAATAGCATTTGATCTTCAAACCATCTTCTTGTTGCAGACGTGGGAAGCTCCGTGGTTACGGACAAATCGACGTGACGTCAGAAGCACGAGCTATAATCGAGTCCCAGCCTTCCAATTCCCAAATAACAACCGGAGGAAACAGGACGTGGCATCGCTGATCGAGGAGAGACTGAAACAGAACGATGCTGGCACCTTTTCTGGGGGACAATGTGACAAACCTGGGCTGCCTGTGCTGAGCAAACCAGCTCTTAAAGGTGAGAGAATTGGGAGATAATGCTCATGTAAATTCTCTTCACTTTAAACCAGGTGACACTGAGAATGTAAAGGGTCAGCTCCAATTTTTTCCTTGATCTAAACATTAACTCAGTGTTGACGCATGAACTTTGTCAAAGGTATCAGGAAAATTGTCCTAAACTCGACATTTCCCCCCAAGACTTAAAAAACATACGATAGAAATGTGGCCCTAAAACGCAAAATAAGATTGTATCATCTTTCACCCCACCACCCCCTGTACCGTCCATAACCCTTGCGTCTCTCATGCAATCATAACCGAATCAAGCTCAGCAATGTTGCTTAGCGAGTTATTGCGATGGGCTCCTTCCAAACCATGGTATCATTTGAGCAGAAGAGTAAACTATATATATTGTTAACCGTTTCGTTCTACTGCAGGGCCTCACAAATGCAACAACTCGTGCAATCCACCGTTGAGTTTAAAAGCTGGAGAAAGCGTGAAGCACAATCCAAGATCGATTCCTTTACTGTTGAAATGGAAAAGGTTACATTTCTTTAATTTCTATAATAAAATTCATTTTACTTGCCTAATTCCTTTTTCTTTTGTATCACTCTTCACATTACTCTCCCGTCAGTTCAAACTTTACCTCTGAAGTTAGACTTGCTACAAGTCGACCTCAAGAGTTTCAGGGTAGAATAGCTCTACTGTGAAGTCTAGATTGGGTTTCTATCCCGTCATGCATACTTTATATGGAAGGGAACAGGAGAAACTACTTGGATACTCGTTTTTTACAATGAAGGATCTTTTTGGTTCTTTTTCGATCATCGGCAAACCTGTTCTGCTTGAAGTGAAAGTCATTTGATTTTATTTTGGAAATAAGCTGTAAAACGTCCAGGAGAAGGCACTACTCTGAAGCGACCAAAATTCACCATCTTTAACTCTCTGCTTTGGCGTTTAAACTTACAGTGAGCTGTATAGTTGGTGGGCTGTAAACTTAAAACTCCTGGCCCTAGTTCTTCAAAGACTGGATAACGCTATCCACCGGATAAATCTTTCCCCGGCGGATAAATGTGAACAAAACAAAC
The DNA here is from genome assembly GCA_022496165.2 of Catalaphyllia jardinei. Classification (NCBI taxonomy): domain Eukaryota; kingdom Metazoa; phylum Cnidaria; class Anthozoa; order Scleractinia; family Caryophylliidae; genus Catalaphyllia; species Catalaphyllia jardinei. The sequence continues at coordinate 8,565,723 of CM042751.1, forward strand.
CACGCTATTCGCTGGATAATGATATATCTTTCGAACAACGTGGGCCTGCTGGAAGAGATACGACTGACAGAAATCTGCTGGATAGTGCAGTCAACATTGGACCCTCAATATCTTTATATCAGTGAAAACATTGCGAATGGATTGTCATCTTTGTGACTGATGAATGTTCGTTTGTTTATTCTTCTCGCAGAGAAATTGCTCAGCGTCACCCTGGCAACAAGAAGACTGTCTATTACCGGACTCCGTGCAACAAAAGACTGGTAAGTTACGAAAGAATTGCCATACCAGTTGAAAATTGTTTGAGAAAAAATGTTGTTGGAATTCTAATGATTCTAGTACCATTCTGATATCTGCTTTGTAATCTTTTATTATCATGGTTTTCTTACAGAGATCTATGTTCGAGGTGGCTAGTTACTGTAAGTAGGATGTTTCCCCTTGTAGTCATTATATATGGGTTATTGATAAAATTTGTTCGGTCAAAAAGGCTGGATATTGGCCAAGTTTTTTTTTGCGTGTTTATTGACCTCAACTTCGTCTCGGTCCATAAACTCGCAAAAAAGAACGAGGCCAATGTCCAGCCATCTTGACCGAACAAACTTGGTCAGTAAAGGATTTATTATGTGGCTTTCAAGGAAATTTTTCTTGCGGGATACAGCGGGTAGTCCCGAGCGGGCAAAATGGCTCCATCTTGCCCGCTCGGGTAGCCAATCACAGTGCGCAATTTGGGTCATCTTGCCTACTCGCAGAGCTAGCCATGAAATAAGTTCTTTTATTAATATGGCTAGCTCCGTGAGCGGGTAAGATGAATCAAATCGCGCGCTGTGATTGGCTACAGCGGGTCCCAACCTGCAAGATAGCTCCATCCTGCCCGCTCCGGAATACCCGCCGTATCCCGTAAGAAAAATTTCCCCGAAAGTTTGTTCGGTCAAGATGGCTGGAGATTGGCCTCGTTCTTTTTTTGCGAGTTTATGGACCTTCATGCTCTCGATCGTTGCTGAAAGCCTTAAACATTTCACTATTTTGGTGGAGATATGGAAGTGTTGGTTATTTGAAGACAATGCTGACAAGTACTCATTCAGATTGTTGTTTTGTTTTCCTTCAGTGACGAAAACAGAAGCTACCAATGTGTCCATAGACCAGTTTACATTCGATCCAGATATCTCCTGTCAAGACACTGTTTTCCGAGATGTGGTGAGATACTTTCCTTTTGACAGCAAGTGTATTTTTCATTTTCGCTTCAAAAACAAAATACCGGCAATGAAGCAAACTGTGTATGTTTTCTTTTCCCGTAGGAACCCATTTGTCCTGACATCTCGCGTGGTGCCGAAGCTGTTCAAATCTCGGTAGGTATTTCCCAAACATGGGTCACTCTTGGAATGTCAACCTGATTTCGTCTAGTTTGTCGAAATGTTTATTTTGCTAGCAGGCTATGGTAAAGTCTGCATACGAGCTAAGTGACTCATCAGGCCGGAGCTTATCCCGGTTTCTGTAGTATGAAGCGACAAGGAGTATTTCTACTCCCCCCTGAATGGGATGCTAGTCCATCGCAGGGTTACCCCCAGCATTAAGCTCGCCAGTACCCATTTTCTACACCTGGGTGGAGAGAGGCACCGTGAGAGTAAAGTGTCTGGAACCCGGAGCCCGGACCACTCGATGCGAAGTCAAGCATACTAACCATGGGCCACTGCGCCTCCATGCAATTATCAGGAAGTTTTAGCAAGCCATAACGGCGGCGGCAACGAGAACGTCACCAAATAAAAGGTTTATCTATAACAAAATGCTCGATTGTGATTGGTTCTCCGCGAGCCTATTTGTCACGCAATCACGTGGGTGTCCAATTTGAACTTTTTGTAATTGGATACCATTTAATTGGATACCCACGTGATTTACACGTCAATTACGCGCGCTTTAATGGCTTTTTTTCGCAATGTTTCGCACAGTTTTCAACAATTTTGAAAAGCGCTACAGATATTTTTGCTCAAAAGAACTTTCCAAAACACATTTTTAATTCCAATATTTGTTATAGATGATTAATTAGTAATTGGACCTCGTGTCGTACAATTGAGGGAGTAATCGCGCTCGTAATTTCAAATCAGCTTTGCGCTTCGCGCTTGCCGGATTTTGAAATTACTCGCGCGATTACTCCCTGAATTGTACTCCACTCTGTTTAAAAACAATTACTAATTGGCAGAACAAAGGTGCTGCACGTTCGTTTTGAATCATATCTTGGTACATTTCTTTGCCGTCCTCAGCAAAACAACAACGTGAAATAACAAAGTCCTACGTATTTTGGAGAACGTGTACCGCAATGGCGAAGTTTTGGTGTCCTCCTTTGGAATTGAACGCTGTCGGTGCACATTTATCCTGAACAGGTTTTTAGACCGTTAGGCGTCCTGAACAGATCTACGCAGTTGCGACATTCGAGGATAGCATATAATTGTTTTTTTTTTCAAGGCATCGTTCTTGGCATCGCCGTCGTCATTGCTGAAACTCCCTCCCTTACTTTTTTAAATTGCTTTAAAAATTAGCCCTCTGTGTCCTTACATGTGGCAATAGGGACCTTAAGCAAACCACGACGGCAACGAGTACACCACCAAACTAAAGATTTAATAAGCAGAACAATAGCTGCGCTCGTGCGTTATAAATCTTTGTACATTTCTTAGCGTCCTCTAGCAAGTCAACAACGTGAAATGACTAAGTTCTGCGTATTTTCTTTTGAAATTGAACGCTGCGTTACATTTTAAGCTTGAGCAAGTTCTGAGACCGGTAGGCGCATTAAACAGATCCAGGCATCCGCGAAATTCGAAGAGAAAGCATTTTCTGGGCGTTGTCCTCGGCGTCGCTGTCGTCATCAGCTAAAACTTAAATGCAGTCAATGGTTGTATTCTTCTAACAGTACTCAGCCTGATTGGTCATTTGTTATGTTGATTGACACTTGTCAGGTTGTCAATGAGGTGGACACGTGTTTTCCTCCACCCATCGACTACGTCTCCCGACGAATTCTGGCTGAAGGAGTGAACATGGTTCTCGACCCAGGCTTCTTGGCGTGTTGTGACTGCACGGATAACTGTCAGGTGATTTGTCGTTTTAAACTTTCCTTGATCAAAATATTAATTCACATGGGAGTAATTCCTTGGTAACGCTTTCCTTGATTCTCGTCTCCGCTGACACTGCGGAAAAATTCTGTCCAGAAAAAGTAGAACTTTCTTGGTATTAAATTGTGTACGTTAATTTAGCCGGATCGATGAGGACTTAGTCTCAGTCTTTGATGGCCAGTTTAGTCTTTGTTTATAGAAACTAATATTGAAACTTAAATCACCTGTGGCTCAATTACCAGTCAGTCACTGTTTGGAAAAGACGAACTAACACAGGACTCGAAAGAACGGTGGAAGTCAATCCTAGCGTCAAGTAACAGAGTTTAAGCCATATGCGACTATGTTTAGTTAAACCGTTCTAATTGTTGTTGTTGTTGCCCGTGTTTTAAAGTCTGTATTGCAAACCTGGTTCACAAACTTGCTTTTATTTGTAGCAAGATATTATCTTTATGAACTTCAATAACGACGGAAGTATGAACATTTTTCCTTCTACACAATAATACAATTGAACACATTCGTTATTAGCTATTAATTTGAGTAAATACTGTTCTCGACCAAATAAAGGACAAGTCCAAGTGCTCATGCGCACAACTGACCATCCAGGCATCTGCTGCAGTCGGAGGCAAAGAGGATCCCACCATTGGCTATGAGTATCGCAGGCTCAGGGAAGGTGTGCAAACTGGGTGAGTGAGCGTTAACAGCTATGAAGATTGTGGCAAAGAACGTCCCAAAAAGTGCAGTGAAATTAGAAAAGTGAACAAAATGAGCGTAAAAGCTGTGTCATCCGCAGTTAAGTTTTAAAGGAAACTGTGAAGGACCATAAGTGACATCACTGTGTAGAGAAAATAAGTGACTGCATTGTTGCTGGTCAGTGGTTCCTTTAGCAGTTTTTAACTACTTAATAACCGAGAGTGAGGTCGTTACGGGAAAATCTGAGGTCTTTCCGTATTGACCCAGTGATAGCGAGGTCAATACGGTAGGCCGAGGTTTGAGATTTTCCCGTAACGACCGAACGGTCGAGGTTATTAAGTTGTTTATTATATGGCTAACAAAACGGTTCTAAACAACAAAAAAATCTAAATTCAAGAAGAAGTCGTTACTTCACATCCGGTAATGCACGCGGTTATCTATTCATTCATCTTTTCAAACCGTCAAACTGCATAGCGAACTAACGTGTACTCCGTCAAGAAAAAATAGTTATTTTTGGAAAACAATGATCAATACAGCCGCAAAATTATTTTAGTACAGTTGTGTTACTATATGACGAGAGAAATTTTATTGGCATTCTCAAGAATCAACCGCCAAACGTCAGTTCCTACAGAAAACTGCTTCAAACTTTCTCAAAAGCCGTGCGGCCGTGTCGGCAAAGAAAAAAACAATTTCAGTAAACGGAACCAGCACTACTCTTCGCCGTCACTTTGGATGAAAACTCTTCGCCAATTCTGAGTTTCCTGGATTATAGTTACTGGTCCGTTAAAGATCTGGAACTGGCTCTCAGAGACGCTGCGAATGTCCACACCGGAAAAAAACACCGCTCGCCTGTTTAAATCTGATGGTTCTTGAAGGTGTTCAAACTGGCTTGTGTTACAGTAAGAGAATTTGTTGATGTTGACTGCTGTACTGCTCTGGTGTCACCAATTGCCTTTTGAATGGTGAAAGGACAGTGAAAGGAGACCTGCCTTCGGAAAGGAATCTCTGTATACTTCGCTGCAAACCCGACAGCGTGTCAGGTTCATAATTATCGCCATCCGTTTTCCGATATCTATAAAAAAAAAAAAACTTTGCCAATAAGCGGCCAATTGGTCAGCAGCCGGTAAGTCCAAAACTTCTACTATGGTTCCTTTGTTTATTGACGGCAAATTTCGCCGAAAAGTTTTCATTTCACTAACAGTTTTCCTTTCCTTTCGTGATTTTGTTCTTTAATGTATGAATATTTCAATTTCTTTCTGACCAGTTAACTCGTTAGTAATTTGCCAATGTAACCTCATTTTTTCCTAAAAATAGAAATATAGCTAGGTATACCTATCGATAGAGTGCCAACGAGCAAATAATTTTTGGTATAAAAAGGGCTTTATTAATACAACATGACGGATTTTTGGTTCTCTTCTGTTGCGAACATTACCGAGAGAAAATTATGACGCGTTTACCGTTTACGTTAGTCACGCAATCCAGCGGGATATTGAGAATTCGAGGAGTACCCTGAATATCAAGAGTTTTGCAATGTATCGCTTCTGCTCGGTCGTACTTTCAGTTCAATAAGATGAGCAAAGTCAAAGTGAAAGTAAACACGCTAGTTTTATTGATGAGCACGCTCGTTTAATTCTGTGGCAAACGGGTCCGATTTGTGTTTGGAACACTCCCGGAACACTGGATTCGACTGCATGATAAAGACTCTCGTTCAGTTCTGTTCGGAAACACTGCCGACTGAACCTTCAGTTCGATATGCTAGATTTGAACATTGGATTTGCTCTAGTGGTTCGACTGGTGAACACACTCTTTCCAAAAAAAAAAAGCTGCCCGATGGAACTTTCAGTTCGATACAGGTAAACAGAGAAGGAATACACTGTTTCGATCCATGAGCGCGCTCGTTCGATTCTGTGGTGAACACGCAGGTTCGGTTTCGTGTCGATTTTGTCTTGGATTTGCTCTTGTCTAACAGTTTTCCTCAATATTGGAATTAGACGAAGCGTTTTGTGTAGGGCACGCTCCCCGATTGAAGTTTCAGTTCGATAAGGTGAGAGAGGAAACATGCTAGTTCGATATGTTTTGTGACAATGAAGTTGTTCACAGTTAGTTAAACACAACAGCAAAGAAAACAATCACCTTCCACGAGACAAGTCTAGATGTAACGCGCCTCCTAATTGGCTAAAAACTACAATGGCTCGAATAGTTCCGTCCTTGCTTGCAATTGGCTTAAACTGAGCAATCGTTACATCTTACACCTTACACTTACACTTCCAAAGGCCGATCGAGAATTTTTTCACATAAGCCATTCTTCGCGCGGCACTATTCTCTGCCGCCTTGTTAGTGTATCACAACGATTTTCAATGTAAATAAAGCAAATATGGTCTAGCTTTGTGTAACCTTTCGTGTGTTTTCCTTTCCTAATTTGGATAATCCGTAATCGGCCCTTGGGCATTGCGGGAGAGTAATGCCCTGGCGTTGATCTGCGCTTAGCCAATCAGAGCGCGCGTTATATCGGCTACAAACACAGGCCATGTAATAATATCTAATACTCACTCCCTTGACTCTACCAGGGTTGCTAGAGGCCAGGAAATGGTCAGAGAAAAATACTCTTAGTTTAGGGAAAAGTCAGGGAATTATTTTGATTGTGGAAAAAATTGACATTTTGATGAAAAATCAGCGGAAATTGAAATAATTAAACACCACTGAATAATGCCATTGAAGGCTGGAAGGAATATTTGGGGTCAGTGATCTCAACGATATTTTCCCTTGTTAATGAACGAGCATAAAGGATGACTGTAAGTTCACGCTAGAAGCGCTGCTAGATCTGACATTTTGTATTTTTTTGGACAGGCAAATGCTGTTTTCATCAGGGACAAGTCAGTCAATTTTTAAAAGTGATTTCCATGCCAGCTATGTCTGCCGATAATGCGTTTTTAATTCACAGTAATTATTTAAGGACTGGCAAGCGTTTTCTCCCTCTTTAATTTGTACCAAGTCTAACGCAAATAAAGTTTCTGAAAACTGGAAGAACCGTTTTTATGTGACTTGTCTAACCACACGAGCAGTCATGTTGCGATGCAGGTTTTCAAAGCAACCACGAGACTTTTCCTGCGCTTGTGAACGCCATCAAAACACCTAAATCAAATCTGATTTCTTGAATGGAAATTGACCTAGTGTTTTTTATTTCCTCGTAGGATTTACGAGTGCAATCAGAACTGCGCGTGTGGAAGCCAGTGTTTTAACCGAGTTGTACAAAATGGCATCCAACTACGATTGCAAGTCTTCAAGACAGAAAACAGGTATGTAAGGAAACCATGTTGGACGGAAGTGAAACTGCTCACAGCTCTGTTTAAGAAGATCACAAGAAAAAATGCATGTGGCTCTGTTTAGAACAATTCTATAGACCGTTCTTGTGTTTATGGATGCCATCAAAACAGATTATTTACCTTTCGTTGTTGTATTGTTTGCTGTTTGTTGTTTGATTGTTTACTCTTATGTTGCTTACTATTTAGTGTGTTTGTTTTTCAGGGGATGGGGTCTGCGAGCTCTGGATGACATTCCCATGGGAACATTCGTCTGTACATATGCGGGGCAGATTCTAAACGAGGACATGGCTAACAAGGTTAAACTCCGTGATTTCATTTCACTCCGTCTTCAAAAATGCTTACATGTTGTAAACAAAAATTTTCTTCTGCGGTCAGTTAAAGTCAGTCTTCTTTAAGACTGGGGAACTAAATGAACAGAAAAGAAGTACTTTAGGTAGGATTTATAAAAGTAAAAACGGTTTAAAGAAGATATTTATTAGCAAGTTGGGACAACATGACATCAGTTTTCCGTATACCTGTTACGAGTTCAAAAGCATGGTTTACAATTTTTTCAAGTCTTACCCAATCTTTATTCTTATTTGATTTTGCTTTCGTTTGTTTTTGTTTGCTTCCCCTTCTTTTTCGTTTTCGTATTTTTAATCAGATTATAGCGCTTTCTTTTGAGGACGTCCCCAACTTCAAATTATTTTTTGATCCTCCAAAAGATGATTTTAAATGGCGTGATAAGTAAGAGACCAATTCAGATAATTTGTTTGCTGGCGCTCGGTGTCGCAATTACTATATTTATAGAGGAAACCACATCAGCCTTAGCTGGTTTTTATGCGAGTCCTCTATCCTGATCAAACTGCTATTTGGAGATGTTAGTTTTTTTGTGGAGGGTTGAAACTGGAGAACCGGAGAAAAAACCTTCGAATCAAAGCCAGTACCAACAGCAAACTCAACCCAGATATGCCACCGGGCCGGAATCGAGCCCAGGCCACATTGGCGGGAAGCAAGCGACGTCATCTCTGCGTCATCCGTGCTCCCCGCACACGCGTATATAATAATCCACAGTCACGACAAGTTGAGAATCTACCTGGAAGGCGAATGTCTCGATCTTTTTTTGTTAAACTTTTTTTTCTTTTCCTTCTTGTTCGTAGGAGGGAAGAGATTTTGGAGATGAGTATCTTGCGGAGTTGGATCATATTGGTGAGTAGAGTGTATTCAATCCAAGCCCCAATTCAGGTGTGCAGTCGAGTCTACTTCAAATCCAGAATACTGGATGGAGTCTTTCAATTTCCTCTCTGTTGCTTTATTAGCATTGAGGTGTGGGTTGACCCTCTCTGTGAAGATTACAACAAAGGAGTATGGATGACTTTGTCGATAAAAGTGAAGTGAAGTTTGTAATCTTTTGGTTTGTTATTACAGAGGTGGTGGAAAAAGCCAAAGAAGGCTACGAGTCTAATGTGTCAGACCTTGAGGAAGATGACAGTGTTATTTATCAGACGCTGGGCGCCGACAGCAGTTCTTCAATCAGTGGTTCAGGACATAGCGGCGAAAGGTAAAAGTCCTCATTATACTCGACAACGACAGCACGGGGTTTTCTGAACCAGAGATGTAATTTTGTGATGATAGTAAGAAATAAGCGTTGATGCAATTCGGTTTACGAGGCGTACTCAATTACCCGGCCTAACCCACCCCACCCCTACCCCTTGCTGCAAGACTGATTAATTATTTGATCGTATCGATAATAAAATTCTTTATCGTGATTGGTGATTGCCTAAAGTTTTTGAAACTCATGGAAAACGCTACTTCCTTTTTCGCTGAAAAGAAGTCTCAAAAGACTTTAAATTTCGAAATTCGTTATTTATACGATCAATTAGTAATTGGACCTTTGTCGTACAATTTAGTGAGTAATCGTGCTCTTAATTTCAAATCGGCCTAGGGTGGCGCGCTCGTCCAATTTTCAAATTACCTGCCCGACTACCCCCTGAATTGTTCTCCAATCGGTCCAATTGCTTTAAACTAATGCAAATTAAACAAACGTTTAAGTTTACACTTTATCGCGTTAGTAACTTAGCGGTTTAGAAGACATTAGTCCCCCAAACCATCCCAATAGAGCACTTTGCAGTAAAGACGGTGCCAGAGTAATCGTGCTGTTTCTCATATTGTTATCATTTTCATTGTAGTTCGTTATCGGAAGATGAATCTTCCGAAGTAGATTCTCTGTTGAGTGAGGAGAGTTACAGTTCAGGCCGAAACTCGAGGCACGGTGAGAGTGAGCAAACCAACCACAAACCATCAAGGAGAAACAAACGAAAGGTAAAAGTGTACCTGCTGTTAAAACTGAGGGGATGCAAGTTTGGGATCAATTTCCTTCTTCAAGTCATGATTAATAGAGTGGCGAAGAAACCCTCCATGCATTAAAGGAGCAGACAGATACCAGGCCCATGGCCGTGAACAATCTTTTGTTTTTGCTCTCATACACTATGCACGAGTTAGGTAGTTCTGAAACGTTGCTATTGGTTAGTTCCTTACTGAAAAGTAAACAACAATTGTGTGCAGGGTCAAAGCCAAAACAGGGAGCAAAAACCTACAACCAAGAATTTAGTAGGGTCGCATAACCATTCCCCGCTAATGGCTGTGTTCAAGTTAAATCTGATGTCTGGTTTAAACCTATCACTCACGTGTAACTGGCCTGGCGTTATTGGAGTAGATTATGTTTGAATTAGCTCTCATTCTTAGCCTTCGATGAAGGTTTGTTTTTGCTATGAAACTGAAATATTGGCCCGTGAAGAACTGAAAAGAAGATGTTCTCAGCATCTTTTAAAGGCAATTAGCAAACAAACCTTATTGATCAAAAAATGATCAAAGTATTGTGCTTTTTTATTCCACAGAGGTCTGGAAGGAAAAGTGAAAAGAGAAAACGGTAGGAAAAAAATTGTTTGTTTGTCTTTTGTCTTGTTTTGTTTTGCTTTCTTTGGTTTCGTTTTCTATATTACTTTTATCTTTCCGTAAAAGACCGCGTCCTAAAACAAAGCTTGTTTTCATAGTCATTCGCGTCATTTCCGACCCGCGTATCTTGTAGCATTTGTGAACTCAGTACATTTTGTTTACCTTCGGTGCGTAAAACTATACATGGTTTGTAATAATTACCTCACAAGGAATTCCAGAATGCTCGGCGATAGTATAGTCAGTTCTCTTTTGCCGCTCTCAGAGGCTGCTTTGGAAAACCAACTCCTGAAACTGAGTTCCACACCTTAAACACGATTTTTTTGCGTTTTATTTCCATGAAAGCAGCGTACAAGGAGAAGAAACATTGATGGTTGAAAGAGAGTCTAAAGCTCACTGTTTATCACACCTTGCGGATGAAAAATGGCAAGTTTCATTTTCTTATTTATTAAAAGTAGTCTGCAGAAACATTTCTTGACAGACATTTGTTGTGTCCGGCACCTTCGCCTCTGCTGTAGATTGGTTACCACCTCAGACTTCGTCCACACTACACTGGAGGAATTTGAAAACGCGGCTTTATTTCTACGGTTAAGCTTACCATCCACACTAATCCGTCACGAAAACGGAGCTTGTCGAAAACACTCTGTAAACAGTGCTTTTGGTGAACGGTAACATCACGATAATCACGTGATATCCCAGGCCGAGTTAATGGCCATTGGTTGGTTCGTTTTCAAATCAGTCCTCTGGCGTAGTGTGCCACACTGGGAGACTACTCCAAACATTATCGTGTCACAAGAAACGTCTTTCTGGACAGGATAGATCTTTATTCATACCTCAAAATCCTGTTGAGATTAACCCTCCGACCATAGCCACATTCTGTTAAATTTACATACGCAAAAACCCTTCCCAGATCTAACCCCAAATATTTTGGAAACGGAAATTCCTTTCCATATCGAGCGTCACCCTCACGAAAAAAATTTCAAGCCCGCTAGATATAAACCCCAGGCTTGATATCGCGATATTGGCACACGTAATTTTAACACGTCCTTTCTTCAGTAAGAAGTTTATCTTTCATTGCATATGAAAAATCTTTTCATTGATTTGAAGATAGCGAAAAACGGGCGTTTGAAAGGTCGTTAAGTAGAGCAAAGTTTGCCGCATCCGAGCTGGAGAGAGGAAGAAAGTGAAATGTTGTTTCAGAGCAATTCATAGTTCCAAACCGATACAAACCCCAGCTGCGATTAAAGAGATAAAGGGTTATTTCAAACCTTATATACTCGTTTAAACGTCGCCCTCGAATTAACGCCGAATTTTAAAGCAGAATTATTACTAAACGTCGGTTTATTCTAATAATAAACTCAAAAAGCAAATGCGGTAATAATCAAGTTTGAACAAGCCTAAAGGATTTATTTTCCTTGATTGTAACGATGTGTTAATATCAGTACATTCGAAGCTCAGAGGAATGTAATCAAAACAAGAGAACAATACACGGTAGTTTGAAATTTGCCTTCATTGATAACAATGTTTTTCAGTTCGAAGTGAGTATACTTCAATGCTCTTTCAATACTCTTAACATACCGTTGTTTGCAAGAAATTAATTGGATTTTAAATAAACGCCGCGGCGTTTAATCAAGTGGATACTGTATTCTACATGAGGCAAAATCGTTTTGTAAGTGAAGTGCTGCTAAGATTAGTGTAATTAAAACATTTTAATCTTGCAGCAGTGAGTTCTGTTAACATTTGCTTGCATTGCATTTACTACTGTCTGCCTCTAGGTGTTACATAGCATTAAAGCGTAACCATGACAACCAGAAACTTGCAGCCGCCTTTTTGAAAAAGATGACAGGTGAGGGGACTGGAAAGATCGGTGCCCTGTCGGGCGCGGAAAATGTGGCAATTCAAAAAGAAGCTGTAATAAAAAGGGACGAAAAAAATGCGAAAGATGTGGAGAGTATCAAGCGCTTGAGAGGTAAATGATCTCGGAGACTAGCTAGTGAGCATGTGCACTTGTGGTCGCAGACAAGAAACCTATAACTAATAGTGCTTGGTTTTTTTCAAGTGTATAAATTGTAGCTGGAAATCCAAGCACGATATTTGGGTTGAGAGACAGCGAAATAGTATAATAGCAGTGGGATCCAAGAGAAAGCTTTTATGTCCCTTTGTGCTGAAATAGCTCCAATATGAGTAAGATTGTTTGCTTTTTTTTTCTCAGATGAAGAAGAAAAAAACGTCAGTCAGAGCAGTGACTTTGATTTTGATGAAGTCGACGAATCTTTTTGCCAGAAAATGCGGGACAACACCTCCGAGAACATGCCAGTAAACAACGAAGCGGACACAGTGAGTCTTTCAACGGAAAAGGACGATACACACAATGACAGACCTGCTTATTCTGCAGGAGGAAAAGATATGAAAATTATTGTGTTAACGAGCGATACAGAAGTTGATGGTGAAGGAATTTCAACTCTCCGAGATATAGACTTGCATTTAGCTTCTCAAAAAACGGATCTGCAACCTCATAGCAAACATAAAACGGTCACGGTTACACCCGAACCGGTCCAACCAGAAAAACCTGATAAACAGGATAAACCAGAGAGCTCTGCAAAACCAGTTGAGGATTCGGACTCCGCGCCGTCTCTCATCTCTGCAGAAGATCTCTCTAAACTGGCGGCGAAGAACACGACAGTGGCGGACGAACCGCCGGTGTTAACTAAAATGAATCCCACTCGTCGGGTTTCAAACACGCTAGAAGACATGATTTCACGGTTAACTAAACGCGTATTAACGACTCATCCATCTTCTTCGGACTCTAGTGTGAATGGAACAGATGGGCCGACGCCAATGGACATAGACCAGTCCCTTGCGGATGATGTCGACAAAAGTTCGACTGAAAAATCCTCCAGCGCAGAAAATGCTTTGGGAATTCGGGTGGAACCCATATCGGAGCCATCATCTCCAGAGACAGAAAACATGGAATCTTTTCCGCCCTCACCGTCTAGTTTACGTTCGGATGTTTCAAAGCCCGAGTCTGTAGACCAGAAGTCGGAGATCTCAACCGGAAGTTCTAAACGAAGTACTGGGGTGTCAAAGCCGCCGGCGAAAAAGTTAAAAAGTAAGATTCCTTTTCTGGGGTCTTTGACTGTTTTGTTCTGAAAAGTCACAGCTGGTATCCATGATGTGGTTCTTTTCCCCTCCATGGGGCGCCCTTGCACGGTAGTTGTATTGATCCAGTCCAGTTCAAGATAGCGGAGAGCGCGGACGAAGGCTTGCCGTCTGAAAACTCCTCGTTTCGGGACTCGCACTCCAATTCTATCAACAGTAACAACTTAAACGCACGGCTAGCAAATACAGTTACTTCGTTATTCACGTAGCTTTTCTTCCCACCTTCAAAGTGTGCCGAACATAGTCGGTGCCTCGGTAGAGTAAAGTTCTATTCACTTCTCTCTGTGTGCAAGCTCTTTCGGGAAAATATCATAAACCTCAGCGTTTTTCCTATTGAAGCATTCGGGGACGCAACAGTTTATGCCACCATTTCGTCCTTTCAAAAACGACTTATCGTCCCCTCTCAAGTCGCCCGCCATCTTGGACCTGCACGACCTGAACTAGACTTGATGAATACAACTACCACAATGCCCTGCATGTGTGTCTCATAAAGGGAGTGGGCACTAGATCAGCTCACTAGATCGCCATGAACGTGGAACAGTTGAGTTGATTTCGGTGCATTGCTAGAATGGTAACGTTCTGTCTCGGAAAAGTCGTGTTGGGACACTTAAAAATGTGGGCCATAACTAAGAGTAAAAACGCTGATATTTTAGTCACTGTCACCTGCCAGAAGTTCTCCATCTTCTGATCGAACACATGCAATTAGCGGTGCTTCTGAGCCAGCCGATTTGAGGATTCGCTGTTTATTATTAAAGAAGAGTTAGACGCCTTTTTTTCTTGGACAGAACATAGCCATCCCTCCATGTTTTGTCGGACATTTTTTCCTTTAAACACAATCACCATTAATTACAACGACCCGAGACACTTGAGGCTGTTTAACTCTCAACTTGAATCCACCGTACGATTAAGAAGATAAAGGCAAACGACGACTTGAAGTTCTGTTTTCAAGTTACCTAAGTAAAGATCCCTAGGATAGCTCTGCATTGCAGAAATTTCTTTAAGTTAGTGACTTTCGGGGTGCTGGATTTTCCTATTATTTTTTTCAGCCAACAAGCCCAAGATTCACTACTCTCGTTCTCAACCCACCAGCACCAATCCTTCGATAAAAGCCTCACCCAACACTCCCTCGCCCTCACGCCCCTCTCTGTCGCGTCAGTCCTCTGCTAGCAGCAAGAGACTGAGCACGAGGTTGATGTTTGGAGAAGAGCATTGCTACGTCATCGACGCAAAAGCTTACGGGAACTGTGGGCGATATTTAAATGTAAGTTTGTTGTCTTTTATAAAATAATGTGTTTAAGCGTAGTTCTTTCAACCGAATACTTTGTGAAGTTACATGTCGACTGTTGGTTTTCTAACACTCTCTAAATTTAATATTGGTATTTGCTGTCTGCGCTTTTTAAAAGAGAATTTCATTGTCTCCCATTTTCTACGTTTATTGTAGAAGAAAAAATGTGTCGTTTGCTTAATGTAAAAAACTGAGTAAGTTTTAATTGCGACTGAGCAGCCCAACTGCCCGCCAAACCTGTTTCATAAACCAGATTTGTGTTTGTTTCAAAAGCATAGCTGCCCGCCAAACCTGTTTCATAAACAAGGATTGTCTTTGTTTCAACAGCATAGCTGCTCACCAAACCTGTTTCATAAACTAGAATTGTGTTTGAATCAACTGCATAGCTGCTCGCCAAACCTGTTTCATAAACAAGAGTTGTCTTTGTTTCAACAGCATAGCTGCTCGCCAAACCTGTTTTATAAACCAGAATTGTGTTTGTTTCAACAGCATAGCTGCTCGCCAAACCTGTT
>CM042751.1:8583991-8588991 GCA_022496165.2 Catalaphyllia jardinei
TTTAATTCATTTAAAATTTCTCTACTAGGTTCGTATGAGTAAAAGCGGTGAGTGTTGAAATTGCAATAATTTCCCGACCTTTAGCTGAGGGAAACTATTTGAATTTTGACAAAATGCAAGTGAAGTCACGATTGTACCATTGAATTATCCTTAATATCGTGGATGACAAATTACACTTTGACTTATAGGTGTTTGACTCGTTTATTGTAGCGATAAATTTCGCCCCAAACGTTGCCATGGTAATTTTGTGAATTAACGTGTGAAATTATAACTTCGTAATCTGTCACCCATGATATCAATGAAGTAACATGTCGCAGTACCTTAAGGGTCTGAATGAGGTCTGAGTGAGGTCTGAGTGACAACTGAAAATTGGCTAAGATTGAAACTGTCTGCTAAGAAATTTATACCCTCCTAGCAGAGTCTCCTCTTCTCGCAGGGTTAGAAAGTTATAGTCAGTTCGGAGATGTGCAAAATATACTGATAGCTGAGACATTGTCGAAGTTTAACTGATTACTGAAATTCCAGCAACCCCATCGAGACCCTCTGCCTCTTTCCAGTGTCTTTTTGTACACTACTCCGCTCGACTGCATTCGGAAAAGCCTGGGAGCAATTGAAGCATCTATGGAGGAGAAATTTTGACCATATGACAAATTAACAAATTGTTCTGTCCAGTAATAGATCCCGAATGACTTATTTTAAAATGTAGTAAGAGCAAAAGAGTGACGGTCCCACATTTTGACGTTGTTTTCCCCTGCTTTTAACTGTTTGCCGCTGGTAAACCCGAGTAGCAAACTCTCGGCAGTTAAGTGTGTCCGTCGCTGGAGGACAATTTTCCCAGCCCAGCCTCGACGGAACCCACGTCCCCCCCCCCCCGCCCCACCCCACCCCCCCCCCCCCCCCCCCCTTCCCCCACCCCTATCCCTGAGACATTAAATATAGGGCTTCTACCCAAGTCCAAGCGAAAACTTAGCAGGCATACTTTTGTGAAATTGTTCAGATTAATAGCCCAATTTCGATATTTTAAAATACAGCCTAAAAAAAATAGATTACGAGGCTGCGGGGAATAAACCCCAGCAACTCTATGGCCGGTCTCTGTCCCCACGCATCCAGCGAATCCGGATATTTTTTCATCCGCTCTCCAGAGTGGAAAATAATAAGTCCGTAACGAATCCGATAACGTGTGGACGGGGAAATTTTTGAAAAGGGGAAGAAAATGTTGCTGATTCAACGATATCCGGGTATGTGTGGAAGGGGCATAAAGTTATTCTCTGGAGCCTCCCGCGAGGAGTGGAATGATGTGAAGCATATATGAAATATTTCATATTTGAACTGCGGTTATAGATGCAAGTGAAGACTGATCATCGCAGTAAATTTTCCAATTTAAGCAACTGGAAAGAAGAAGCCTGAAAAAAATTCAGGGCTTCAACGGGATTCGAACCCATGACCTCCGCGATACCGGTGCGATGCTCTACCAACTGAGCTATGAAGCCACACATTCACTTTCATCTACAACTGGGCCCGGTTGTTCAAAACCCCGATTAAACTAACCTCCGATTAAGCCTAATCGTCGATTAAAACTGCTAACACCGGGTTAGCTAATCGGAGGAATTGAGAACGTTGTTCAAAGCCCGATTAGAGGGCAGATTAGTTAATCGCTGGTTAACGGTTAGTACGTGGTGTAAAAACCACTTATATTGTCTCGCTAATCCTCAATTAGTATCCCATAATGCAATTTCCTGTGAGTAAGAACTGTGATTGTTTCCAATATGGCGTCCGCGTTATGGATGCCAGTGATACAGTGGACTTGTCTACTCCAGTTGTATCGCCAACAGCTTGCAGTAAGGTACCACTCGCATAAAATTGTAGTGCTATCAACACTTGGTCGATTGGTTTCAGAGCGTAATAAAAATTTGTTTTCATTGGAAATCCGCCTCTATGGGGTTTGTATTGTATTCAATCGAGGCTCTGTCAAATCTGTAGCGAGTGCGAAGCTTTTGATTGCTGTAAACTAGTATGCTACCGTTATATCGATAAATTTTTACTCGTCTTTGTCTCATGCAAGGAAGGCCAAACAACAAGTCGGCCATTTTATTTCAATATTAATCGGACGATTAGCGATTTAATCTTCCTTTGGAGGTGTATTAAATTTAACCCGCCGATTAGAGTCAGATTAGCGTTAATCGAGCTTTGAGCAACGCAATCTAATCGCAGATTAAATTTTAATCGCGGATTAGCATATTTAATCGAGGATTAGTGCTAATCGGGGTTTTGAACAACCAGGCCCGGCAGTACAAATATGAATTATTTCACATATACTTCACTTCACTGGACGGGAAAATATTAACTCAACAAATTGACTTTGCTCCCAATGTGTGGCTTTTTAGCTCAGTTGGTAGAGCATCGCACCGGTATCGCGGAGGTCATGGGTTCGAGTCCCGTTGAAGCCCTGGGCCGGGTTGTTCGAAAGCGGATTAACGTTAACCCAGGATTAAACGTAAACTGAAGCATTATTTTTTCTTGTTTAAAAATGTTTTTCACCTCTAACGTTTGGTGTAGTTTGAGATTACTACGGCTCAAAACTGAAGGGAAAACAATATAAACCGAACACCTCACCAAAATGTTACAAAACTGAAATAGAAATTCTCGCTTACCCTGGGTTAGGTTAATCGGGCTTTGAGCAACCCGGCCCTGACTTTTTTCAGGCTTCTTCTTTCCAGTTGCTTAAATTGGAAAATTTACTGCGATGATCACTCTTCACTTTCATTCACAGGTTTATTCTTCGTACTTCGCTATACGTCTTCAATATACAACTCTTCGATGTAAAATCGTAAAATGTCGAGATGTAAATCGACTTTCAAGAGTGACTCGGAGAGCGTTGCTGTTATCATACAACTCAAATTATTAACATAGAAGATAGCAAACATCAGAACAATTGGAGGGAGACTGAATAAAATCCTCTTTACCAAGTAAAACAAAACGAACGAATTCAGCTGCAAAGTTTGTAAATCAAAGCACAGCTAAACAACATCAGCTTGAGCTATGAAAGAGGAAATAATAACAACCTATATTCGATAAATAGAGCTGATTACATTGAAATTGTCAACTAACTAAACTCGTGCAGTTTTACAATACAAATGTGCTAACAAAACTCAACAAAAGATATATGCATAAGCTGTGTATCGTGTATATTCAACGTAGAAAGCCACCTAACGATACCTTATTTTTTGGCTTAGGTAAAAAGAAATTCAAACTAAAAGACATTTACTTGTATCATGTTTTTCTCATTTCATCAATTTAAAAAATTAAAACAGCGACGACTATTACGCGAGAGTATTGAAACTTATCATGACTTAACTAGAGAACGCAATTTAGATTGCTTATCGCAAGTCATTGTTTATCTAAGTTCTGAACACAATGAAAAATACCAGTACCACAATGCTCCAACAAAGTAGAAGTCCTATTTTCAACATTATTGCTATATTTTTTCCCTGACATTCCCCCAGCCTTAAATGACGAGCTCGCCTGAGCGAGAAACAAAAGAAGAAAACAAATCAATTTGAACACTGTTAGTGAGACGGTGTTACACTCGTACAGGTGTACAAAGAATCGACAATGTACAAAGTGGAGTATTTAAATTCCTGGTCGTCAACTGGAAAAAAGTTGAGAAATTTCCAAATAACAAAGAAATGAGTGCAACGGCGAATTTTCTCATAACAAAGGTGATCGACATTGTTGTGATTCCACGGCTGATTGGTTTCAATTCTCCAAACACGCTATTTTTCGCGTTTATGCAAAAATGGCTGCCATTATATTATTCTTTTGTTCGTATTTAAATTAGCCTCACTAACATCGTTTTTGAGACAAAAATTGTAATAAATATGTGATCCCGAACGAGGTTAGTGAGGCTATTTTGAATACGAACAAAAGGAAGCCATTTTTGCATAGGGTCTATTGATTGTAAAAGTTGATAGCTGATATATGTGGAGCAGAGCGGCTTGCTTGTTTTTCAAAGCTGACGATCGCGGAGAATTACAGACCAAGTTCCAAGTTAATCTTGTGTATTGAAAGAACTTGCCAAGTCATAAAAGGTTGGTAAAAATAAACGGCAAGGTGTAATGTCCAATTAGAAACTAACTGAAATTTGCTGTCTACTTCAGAACGTTTTGTGTTGCGCAAATTGCGGAGAACTAAGGGAGTCGACCGGGAACATCAACTAACCTCAGCCTAACCTGTAAAAGAACTTCAAAAGAGGTAGATCATTGTTTGATCCTAGCCTCTTGCCTGGGGTTGATGCATTACTAGCGCGAGAGTCATTTCTGACCCGATATTTCTATCCTACACTAGAGTACAGTTGGATAATTATAAACTAAACAGATTACTTTGGGCGAAATGCCTCGAAAGGTAATATAATCATTTCACTTCATGTCATAGCTGTGATGAGTTTATTGCAATCGATCTACAGATGACAGTCAAGTGCGTTTTCTTCGTTCTTTTTTGTGCCACGTTCGTACTCTGCTGTTGTCGTGGCGGTTTGTTGAACCTGGGTCAAACTCAACACCAGTCCTGTTTGTTTTGGCGCCCTAGATAACACCTACGGCGCGTTCACACTAGGCAAGAATGCGTTTATCTGGGCTTTGATGCTCAAACACCGATCTGGTTACGTTAGCTGTAACGGAGTAAATGGGAGTCCTTGGGGCTGTTGGTCGCAACACGCGCACATGGTAACGTTTCTAACCGATGGGCGAAATCACGTTGTCGGGCCTCGTTTCTCGCAACTCTTGGCTAAGCATGATTACGCTTTACCAGGCTACCACTCGTCCTCTCCATATTTGATCTTCTTCGTGGGTAAAAGCCCTTATGGTGTGCATCACCTGGCCGAGTTACGAGTGTGGTACGGCGAAGATTTGTTTGACACCTTTGAAAGTGACAATGCAGGAAAATCTTGTACAGATGTCTGCGGATTGATGTACAAGGACTAAAACACCAACTGAGAAATTTCA
>CM042751.1:8593991-8601575 GCA_022496165.2 Catalaphyllia jardinei
ACCACTCGGCTGCGTCTGGTGGCCGTTTAAGACCTTTTAAACGCGATTAAACACCTCTGCTCGTTTTCTAAACATTACATAATGCTTAATACCGTAACAGCAGCTTTGTTCTCGAGTTGTAACGCAGCAGCTCGCGGTCCATATGGTTAAGTTGCCAACGCAATCTTCTTGAGTCAGCGGTTATCTTAAAGTAAATTCATTGATTCCGAACAAGAAAATTCCTTTTACTACGAAACATACTAAATGGTTTACTTTGAAAACCTAACGTATAACTGCTGTTATGTGCATCTACACATTAATTTATGCCTTGATGACTGATAATAGTTTGCATTGTAATTTCCCATGTACCCCAATACACTCGAGCTGCAAACTACATAGAAATGCCTTGAATTAAAATACTAAAAAGAAGCGTGTATGGTTCAATATGCAATAGTCTGCAATAAACACAGAGACCGTGTACGCATTGCGGTCGTATTTCTGTCTGGAAGATGGTTTTGATATTTCCGGTCGACCCAACATGCTATGGCTCCACATGGCTGGCAACAAAGCTTAGGAACACATTTATTTGTCTTGTTGTTGGGTGTTCAGTTATTAAGGACATCGTAGTAAATACTATAGAGACAAATGTTTTGTTCAGTAAAAAAAAAACCCTTTCGATTCTTTTGTTCAATCGAAACAGCTCATTTGTTCTCTCTTTCTTTGAGAATTTTCTTTCACTTGTTAATTAGTATGAATCCCAAAAAAATATCACTTCACTGATAGAGAACAAAACTGAAACATAACTGAAGAATTGCAATAGAATTAAAACTAGATCTTTGGGCGGCCCCCCCATAACCCAAACTTTATCAGCAACATTATCCGACAGAGCCATCTGAAACGCGATTTAAAACCACAACCTTTTACTAATTATTTTTAATGGTATTTTCACAACAATGGAATATGCGTCTATTTTCAGCTCACCAGAATAGGAACCTTAGAAAAAATATCTTCGGCGTCCGTTGCACAGGCTAATAACATGGAGGTTTCAGGACTGTAAATTATTATGGTAAAGTTTACCATAACAATTTACACGCCAAAATTACCGGATATTCCTCGTGGATAGAAGAAGTCGGCTCCTGCAAATTGTCGATAAGCCTTGTAAGACTACGTTAAGACAAGCGGACAGGAAACCATTTGGCTGGTGTACAAGAGCGACTAGACACAGCCGTGTGCCTGCCAGCTATCAGAATCATCGTGTCAAGACTTCGCGAACCGAAAAAAACCCGCAATTTTTTAAGCCGGCGTTTCAGTGTTTTCTCTTAAGCTGTTTTAGTGCAGTGAATGGCCGACAGCTGTGACTGCATTAGCAAGCTACCGGGGAGGTGGCACGGCTAGATCTTTCTTTTCTTTACAATTGTTGAAACTTGGTTAAAAATAATAATAATAATGTTATGGTGGAGGGAGAAATGCTGTTAATGGGTTTAAAAATCATCCTGAATATCAGCTTGCGTAGGCAATGGTCTCTGCCTTTATTTGTTTTCAGGCAGAGTTTATGTGGGGCTATTGCCGAGTAGCGGCGGATAATATTATTGATAATTTAAATTTTCCAGAACATGAATGGTTTCCTAAGCAAACATCTGAGGGAGTCCAGCCGTCGGCCCACAATAGTGTTAAGGATAATTCTGCTTTAAAAAATGCAAAATTTCAATAATTCGTAAATTTTCCAGTGTAAGACAAAATTAAATTCTTTTATCTTTGCCGGCTTTTGTTCTTAATTTAAATCCTTGGTTCTAATGTTAGTTGTTTCTTTGTGATATTCCCCTTTTTGTGAAATTTCTTCTCCAACAAATCCTATCTTGGCAACTCATTGACGTACTTTCCGACGTCATGAACCAAAACTCTGTTATCGGTCTCTGATTGGTCAGAAACCCACACTAGCTACGTCATAGAGGCAAACATGGCGCGCGCTTTGCTGTGCTTACAAAATCGACACCATGCATTGAGCCATTGAGGATGTAGTTTACATAGCTTGTAGCTGGCTATTTTCGTTTCCGATCGGGGGGAAATTTAATGCCATTCGACCCATTGGTGAAAGGATGTGAGTGGAGATTGTACGGCTCAACATTTGGCAAAACTACATAATTTTTCGTACAACATCATTTGGCCCAGTCGCACTTTCCTGGCCTCGTTGAAGTCCTCCGTTTGTGTGGAAATTCACGGAGATTGTCGTGCCGATAGTCCAGCAGGAGCTTGGAACATTTTCGTTCGCCTTAAACTGAACAAAGGACACAACTGGTTTCACTTACTAGTAGATGCTGTTTCATAACTTGGTGCTCGAACAACAAGAATATTTTCGTGAAAAGCGATCAACATTCATTGATTGCAATCTCTTTGCTTCTCAGAATCCTTGCGGATTAAAATCTTTTCGCCGACGCAGCAGGGATTAGCGCCTTAGACACACAGTGAAGACTTGGAGAGTGTTTTTATCAGTATTGTAGTCTAGCAAGGAAACTGAACTGGCAATGGAAGCAAGCCATGAACTATTCATGAACTTATCTTAAATATTACATATGGTAAACTGGTAGACCATTTGTGAAGTCTTTACGATTGAAGGGAAGTGAACACTGGTGCTAAAAGTTTACAAAACAAAGAATTGAAAGCTTCGGTAACAGTGGTGAACATCTCCTCATCGACAAAATATTTTACAGATTGTTTTTTATAAAGTTCGAAGGATCAGTGAAAACTTGGAAAAGCGATTCGCGTCCCATCGTTTGAATCTTATAGTTCATCCTCGGCGGCGGACGACCAATTAAAGCAATATCGTTGAAGGATATTAGACTCGCACAGTACTCTTAAAATCCTGGTACTCTTTTATTGCGTTTCAGCCAGAGCAAAGATGGAATCCATGGCAAGCCTGTCGCTTTGGTTGTCAAAAACAACGAACGTTCTATTCTACTGGATGTGTAAAGCGACCTGAGGGAAATCACTGACGAAAACCGGCCGATTTTCATTAGGCAATACACAAACAACGGGAAAAAACTTCAACTAGTGTTGTCTGGCTGGTTAGTATTTAAAAGGTTGTGTTAACGAGGAAATCAAGAAGCTAATGGCGTATGGGAAACAGTGAAGGTCACAGTTGTTTATTACGGGCGGAATCGTGGTGAAATCCTACAATCATTATTTACTTTCGAATGAACAAGGCACATTTCATATGTTTCAATGGCTTCGAGGACAAAGCCATCGTATAGAGCCGAACAAAATCTTTTTTAATGTATATTGAGTACAGAATGGCTCAAGCCGAATTGATAACCCATTCTTCGAGTGCATTTTCTTCTTTCAATAGGCCCAATGGAACAATTTACACGGGCCTTTGTGCGAACAAAATTCGTGTTGATACAGCTACAAACGCTCTGCGAAGTCTAACACAAAACCTCGTGAACACGTATAAGCGATGTGGCTTAAAAATCCCTGAAACTAATGGGAAAAAATCGCGACAGAATTCCAAAACTGCTGGCAATAGCAACAGCGAGGGAGATTATAAAGTGGTACTTCATGAAGAGTTGTGTTCAGCAACTTCGCGATACGAAGTTCTTGAATTTCTGGGCCGCGGAACATTCGGACAAGTCGTGAAATGTTGGAAAAAAGGCACGAACGAGCTTTGTGCCATCAAAATATTAAAAGACCACCCCTCGTATGCTCGACAGGGGCAAATAGAGATTGGTATTTTGGCTAAGTTAAGCGCCGAGAATTCAGAGGCTTTTAACTTTGTTCGCGCGATCGAATGCTTTCAACACAAGAATCACACTTGTCTGGTTTTCGAAATGCTACAACAAAATCTTTATGATTACCTAAAACAATCCAAGTTTAACCCATTGCCTTTGAGACACATTCGACCAATAGTTCAGCAAGTTCTAGTCGCGCTGTCAAAGCTAAAATCCTTGGGACTTATTCACGCAGACTTGAAGCCCGAAAATATTATGCTTGTGGACCCAGAAAAGCAGCCCTTTCGTGTTAAAGTGATCGACTTTGGTTCTGCAACGCAAGTATCTAAAGCTGTTTGCTCATCGTATCTTCAAAGTCGATATTACAGGTAAGCCCTTAACGGATTTGCTCTCCTCGTTGGTATTTTAAAACCCTACTGGAGGCAAATTCTATTTTTTGTTCATATTATTTCAAGATTTTGAAATATTTTGACCGCAGAAAAATATTTAAGAAAATAATTATTCTGCGCTGACAGTAGTTGCAGATTACTGCGAACACTTTCATTATGTCTGCGGTTTCGTTTGATTTATTATGTGTTTTTGTCAGATGAAAACAGTTTCTGTACATCTACGTGATGTTTCGCTTGCAATTTCGTATTAGACCTTGTATATATGTCTGCTCATATCTTTCTTTTGGATTCACACTTATTGAGAGCGAGAAAAAAATTATATTGTGGATAAAAGTGGACCCTATAATTATTATTTTTTCTTTCTATTTTGGTTTGTGCTTTTTTGTCTATTCGTGGATCTGCTGCAAAGTTACAAAGACTCCCCAGAAACTTGAATTTCTGTTTAGGCTATAATGTACACATGTATAATACACTTGGAAATGTTAAGTAACCTTCAAAACAAAAAGTTCTTCGATTATGGGGCAAGCAGGTGAAATTTTAACAGATCTTGTTCTCTCAAAGCTGACAGATTATTTCATTACCACATTTTGCCTTAAAAATGAAAATGAGAACTAGCAAACTAAAAATGGAAATCTAGATGATTTAGGAATTCAAATAATGCCTGTGCTTCCATTTGAATGAAAGTGGGAACATTACCAATGTTGTCCTTTCACTTGCCAAAATATTGTTGGTCTCTCGTGAAGGACTCGAGAGGGCAGGAGTCATTGTAACTCTGACTTAAGCGTTTAAAACCTGGGGGACAATTAAAAAACTCTATCTTCTCTGTCATTTTATGTGGCTGAGAATTTTGGCGATAATTTAAATCAGTGATAATCGCCTTACAAGTAGTGATGATATTCTGTTTTCTCAGTACCTTCCAGTTTGAAAATATAGAAATGTTAGAGAGAGAAATTTGATATTGAGCAACTATGTTGCATAGCAAAGCAAAGCTATTAGAAAATAGGAAAATAAAATACTGGTTTGAAATTCTGACCCACTTAGAAAACATTAAAAATGCACGTCTTTGTTTTGACATCTCATGTTCTGTGAAGAGAGAAAACAATTAGTGTGCTCTGTGAAAAGAAGGCTGTAAATTTTTTTTAAAATATATTTTTTTCCTTGGTTAGCATCACCAATGCATGGTTGATGTCATTTTTAACAAATGTTCTTGTGTGTTGTTTATCTCAAGGGTAAATAACCTTGATTGTCAGGGAAGGAGAGCACCCTTCATTTTTTTTTGTTAACGAGAAACAATAAGACAGTATGAAAGATAATTATTCTAGACCAGTAAAGGGCTTGAATGTAACAATTTGGTAGTTGACCAATGCTACGATATGTTATCAGCAAGATATCACTCAGCTGCACACATGTGTTTTAAAACTGGTTGTTAATATTGCTACAACTTTATTGCTTTTAAAGAAGGTGACAAAACCATTTCTTTGACAAAGTCCTTCTTGACCGACCCTGCGATTTTGTTGTTTACATTCCTGATCATATTCATTTTCTATATGAAATAGCCAAGTAATAGCTCATCAGTTGTTACATGTATGTCAAATGAGATAGCTGAGAACCTGAACATTTTTCTCATGAACGGAATTTAGAGTTTGCATTTACAACCAAATACCATAATTTATATGCTTAAAAAACAGGGCCATGCACAAACATGGCCTGTCAGGTCCATGGGACCCCCAGAATTAACTCTCAAACAATTGAAAATAAAATAGCAGAAGAAAATATGGTTTGAGAAAAAGTAGCAAATTGTATAGAAACAATCACCGTAAAGGCCTTGACTTTGAGTGGAGGATTGAAGAGACTCGTTTATAAACTTGAATAAAGATGCAAAGGATTCAAATTAGATCATTAATAGACTTCCTCTCTCTCTGTCACATGAGGATTATGAGTTACAAAATCCTTGGGATGAAAACTGGTGCCAAAAAGGACTTTTTTTCTCAGGCAGGCAACTTATGAGGATGCTTATAACTTGTGCCTGACCCTCAAAACATGAAGCTGTGGGGCCCGGGATGCTTGTTTTGCCAAACCTGTTCAGTGCTGACACTGAATGGAAAAGAGTTAGCCAATAAATGCAACCTCATGATTTAAGGCGTCAGTTCCAATGTGAAGCAGACAACACTTATGACAAAAATGAAAAGTTTGCTATTTCTTATGAATTTAATAAATGATGTAAGTGTCTGTTATCTGTACTGGTTGCTAAAAAAATTGAAGAAGATTCTTGAGATGTACATTGTACCATTATTGATTGTGATGTACTTTTAGGTCGAAGAATGTATTAAAGGTAGGGAATTTGAGAGTTCTAGTCCTTTCATTCCCTCACTTTGGCTTTCATATATCTTTTTTTATCATTTTTATTTTTCATGGGTAATATTTTGAGGGCCACCTTGAAAGTGAAGTGAGGTTCCTTCCAAGAAAAAGTCAGTAACAAATTATATTAGATTAAAACCATTGCTCTCCTGTGAAAACATGCAAGCTTCAGTTTGTATTAATTAGCATTGAGCCATCAGTAAATTTCTCACAATATTTTTTCTCACTGTAAGTCAAACAGAATTATCTGATTACATGTACATGTATACTTTTAATAATAATATTTTGTTTTTATTGCCACACAAAAGAATATTACAAAAATATTTGAAAAAAATTAAACTCAAGTGGCAGTGACACCTGAAAATAAATTAAAGAAAGCTTACAGATGTTTTGGCCTCCTAAGATGTATATATTTGAATTTTTGGTCTCAGTTAATTTGGTGAATTTTAGTTAGTTTTTTTTTTACCAGGTGGTTTTTCCACTTTTTTGTTTTTGGAGGGGGCAGGGGTGGTGTTTCTCAAAAAGAATAACACACTCACCACTAACCCTAACCCTATCCCTCTCCCTAACCCTATCCCCCCCCCCCCCCAATTGTAATCCTGTTTGGGTTAGGTATCACGGGACCTAGAGCCAGTGAAGCCAGCAAGAAGAAGGAGGAGAGGAAAAGTGAGCCTGCACGCAATCTATTGATTTTTTAATTCCGCCCTTCTCGAGGTGTTAAGTTGGCATCTCACAACTATCCAATAGGAGCTAGGAGCAAACCAAAATGTAAACAAACATGATAGCAAATTGCACTCCATGACTTTCGCGTAGGATTATCAAATTTCAAAAAGGTTATTTACGTCTTCTAGTTAACCACAGGTCAAACCAATCTGCTTGCTGTATCCAGATTTAATCGCCATTGCCACTTCAACCATATGGAACAGCCTTCCTTTAGAATTACGAACATGTGTATCTGTGTAAAGTCTAAGCTTAAGACCTGGTTATTCAAAGAAGCTTTCAGTTAGGACTTTTAGACTCCTTATGTATTTATTGTTAGGATTGTTTTAAATTTTATTTTTTCATAAATTTTTGTGAAGTGCCAAGGGACCATTGGGTGATGGTGTTATAGAAATTTATTATTATTATTATTATTG
>CM042751.1:8601675-8614668 GCA_022496165.2 Catalaphyllia jardinei
TACTACCAATAATAGTAATCTCAGATAGAATCTGGTTTTCATTAGTTCCGGACAACAACCAGTTGTCTAAGGAAACCAATAAGAATCCTTCATTTTACTTTCCTCTTCTGCCTACATCTCGAGCACTTTCCTAAAAATCCTTGCCGATCCCAACAATACAGATCTCTGAATCAGTTCAATGGTCCTATGGTCCTCAGATTTTTGTTTAACCTCAGTGGTATTGTTCCCAATGCACTTACAACTGTGGCATGGGTATCATCTTTGTTCTTACTCCCCACGTCTTTTGGATTTCTATTATTATCATTATCATTATCATTATTGTTAATTTCACTAAGGTTGACATAATTTGATATCCATGTGACATCACAGCAATAGGAAATAAATCTCAAGTGCCGATAAAAGTTGTTATCGGTGTACCAGTAGTTTGAGTAAATGTCTTATCACTCTTACTCAGTACAGTCTGAGGGATAAAAATCGCAATGTACTGTATGCATCATACAGGTCCTCAAGAGGTTAAATGAAACATTACAGATTCTAAGAGGAGCTCAGATTGTCGTAATGTTCATTGTAACGTAGATGAGAAAACAGACTACTGTACATGATTCATTAAATTTTGTCTTATCAGTCTATTCTTTGTTAATGTTGTGAGTGCCAGTTTCATTAAGGGAGCATTACTTAGAAAAGGGTGCCTATTGAAATAGGGGCAGTAAACTGATTTTTTTGAGAAAGGAATCCCACAACTCTTGAAATTAAACTGAGATATGAATCCAAATTTCTGAGTGTTGCAAATGCCAAAGTGAAAGTGGAAGATGGAAGAATTGATGTGAAGCTGAATGTAATCAGTGGTAGAGAATTACTCTACATGGTTTAAATGCGTGACCAAAGTTCTCAACAGAACATTTCTTTGAAGAAGAAAATTATTAACTAAACAAAGTTGGTTTTAGGGGAAATTTGATGTCTTGTTACAGTAGGTGCTTTTTAGGAAATCGTAGAGACAGCATTATGATGATGACAGTTTTTTATTTTCCTATTTCGTCTTCAGTTGTGGGTTTTCATCACACCTGACTTCTGCTTTTAATTACAAGTCTTGTTAGAAAAATATACTTAGTAAATAAACATAGACAATGACACATGACCGATTGTTTGGTCACAAAGAAGCCTGGATACCCAGAAAACATTGAGATGTTGATATTGACCAGTTGCTCCGCGGGTTTTGGAGAAATCTGCGTGGCATTCATAATGTTTATTTTACAACGATATTTGGAGTCTTACCATGATCGTCTTCCAACTTTGTTTTCCGCTAATTTCAGTGTGTTTTAATATTCAATGTTATTAAGTTTACATGTAGTTTTACATCAATAGTGCAGCCTTAACAAGAGATGTCAGTTGTCAACTCCAATCGTCAAAATTACAAATTTCAACCCTAATGCATGTAAAATCTGTCCATCGATCCCTGCCCAAACGCAACCAATTACTTAGTGGCTGTCTTGTTTCCACACAGAATAAATTATAGTAGTATTCAGCATTAATTTTTTATCACCATTATGCGCACCTTCTAAAAACATTCATTTAATAAAATACATGTTTGGCATTTTGACAGTGCAACCCATTTTGTTCCATAAGCCTTAAGCATTTTATAAATATGAGAGTTTAGTCTTGCACTCTTGAGTTATCTTCTGGGTCATAAAGTTGTTTCAAGTTAAGACGTCCTTAATTTGTTTGGAATTGAAAATCCTATAACACAATCTCCAGTTAAATCCCTTCTAATTCCAACGGGTGATGATAGGATATCAAAGGCATTTTGAAAACCTCAATTGCAAAACAACATGCTTCATCAAATACTTTTTGAGTAATTCAGAATTACCTGCATGTATTAATTATTGCAAGAGTACTAATGTCTTGATCATATATACATGTATATATAGCGTGCTTTCTTTTTTGAAGTGTTTTCATCAGATAATACATGTACATGGTTATAAATATTGCATTTGGTGTTTTATCATACATTTACATTGTAGTAATTACTTGACAGACAAAGCCTCAGTGACTATAGAGAGATGTAATCTAGGGTTTTCAGGGAGCCTTTTTGTGAGCTTGATTATAAGTTTTTAGATTATGCTTCCTTTGACAGAGACAGGGCTGCATGTATTTTGTTTTTCATGTTCATCAAAGTTCCATTTCACAGACATTAATTACTTCCAAAGTACTTCTGTCATTTATTCAAGCCGATTGATGTTTCTTTAAAAGAACATGGGCTGTTGTTTTTTTTATTTCACTTAATACCCTTTTCAGTCAATACCAAAATATTATTTCTCATCACTGGTTTTTGGACACCTTCAGAATCAAGATAGTCCTGGGAATATTGAACTGCATCTTGAATGTTTCAAATACATTTCTGAATGACTAAAGTTCCAATGATTAGGAGGGAAATAGCTAGATCTGTCCTCAATAAGTTGTAAGGTTTTTTCACCAGTTTATTATGATATACATTTCTTTATGTACCTCTATGGAATTGTATTCAAGGCTTTGATTCTATTTTTCTTGTTTAGGTATTGTACAGTAGCGTACACATAGCTTTTCATTTTTTTTTACTGGAAAACATTGTAAACTGCAAAGTTTAAAATAACAATTGATGTTTTAAAGCTTTTTACAAAGAAGCAGGTGGAATTCATATCTGTGAGTGTTTTCTCAGCTGCTTGTTTACTTGTATGGGTTGCAGCTGATCCCAATAGAGCACAACCTTGGGTACATGTACATGAAGAAATTTACAACTTTTACTAACATCTCCTGTAATTTATTTAAAACCTTGTGAGGTCATAACATCCCCTTTAGCCAGCAGTCATGTTCATCTATTGTGTGGAAGATCATTGGTTCACATCCTAATGGCAGGATTCAACTTAGCTTCCACTAACTGTTTAATTTCCTTTTTAGTCAAAGGCAGTTAATGTTGTTTGCATTGATTTGTTTTCACGTCTATGCCAACTCTCCCAGATTATCGGGGAGTCTCCCATGTACAGACCGAATCTCCTGCTGTCCCGTACGAGTCACCTAATCTCCTGGATAAAACAAATAAAATGGCATAAAATGCATCTTTCTGACATGTTTTGGCTGATATTATTAATTTTGGGAAAGTTTTTGTGATATATGACGAATTTTCAAGATGTAATCGCCAGATCCCTACTTTGAATAACCTTTTTTAGGGTTAAAAAAGGTAAAATGGGCGATCTCCTGAATTATTATTCATTTTGGTTGGCATCTCTGTTTCAGGATACCCTTACTTAAACACATAGGTCTGCAAGTTTGCCACTAAGCTGGCTAACTTGTGTCTTTAAGATATAAATGCTAGAGTCATACCAATGGTTTCTTTGATCTCAACAGAGCACCAGAGGTCATTCTTGGTCTGCCATTTTGTGAGGCAATTGATACATGGTCTCTGGGATGTGTAATTGCAGAGTTATTTCTAGGATGGCCACTGTACCCAGGCTCCTCAGAATACGACCAGGTAACTGAATATACAATGTATGTAGTGTGTTGCACTGAATTATCTCGCAACTCTTGTTTTTGTGTATGGCCACGTGCATTCAAGGAATTTAGGATACAGAGAAATCGGTTTTCTTCATCTGCAATTGTTTCATGTTGATACACTTTTAGTGTGTTACATCATTAGTTGATACATTGTTAGTGTGATTTGTCCTAGTTGTGGTCTGTAAATGACAGACCACACATTTTGAACTAGAAAATTTTGTCAAAAATTTCGCCTACTTCAAGTTGATGTTTGCATTCACATGCTATCTGAAATTACCAGTAACTTGATTTCCAGGGAAAATGACCCGTGGTTTTGCAATACATGAAGTTTTGTAAATCTGTACGCAATAGGCCAAGTTCGATATCTCAATATTTTAACATGGCTTCGGGGCTTTTGGGCCAAAATCGTAATGTTTTAAGTTTCTTTTGTCTCTCAATTCCCCAAAGACACTTGAATACCAAGAAAACAACACCAACATAAAGTAGAAGTTTGTCCTGAAAGCCTTGGAGCCATGTCAGAATATTGTTATATCAAACATGGCCTATTATCATGTTTGTTTGTTCGCTGAGATCTCAACAAGTTCACCTCAGCACTTGATCACTGTCACTTGACCACTATCCGCTTATTAATAATATTTATTTGTGTTATTTTTAGTATACAGTAAGGATTCCAGTGTATTTTTAAAGTTAACATATCTGCATGCATGTAATATTTGTACCACTGTGTTCAGTGTTAAACACAGGTTTAAAGTGTTTAAATTTTTGTGCAGGTTATTACTGACAGTGTGTTTCACAAAACCTTTCAATTGGTAAACGGTTTCTGAAGTTTGTTTAAAATTCCTGAAGTTTGCTACGAACTTGAACTTTGTCGATCAAATTGCGAACTTCGAAATGAAGTTGTAAATTTCACGCTGAATTTCATTGGGAAGTTGCAAAGCTCATTGTGAGCGAAGTTCGCGTCATTCAGTGTAGTTGGTTTGGTAATATAACAAATGAATTTAAACAAAGTGAAAAAAAATTCTTAACCAAGCAAGGCTTACATTATGATGCTTATCTCTGAAATGTGAATTATTTGAGATGTACAGAGAGACCCACGTCACAGACGGATGGTGCGACTTGTGTCTGGTTTAGAGTAGAAATGTAAATACAAAAGTTCAGCAACATGACATTGAAATGTTCTGTTTTTTTTGCGGTATCTCCAGAATGGTAGGCAGGTGTCAGGTGACATCTGGGAAAATTCAGTTGTAACATTTTAAAAAAGGATCAGCAAATAAGTCAATGCACTTCCCATTTTAGCAATGTACAAATTACTGAAAACCGGTAATTCCTAATCAACATACATGTAACCACAATGCCCGGAAAATTCCAAGACATTCCAACTACACCAAATGGTGTGAATCTCTCTCGCGATAAACTTCTAAACTTCCCAGTGATGTTCGGCATGAAATTCACAACTTCATTTCCAAGTTCACGATTTGATTGACAACTATGTAATGAAAATAATTGCCAAGTTTGTAGCAAACTTTGGGGATTTCAAACGAACTTCAGAAACCGTTTGTCAAAAGGTTTGTGAATTGCACTGTAAATAATACTTCCTAAAAACAAAATATTACAAATGTTGAATACAAACTTGCAATGTTAAGCTAGTTGTATTTGTTCTGCAGATTCGCTACATTTCACAGACCCAGGGTTTGCCTGATGACCATCTATTGACAAATGGCTCCAAAAGTTCAAAATTTTTCAAAAAAGCTTTGAGTGCAACAACAGGATTGTTGGAATGGAAGCTTAAGGTGAGGCCTGGTTGGTGATACAAGTTATTAACGATTGATAGAGAACCACTTTTTCTGAGGTTACATACAAGTTTTGCCAATTGATTGATCACTAATTGACTGATACCAGACAATACCAATTGTAAATGAATTCACTCAAAATTATTTTATCAATTAGTTGATTAATAAAAATAATAATTATTATTAGTTGATTAATTGCTTTTCCAATCAATAATTTCCATTGATTGGACATTCCAGGTAAATTACCCTTGTGTCTACATCGACTATAGTAAAAAGTCTTTAAATTTGCAAAAAAAATCTTGGAACGCATGCATGTACACATTTACATGTAGTTCAGCATGTGCACTGAAGAATTGTTTTCTTTGTTTCTGACAGACTGGCAGTGAACATGAAAGAGAAACCAAAATAAAGTCACAAGAAGCAAGAAAGTACATTTTTAACTCTTTGGATGAGATGGCTCAGGTGAACTTGTCAAGCAGCTTGGTTGGAACTGAACGTGTAGCAGAAAAGATTGACAGGTACATGTATAAGCTTAGTTTTGACCTTGAAATTTGCACATTTTTTTATCTGTTAAAAAAGGTGCAGAATGTGTCATTAAGTGAGATTACTGAAAGGAGAAGAAAAGGCATTTTTTGTCGAAACTTTAAAACTTTTTGTTTACAGTTTACATACATGAACTGTAATTATGTAAGTGACATCTTTGTCTTGTTAGATTGTCCCTCAAAACAGTTATTCTGTTCATCTCACAAATTTCATTGCCTTCCTTCCATTGATTTCTTGGGTAAACATCTCTGTCTCAGTTCCTTGTGCAAGACTTCAGAAAGAAAATCGCACATTTAATCATCATTCAGATCTTATGATTACTTTAAACACCTTTGGATAAGCCACACTTGCAGATAAGCTGCGCCCCGAGTTTGGTACACTGTAAGTCAAATTTCGAAAAAATGTTTTTTGGAAAGAAATCAAAACAATTCAGAAGTGAAGTCAAGAGAAAGATGATTTTCATTTACATTTCTTGATGTATTGAAAACTCACTAATGCCGAAAACAAAGAATTCTTCAAATGAAACCCTAACCTATAATTTTAGTTTTTCCAGTAGTATGGACATGATGTCTACACACTTTGACCTATGTTTTATCATTCTCTATTACTTTTCAATCAGTGGGGGTTTTTTTCATTCCCATCAGTTTTTCAATAGAATGTACATACAGCAGTGCTTTCGTTCATTTATTCATCACTTAATAGTCAGGCATTTCACCAGAAGACAGAGTGCATGTAGGTTTCAAGAACAGCTCATTGCGACAAGGAAAAGAACAGCTTTGTGCTGGAATGGAGATTCTCTACCACACAACATTTAGCTGCCCTAAAGTGGCAACCTCAATCTGACCAAAACATTTTTATGAAGGTTTAGGAGTGTTTAACAGCAAGGAATGTGGGCTTATATGCTCATGAAAAAGCACAGTTTATTTAGAAGCTACCAAACATTTAAAAGTAATGGTCAATGTATACTTTGATATTACTAGTTTTATGAAATCTTATTAGTTTGCTTTTAATACAACGTAAATTTTCAATTAAAAGTGATAATTTATGCAAATTTATGGTATGTTGTCCAGATGTCCTTGCCTCAGTTAAACCATGTGCCCTATTTTTAAAGGGAAGTTTTGAGTAAAAAGGTTGTGGCTTATCCACCAGTGTTTTCAGTGCATTCAAAGGCATAATAAATGATTAGATTTCTAGCCTGCATAGCTGGAAGGATTCACGAGCGAGTTATTTTTGGCAGCAGAATAAAAACACTCTTGCGGCAAATCCTGCCAGCTGCCTGTGTGCAGATTAGCTTAGCCCTGTCTTTTCTCTTTATTGTTCTGTGGTGTCATTTTTCTGGTCTGTTTTAACAAATCACTCAAAGGGAGTCACATGTTTCTTCTTCTAAAGGTACGAGTTTACAGACTTGCTGAAGAAGACCCTCATTGTTGATCCAGACAAGAGGATCACTCCAGACGAAGCCCTCAGACATCCTTTTATCACTCTGGCTCGTTTGGTTGACTTTGCTCACTGCAACACGTAAGTGGATTTGGTTCATTCAACGAGCAAAAACATTATTAAGTAATAGGTTTGCTTGTGAAGGAAGATTAATTGTAAATAGTGGATGAGTGGAGTTTGGTTTGACTTTGCCACATGCGTGTCAGTTTATTTTGCAATCATAGGAAATAGTCATCTGCTTGCTTGTATGGGATTTTGGTCTTGTAACGTAATTGAAGAATATTATGTACTTATCATTATTATTTGCAACTAACTACAACCACCTGTGATTTTGCATTAGCTAAAACAGTAACTTAGTCAAACATGTTCTTGATCAAGAAAAATGTTTTTATCCAGCTCTGGATGAGAGAATTCTGTGCTAAATTTAATGGGAGAAGCCTTCCTGATAGAACAGTTAAACCTAATATGCTAATGTAAATTGATGTGTTCTTTGTCAGGTTCAATTTAGCAGTAAAGAGCATGCAAGTTTGCCGATTCAACAGAGGAGTAGCTGACCAATCATCAGCCCTTCCTGCTAGTTCTCTGTTTGGTTTTCCACGAGCATCAACAAGCTCGTATGTTCATCTTCCAATGGTGCGAAGTGAAGCCATGGTCAGCCAGGATCATGTGAGTGGCTTACCACAACCCTCAGCAGAACAGTTCACACCCCATGCTGGTCTTCCTGTGGCTCCCCTCCAAGCTGTGGTATGTGAAAGTCTATATTTCATTTAAGTTGTAATAGTTATCTTGTTTTAGTAAATAAGTTATGAAATGTGCTGCAGTACATATATTTATTTTAACTTCAATTGTCTTTCCTTGTCTGCAATGAATTTTATTTGACCAACGTACACTGCACATGTTACAGTGCAGAGTATAATTTTATAATTTGTATTTATATCATATGTAGTATTTAACGTTAGTGCTATTGTCTTATTTTGCCTTTTGCATTTTAGAGTTCAGTTTTATCGCTGACATTTTATAACGCTTAACTAGTGCATAACTATATACGTGAACATATTTTTATCGCTTTTCCAATATTAACTTATGTCTTAGTTTTACTCAGATATACATGTACATGTACAAACGTTTCATACAGTCACTTTTTTAAACTTGAAAGTGATCCCAGAGAGATCGAAACATCACATTTTATCTCTCGTTTTTATCCTAAAATAATTTTACAGTACTGCCTTATTGCATGTCTCTCAAGACTGTACACTTCATGCTTGTAGTCAAAACTGATGTGCTACTTGGTATTTTCAGCAGCCCAGTCTTCAGCCATCCACCTCAGATTTCCTTGGCGCTCACTACATCCCCCAGCATCCAGTTCTTTGTCAGCCAGACAATTCCTCGCCTCAAAAACATCTGTTTGCTCCTCAGACAGTACCTCAGCAGGTATTACATTATCTGTTAGCTTATTGATCATTGTAAAGGCAAGTTGCCTCATAGTTGCTTATCTCCAGATCGAGTGGTCTGGGTTCGAGCCCTGACAAGAGACATTGTGTTGTGTTCTTCCGCAAGACACTTTAGGGACTGGTCAAAAGGTATTGGGGGGGGGGGGAGGGGTTATCCAGAGCAGAGAGGGGGTGGGTCATTAGTTTTTGAACCCTTGGTAAGGGGTGGGTCGTTCAATTTTCAGCTGCCCCTCAGGGGTGGGTCATCCTGTTTTTTTTTATGGGGGGGGATTGGCAGACATTTGACACTGATCGACAACAAAGGTAACTCCTTTCAACCAATTAAAGCAAGTGACATACTCAAACACCAATCAACGGTCTGGCATGCGAACAGCCATATCACCCAGGCAGTGGTAGCCATGGACAGCTGTTTCTGCCTTGTTAGGTCTCATCAGTATGGCATAGTGGACAGGCAGAAATAGGACTAAGAGCCCTATGTAGTCTGTCCTTTACTGCCAAGACGGGTGCAAAGCACCCCTTTATTAAAGCCCCAGCTCCACACTATGTGTAAGGCACTTGGCAGACCGTGGGTTGGTGTTCGAGTATGTCACTTGCTTTTATCACAATGCCTCTCTCCACCCAGGTGTATGAATGGGTACTGGCAGACGTAATGCTGGCTGGAGGTAACCCTGCGATGGACTAGCATCCCATCCAGGGGGGGGGGGGGAGGACAAATACTCTTAGGCCCTTCATGCTCGGTTGCAGACTTGACCTTTTCCGGTGTAAAAGACTTCACAATCATTAAGATTCATGGAGACTCTGGTTTGATCATCAAATTTTCTTCTCTTACATGTTTTTGCAGTGGCTTGCTAAATTATGCTAGAATAGCAACTCGAAAATCTCAACAAGCCGTGCTAGAATTTATTATATTGTAGAAAAAATTAAATATTATGAACTGTGCTTGGAGCACTCAGACAGCTTTTTAGCCAATCCTCTCTCTGACTTTTGTTTTTGTGTTAGTTTTTAAGTTTGTATGTTTGTTTTTATTATTATTTTAGCCTAGACCAGTAGTGTTGTCCATGGCCATCCCTCAAGCATCGCTCACGCTACCAGCTTCTTCTGGTCTTTACGCTAAAGTGAGTTCTGCTTAGTCCAATGAACCAATTTTGCACTCGTCTAGATTAATGTCCTGCGACTTCTTGACACCTTTCAGTTTCTTTTTCAATCGCTTTTAAAAGTAGACTAAAGAACCAGTAACTAACCGTATTATACTTTGAACTCGCTAACTCTTTTCTGATTGGCCGAAAGCGTACAGTAAATTTTCCAAATCAGCGCCCGTGACGTCATAACTGCAGATTATTCAATTATCATGTCAATGACACTCAAAGCCACAGGTGATCATGTCATGTATGACCGCAGTGCATGATTTCTAAGGGTAATCAGTCAACTTCGCACGATTCGTGTTGCTTGCCGTCAGTGAAGAAGCAGAAACACGACTTCCAAGTTATCAGCCTCAGCCTTCGTCTTCGGCTGATAACCCCTACCTCGACCTTGATTATTCTGGATGTCACAAAAACCTCATCCAATAATTGTTTATTGTTTTAAATTGCTAAACTATGACCAAGTTGTTGTCCAACATGTTTTTTTCGTAAAGACATGATTTATAAACTTTTTTTTCAGTTTTGTTCATCAGGTTTTATTCAGTTGTCCATCATTTTCCGTCATTGGCAATTTGTTTTGTTTGTATTTCGACGTTATTCTATTGGCTTAGAAATCCCACGCCACTTTTCCAACCAATCAAAAATATAACCCAAACCTGTTATGACGCGCTTGCACGCATTTTCCCGCGCTTTTTGTCAGCTCCATGAGTTTGCTTCGTTTTTTGATTGGTTCACTGGATGTTCTGTGTCCCTTGTGATTGGTCAGGGTATTGACCTGGGTTTTGGTTCCGGTTTGACGATACTCAATTGAAAACCACTCTCTTTTGTGTTTTCGCAATTAATTAATCAGACACGGGTAACGACAGTATGGAATTTTCATTTATCATCTTGCGATGTAGAAAATATCTGTTCTTTCATGACATAACAGGGACGGCGGATCCGAGGGGGGGAAGGGGTGGTGTCCCCCAAATTTCAAACAAAAATGCACAAAATAGTAATTTGTGACTATCTGGGAATTATATTATGCCCAATTTTCGCTGACATCTTTAAACTTTTTGCAGTTGAGCTTCACGTGTGGCAAAGATTTAATCCATTCAATAGCTCATTCAGTTTTTATGTATTTTTTAGAGTGTTCCCCTTCAAACATGGACCCCAAAGCGGTTTGGCTCAGATCCTGCTTTACAGGTAGCTGTTTGTCAAAAACATACCTTATATTTAATTAAACAATTACATGTACATTATCTGCAAAAAACCTGACGTTAAAATTTCAGACGTTTTATTTTAGACACTTTTTATCTCTTTAGGGACAAATTTCACTAAATAAATTTCGGACACTTGGCTGAAACATTTTACATGTAATTTACGCTTAGAAAACTCCAATTAGACTGAACAACATCTATGAAAATTATAATTTTTCTGCAGCCTCAAGGTGTTACGAATATACTGACGAGAAAGTAACACATTTAATCATAAAAATTAAAACTTCCTCGATTGTCCTATTTTTCCACTAATTCACTTGCCAAGTTGTTATCGGACAGTTTGTTATCGGACAGTTCAATAGGCCTATCACATTTGAAGTTGTAGTTTAAATCAACCAATCACATTCAAAGTTGTAATGACGTGCGTGCGCGCGCTTGCTTTTGTGTTTTTGGCGCCTAATTACATGTAGGAGGTTTTTCATCTCCTTTGTAGGTATTTTGATGCGAATTTTCCCCTTCTTTCATAAATTGTAATTTTTTTGATTAATTGGTAATAAGACTTCGTGTCGGCCAATTCGGTCTGTAATCAGACTCGTGATGAACAAATCAGACTCCCGCTTCGCGGTCGTCCGATTTTGTTATCACTCGTATGATTGCAGACCGAATCGGACTCCACTCAGTCCTATTACCATTACTTATCAAGCCATTACGTATATCAAGCAATGTCTCAACTTGGTTTCGCTCCTTTAAGCTCGGTTAAATGACAAATAAGAGCTTTGGAACTACTCCAGAGTTTTATACATGTACTTTGCTTTAAATTTTTCGGTCAACTAAAATGTCGGAGGATGTTATTTTCAGTTACTTTTTGTCCGAAATTAGAATGGTCGGAAATGTTTTGCAAGTAATGTAATGGAGTTGTTAGCGATGTTGCTTGGGCATTGAAATAATGCTAAAGCTTGACATCATTTTTCAATCGTTTTAAATCTTTTTGAGAGGTGATTCGCACTGTAATGTTTTCAGAGAAAGAGATTATACATTATTGGCGAATATGCGTGGTATGGTTACAACCTTTTACACTTCCGGCCACAGAAAGAGTCATGAACTCGACTTTGTTTCTCTCGGAAATTAGTTTGTATGAAATAGTTGTTTTTTTTCATCTTTTTTAGCTTCTACCTCACTGGACAGGAGCTCTTGGTTTGTCAACTGTTCAACCAATAATTCCTGAAAACTTGCAAGGAATGGATAACCCAAGGTATAAACATTCATCGACTCCTGTTTATTCCTCATTTCTACCTTCTCTATTCCTTCCCTTCTTTCCACGCCTCCCTCCTCTCCCTTAGTCATCTCCCTGTCCCTCCTCTCCCTCCGTCATCTCCCTCTCCCTCCTCTCCCTCAGTCATCTCCCTCTCCCTCCTCTGTTCCTCTTCCGCTTCCTCCTGTTTCCTTCTCCCTCCTTTCATTGTTCCTCTCCCCCTCCCTTCCCCCATCCTGTCCCTCTCTCCTTTTTGTCTTCCCTTCTCCAGCTTCTCATCACCTTCGTAACTCCCACCACCTTCTCTCTTGTTTCTCTCCCCTCCGTCCCTCCCACTCTCCCTACCTTTGATCCCCAACTCCCCCCACCCTACATTTTGGCTCATTCGTTCGTGAGTGGTGCCCCTTCCCAGTACATAAATACTTTTTAGACTCCATCCCTGAAGGTAGCAACTAAACATCGAGTCCAAGAGAGTTCTGATGAGTGTAAACCATGTTTTCATTTTAAGCCGACCAATGAACCCACCGCCAGTTGGTGCGTGGCGAGGGTCAGATGACAATGGTTATATCTCGGCGGAACCCAGCCCTGGCGCGTATCACATGGTAAGTCCATAACAGAAATGACTGTATGGTCTTATGTATTATTTAATACTAACAC
>CM042751.1:8614678-8662244 GCA_022496165.2 Catalaphyllia jardinei
TAATAATAATAATAGTAATAATAATTTATTAACTTATATAGCGCCCTTTAACATTAATGAAATGATCAAAGGTGCTTTATGTGCATAATTTTGGTAGGCTGAGTATGACGTACCATGTGCGAGTCGTGGGCTGAGTATGATGTGCCAAATAAATTTGTTATTAAATTATATGATTAAAGTTGCTGTTTAAAATTTGTAGCAAATTAGTTAACATTGTATCCCTAGTTCCATGATAAAGATGTCCTATTTTTTTTGTTTCAAAAGGAAAGTGATGGATTTGAACGCCCCCGTGAGGTATGTGTGGTCTTTTCAAATTGCTTTTCGTTAAAAGCAAGTTATCTCAAGAGGATCTTTCTAGGGGAACTTCGTTTATTCACTTGGTTAGAACAATACTCGACTTCGAAGATCAAAAATTCGTTGTTTGATTATTGATTTTTTCCTTTCGTTGAGGTACATGTAGTAAGGGACACTTGTCTTGCTTGTGTCGTAAACTGTTCTGTTCTTATGTTCGGTTTCACAGCCACGTCATGTGATCAGCCACGAGTGGTCCCGTCCCGCGGGCTCCGTGCTGTTTTCTGTCATGCCCGTGATGCAGCAGCCGGTCGCACCGCCACCAGTCTGGAGTGGGCCTCACATTCCTACCGGCTTGTTACCTTGGCAACTGTCAACCAATACTTTTCAAAGCGCACCCAGCGCCCACGTACCAATGGGACTGTCCAGTGGGCATGCACCTCTAAGGCGTACAGTGTCCTCTCCGGGAAGGAGAAGGTACGGTGAAAGGACATATTTATTCGGGGAGGTGAACCAAGTGTCAAGTCCCCTGGAGTTTTTGCGCCAGGAGAGCGAGTCGTCAAATGCACCAGCGAAACAAACTTCCTCTCCGATAGAAATTCCAGATTCGCCTTCCTCTCCTAGTGTCATTACGGTTTCAAGTTCCAGTGATGAAATGGAACCTAACTCGCTTGACACAAACAAAACTGGTCGCAATTCGAACGACATCGGAGAAGATGACGTCGACGATGATGACGTCGACGATGACGAACCCGAGCAGTGTGACGTCACGGAACAAGACGATCACTGTGATGGATTCGGTGATGACGAGGACGAAGATGACGAGGATTGTATAGTGACGTCATCGTTTTCTCTTGGAAGCGCGAGTCCCGGATTAAACGAGTCCATGGAGCACGTCCACGGTCATGCTGGATTTGCCAGCGGTGTCTCCGCCGACGAGATAGTGTCGTCTACTACAACGTATGGGAACTCTCAAGAATTTCGACACCCCAGTGGACTTGCGGGTAACTTTAATGATCAGCGTAACACTAAAGACAGTGCAATGATTTATTGTTCCGACACCGAAAGCGCTGACGAGAAGGGAGAAGTGACGGAAGTGACGAACAACTATGGCCCTCTACCCGGTCAACAAAATCAAAAATCTATGGTTGCCAGTGCGCAGCAGGGTGGCCTAGCTAACCACTTCACCAGCGATCAAATGCAACCTGCTCGGTTCTCAACGCATCCCTTTGAGCCCGCAGCATCTCATCGCAGTCCATCCAAAGTATCTCGCCCCAGTTCCCTGGGTATCATTCCGCATTACAGTCAACACGTTGGGCCAACGTACATTTCGCCGACTCTACCCTACCCCCCTTCACAAACTCTACTCGTGTCTGGAAATGAACCGCGTTGCTGTGGTAACGATTCATTTCACGAGGGGAACTCCTTGGTGATCTTGCCTCCCACGCATACGCAGTACGTTTCACAACCGCTGTACACTGGAGTTGCAAGAATATCAACGGCAGGCCCAGTCTCAGGTCACGTGCCGTACTCTTACGTGACATCAACAGGCGGCGCTGGACCATCGTTTGTGAACCCAGGCCTCCCTCAAAGGCAGGTTCTTTCTCACGGAAGCTGTCCGGCCCCAGTGCAACCTGGCCTCTCGTTTGCAGGCGTTGGTTACCAAGCACCTCCGTCGTTTGTAAATCAGCGGTATCAGGCTCCAGCGGTTGGTGCCGTAAAAACTTTAAATGTTTTACCAAGCGGTTCGTATAACCCGTATGGCAGGTATATTTTAAGTCCGACAAAGCAGCGACTCTTTTATCCATGATTTCACAAGTAGTGTCTTTGATGGGGACGTGAAATTAGTTGGACGTCAAAGGGGAAAAATAGTGAAAAAAGCACAAAAATGCGTGAATGAGATAAACAAACAAAAAAAGGGTTCTAATAAGTGTGATTATGAATTGATTGAAGTCAAGTGATGCGCTTTGCCATTCAGATAAGAGTGAAGGGATTGACCAGATTAAAGATTTTCGTGTGG
This sequence comes from Catalaphyllia jardinei, assembly GCA_022496165.2. Taxonomy (NCBI): domain Eukaryota; kingdom Metazoa; phylum Cnidaria; class Anthozoa; order Scleractinia; family Caryophylliidae; genus Catalaphyllia; species Catalaphyllia jardinei. The sequence goes on from CM042751.1 coordinate 8,616,990, forward strand.
GTTTTCAACGAGCGTTGGAACTGTGAATTCGTAACTGTAGGAATGCAGAGAACCCATCATTTGCAGATAATTAAATTTTAATTTATCGACGTAAACTCGATTTGTGGATGTAGCTTAAAAGTTTAGAGTCCCAGGGGGAGGAGGGGGCGGGGCCATGTTCATTAATTTATAATAACAAAGAGATGAGGTATCGTATTCTATCAAACCCGGGTCTGTGCTTGTAGCTGTTAGATTGCGAAGTTTTAATTGTATATTAATATTTTAAATGACGTGATATTTAGCAGGTAAGATATTTATATTATGCACAAGCGGCCAGGCATGTCTAAATCAGGTTTTATTCCCGGTAGTGAATAATGTACTGAAATTATACAGCACTTGAAAAGTGTGGATGGCAAATGTTTGGCATGCGTTTTTAGATAGTTGTTACAGAGAGAATCAGGACCTTGCGATTGTATTTGAAGAGAACCCACTCTGCAAATGATAACTTTTAAATATTAAATTATACCGGAGTCGATAACGCTTTCTGCAGGTAGTTACTAGTGAATATTAAATTATACTCAACTCTCAAATAGCTTTCAATTACTCGCCGTATGTTATGTTCGGAGGGCATTTGCTCATTTAAATGTGTGGCCTTAAGCGGTTATTTCCGTTTTGAATAGAATGAAAGCTCTTTTCCTCTTGCTTATAAGCATCAGATTTAGAGTTCCAGAGACTAGGTTGGCCAAACCGTCGTGTCGTGTTTCACGTAGGTAATGGTTGCTTTGTAACCTTTCAGCCAAGTTTAGAATATATGTAGTCTCTAATAATTTTGCTTGTAGTTCATTCTAAGAGTCTTACAGAACTCGAATACCATTGCCGTTGCCTGTTGGTTTTCTGTATTCTCATTACGTATGTTTTGGGGAAGCTATTGATACAGTGAAGTGAATTTAGCTTTTAATCATTGAATTGATGTTTGGGATATGAGCACATTCTTAGACCTGCAATCGATGAGTGACCATGTAGCTTTTTTTATTAAGAATCTCTTGGAAGTTTAGAAAAGATATCATTTTTGAGGCGAAAGAATTGATTTTTTTGTTAATTTTCACTGTGCATCGGATCATTTAAGTAGTGGTAAGATAATGTAAACAGTGGCATCGTTATGGTATTATTAGGCGTGGATATTACTACAGAAGTTTTGAGATAATGAAGCGAATATTTTGTTCTTTATAAGAATTGAACGTAATTCGAACACAGTATGCGCCTGATCTTTATTAAGAGTTGGGTGTTCCTGCGACACCCTTCAAGAATTTGTATTGTGCAATGGTCGATCCGTACAACTACTTCAAAAGGTCGTCGAGACGAAGATTAATGGAATTATAATTAACGCGAAGACTCCTCTGAAGTGGTTAAATAGAAAACCAAGTAAATGTTGGCATTTATATTTTTCCAGGAAATAACCAGATATTTTAACTGAGACTTTCGTTTGATCCTTATCCGGGCCTGGAGTTTTCAACAAATTTGAACCTAATGGTACACACGACCTTGTCGATCGTCGTAAATTTTTAACTGAGTGACACCATTTGTAACTTTTGGGAGTGTGAATTATTGTTGTGGGTCTTGATATCGAAAATATCCTTTAAAATATGTTATTTATAGGCGATAACTTAAGTATTCCATACACAAATGCAAATTATAAAGACTCTCTCCCGAAGGGCTATTGCTTCGATGCATTCACTGTTCGGACGTCTTCGTTCTCCGTCGGGAAAACTCGTTTTTCTTCAGCCCAGTGGAAGAGTCTTGGGGGATGTGATTTGTGTATGGCAAGTGTAAAAAGTATATTTTATTCTATAATAGCGATGAATAACAAGGAGTTTTAGAACAACCGTTTTATGATTGGTGCTCACTGTATATAAAGAACCTTGATTGATTTTGGAGCCTGATTAAGGCTTAGAATATTCAATAAACTTATTTTTTACTGGTGGGAGTCACATTGTTGTCTATGTGGTATTTGTCTGGAGAAAAAAAATTACAACAAAACTGTTTGAAAGGAACTATTGAGCTCTTTGGGAAGCGTTTTAACCGTTAGCATTGCGTCAGTTGCTCCAATAAGAGCTTTGCATTTCGATTCGTTGAGGCTTAAATTTTCAGATTTCGGCCGGGCAGTTTTACACCCGCTTCCAGTGTTACATGCGTGGGCGACATCTTTCGACATTCTTTGTAAGCTGGCCTGCATCAAAATGTTAACACAACGGACTCGTTTACTCTTGAACTCGACTTTTAGTCAAAGGATAAATTTATTTGACATCAACCTAAGGTTAGGAGTATCAAAAAGTTATTTTGTGAGAGATAAATCGACGTTTTTGAATGTTCACATCTTTCAAATACTATACTCGTTAGCGGCCTAATTCTACCGTGAGCTGATCGACTACACGCAAATCGGTTAATTGTCCCGGAAATCTGGAAACATAAAATGTTCACAATCTTCAGCCATGTGAGATCAGTAAAGGACCGTTCATTTTTTTCGAGGTAGAGGAGGGGGGGGGGCACTTGTGGGATTATCTGAACAGTCATTAAAAAGTTGCATGACCCCCCCCCCCCACCCACCCAGTCAGTAAATTTTGTCCTTGATCCCCCCAATAAAGGTAATTTTTTTCGGTGATCCTCCCCCCCCCCCCGTCCCCCCAAACCCCAAAAATTGTCAATTAAACCAAGCTATACATACTGTACAGTAACAGTATCTTTTTGGCATTATCAAGGTATTGCAATTCATACTAGAGTTGCACCTGTCACTTTTAACTGTATACTATAAAGTCAGCAGCAAAAAGAAGTGTGCCAGATCGCTCTGAATTCGTTGATAGAGTAAAAGGAAGAAAAATAATGTCTGATCTTCTGGTTATGGCTCTTTCCGAATTTGTTGTGGCTTGCCTCTCAACTTCTTCGTCATCGATGAAGGCAAGAATGACATCACTCGATTCGTCTTTAACACCAGAGTCAATGTAATAATTTTCATCCTCCTCATCACTGCTGCTTTCGCTTCCACCGTTGTCGTCTTCATTGCTATCGGCGTTATCACTGTAGCAAAGATTCATTTTCAGCTTCGTCTCAGTTTCTCTCAATCTTCAGTTGTAACAGAGCAGTTCCATCAGGATTTATTTGGAGAAGCCAGTGTCTGGTAATTACCTTAACCTGGTCATTTTTGGAGCTCTTCGGATTCTTGTCTAGTCTATGGTGTTTGAGGTATTTGGTTAGCTCTGGCACTCGGAGCTTCGCACAAATCTTTCCCAGCATAAACCTCATAATTTTTCTCCGTCGCCTTCTGGCTTTCCTTTGCCCTCTCCTCTGGCCTCTTCTTCTTTTTGAAATCTACCACATCGAGATACGTAAGGTATAAAACGAAAAACTTTTGCTTAACAATGAACGGCAAGATTTGACGTGCTTTGATGCGCAATATATTGCACAGCTGTTGCAATCAAACCATCTCAGCAATGCGACAGGAGGCAGAATAATCACAAGCTCAAGCCAGAGGTTAGAGATGAGGTGTACTGCTTCCTATATCCTGAAGAGTATGCTCTGCCCGAAAAGAACGAAAGCGACTCCCACAGCAGCACAAGCGGCGAGGACGAGTTTTAAGAAGATTAGCAGGGAGAATCAATGTTTTAACAGTAAATTTGTTTCTTCAAGATAGTTCACAGGCCTTTGGCAGCTTGCAGGTAGCTTTGGCTATTCTGGTCAAGCAACTGCTATGTTAACTATTTTGCATTTGATAAGCTTTAAGGGGAAAATGAGAAAAAAAGATTCAAAAATCCAACAATACAGAGATGAATTTTAAATATAAAGAAAGAAACCTTTTTTTGTTCATTAATTAAGGTGATTCCTCAGAAATTAAAGTTATCTATGAATTTTTTGAAACTTCCCCTGAATGCTTTCTACCAAGCACTGTTTCGTAAAACACAATAAAAATGATAGGTCGCCATGCTTGCTTAAGAGATGTGACGGGCCGATATTATTCAATTTATGCCTGTACTCGTGTTAATCACCTTCGTTATTCATCGGTATATTTTGAGGTAGGTGTATGCATAGTTTATTCAACTAATAGCGGAGCTCATGCGCGCCGGAGGCGCGCGAGCGGAGCAACTATTCCTTGGAAACTTTGGTAACCCGTCAACTCGAGTAAATTTGGTCATGACGTCACCGTACGAGCGAGCGAGCGAACGTCCGTCCGTACAGACTCTAGGGGAGGGGGAGTGGAGTCTCAAGGTAGCCTGAGCGGGGTAGCTCACGAATGCCATCTTTTCTTGGCGGGATAACGAAAACTCACTGTGTCAACAAACGAAGGCAGAGTTGATAATGTAATGTTCTTAAGAGAGAGATGGCGGAAAGGGAAAAAAAATCAGGAGCAGGAATAACCAGTAACAGGAGAAGAAGGCAGGTAAATCGCGAAAGAGAGCTGTGAACGCGGCGAGCGCTAGGGAAAGGACGCGAAACAGTACTGAGCAATGCCGTGAATTAGAGCGAGTCAGGGTTGCATTGAGAAAGAGGAGATGAAACAATATCGAGCAATGTCATGAAGCAGAGCTAGCGAGAGCTTGAGAAAGGAGGCGAAATGGACGACAAATTGTCTTAGAAGACTACAAAACTTCCCAAGTTAATTCGCATCGAGATGTGGAGCCGTGCAAGGAAACTCACACGATGTTTACCGTGTTTAGAGAAAATACAGAACTCTAACTACAGCAGAATAGGTGGTTGATTCGTTGATCCGTCGAAAAGATTAGTTCAGTTCAGTCTTCACTACTTCTGCTGCAAGCTTCTCCCTGGAAGACTCAGCCAATGGCTGAACTTGTGGTAAACAACTGATCTATTGTTGTGCTGTTCTCTATAAAAATTATCAAGTTGCCTCATTTAACAGGTTTTTTTCCTCCTGACCTGAAGCCATGCTGCTAGGCATTTTGTAAATTACATCGTTTAAATTTCGCTCATTGCTAAACAAGTAACACTTAATGACTGGTCCTTAGAGGAACAGTGAATTTTGTTTCCCGAGAATCGCAATGTTTCCCGAGACGAAGTCGAGGGAAACATTGAGATTCGAGGGAAACATAATTTACTGTTCCCCAAGGGACCTGTCATTAAGTGATTTGTTATATAGCAAAACAAAACAAAAGCAAACTTTGAAAAACTCGCCGAGACAACATCAGGCCACCTCTGATCACGGGCAACAGCGGTCAACATTTCGCGGGTAACAGTGAACTGTTTCCCGTTTGACGTCATAGTTTTCGCAATGTTGCCCGCTGAAGGCATTTGGCGGGAAACAGTTTCATTGTTAGATGTCATGTGACCATGAACTAGCCAATGAATGGGCGCGCTGTAGTGGGAAAAACGCCAGCTATATAACAATGACACTTGTGTCGCTTTGTGTAAGTTGCATATTGTAAACAAGCAGTTTTCTCTAACCTCACGGACTACAACCTCACGTCTAAGAAGCTTATTTGTAAACACTGCTTGTTTGTGGTTATTTGCAAATTCTGTTTACAAAGTATGTAAATTTCCTCATTTGGTCAGTTCAATTAATTCGGTTTTGTGAGATGCTTGCAGGAATTTCTTTACTGGCCAGTAAAGCCACCGCCGATAAAATGGTTGCAAAGCCGTCGACAAAAATAATACTCAAATCTAAGCTTCAGCATGAATAATTAATTAATGCAAGTTTTTGAACTTCTGTACGTTTCCAGGCCGATAAATACATTTCTTGGATTTACCTTGAATGATAATTACGTTTAAGCGAATCTTTTGAATCCTTTCCGTGATAATTTCGGTCACCGAGGCTTCAGTTAAAACGAGATTTGCTGTGTGATACTCAGATGTAGTGATATAAGCATATTGCGTTTATTTAGATGTCCTCTTGTCCAGTTAATTGGGTTTGCTTAAGGATTTATGCATGTAAACCTTATCTGCAAATGAAGCTCTACTTTGATTTTCATTTTCTATTTCATTTTGTCGAGGGCACATAGCCCCTATTCTCCTTTCAAGAGGTTTTTGTAATGAACATTGTGGATTATCATTTAATAAATATGCTTACAAATAAAATTAGGGCAAAGAGATCCACACCTTGTCCATTTCTCTGAAGAAACCTATCATTTACATACAAATAAAAAAATTAGTTGGTGACAGTGCACTCCTCTCTCTCTGCTCTCTCTCTCTCTCTCTCTCTCTCTCTCTCTCCCTTTTCCTTTGCTCCTTTGCTCTAATAGTTTCGGGAATATCTTACTGAGACCCTGCCGTGTTCTTCTTAGGAACCTGTTTGCCAAAAATTGTTTACATGGCTATAAATGATATTTTTCTATTATGGAGGACTGGGCAGGACAAGAACTTCTTCAATGTAAATTTTTTAAATGTATGTAAGTGACATTTTTATTACAGAGAACTGGGCAGGGCAAGAACATCTTCACCAATATTTTTATATGTATGCAAGAGATATTTTTATTACATAGAGTTTCAAAGACAGGGCAAGAACTTCTACACTATAAATTTTTTGTATGGATCTAAATGATATTTCTATTACAGCGAACTGGGCAAGGTGAGAAGTTTTTTTCCCTAAATGTTTTTTATATGCTTGTAAATGATACTTTCATTACAGAGAACTGGGCCGGGTGAGAACTTCCCCTAAATTTTTCAATGAAATCGGTGGCGGATCTAGGGGAGCACCCCCCCCCCCCCACACCCTTATATTGGACGAAAAAAGAAGAAATGACTGAAGAAGCAAACCCCAGCTAAGCAAGTAAAATAGAACCCCCCTCCCCCCACCCTTAGCTCAAGGTCTGGATCCGCCATATGCATGTAAATTTAACAAATTGACGTCAGTTTTTTATGCGTCTGTCCTGTTATTGATCATGAATTTCGTCATCACATTGTCAAAGTAGTTGTGGATCTGCAGACTACTTTGACAATGTGATGACGAAATTCATTGTCAATAACAGAACAGACGCATTAAAAACTGACATCAAATTGTTTTTTACGATAACAGATTGTCGAATTTCCCGCTCTCGTTCGCTGACGCGTCGCACGAATTTCAAATTCATGTGTCTGTCCGTATATTGACCATAAAATTTACCAATGAGCGCGCGTGAATTTCTGCAGTAATCGTAAAATATATTTTTGTTGTAGAGAATCGGGCAGGGCGAGAACTTCTTCGACCTAAATTTCTTGTATGGGTGTGAAATTATATTTTTATTGCAGGATACTAAGCAGGGCGAGAACCTCTTCACCCTGAACCTTTTATATGTTTGTAAATGGTATTGTGTTTTAACTTCGAGAACTGGACAGGGCAATAACTTTGCCCCAAATGTTTTATATGTATGTAAATTATATTTTTATTACAGAAAACTGGATGGGGCAAGAACTTCTTTGCCCTAATTTTTTATATGCATATTACTAACGTTGATTTTTTATTACAGAGAACTGGGCACCTCATCCTAAATTCTTATACATATAAAAATGTCATTTTTAATACAAAAAAGGCAAAGAAATTTTTTTTTGCTCTTAATTTTTTGTGGAAGAAATAATAACCCAGTTTCACACACAATGTTTTTTATATAATTATATAGAGTTGAACCACGCCATTTGGAACCCTCATGAGAGACGAAAAATAGTTTGAAATAGCTGATGGTATTTAACTTGAGTGCAAATCCAATAACGCAATAACGCAATAACGAGGAACTCAGCCGAGTTCGAATTAGTGGGATCAATCTGTAGTAGTGGGATCTTCCTCGGCTCCTTTGACTAAAATGAGTGCAAAATGAGGCTTTGGACAACAAAAATGAAGTCAGATTGTGCTGTTTAACGCAAAATTATACAAATAATCAGTCGAAAATAAGAAAAAATGCTAGCAGTGCTTTTTGGGATAAAATGTAAAAAAAAGTGCTCGCGAAGCAAAATAATGCCAAAAAAAGTCCTAGCACTATCGGTAAGAGCCTAGTGGAGTGCAATTCGGTCTGTAATATACGAGTGAATTATAAGCTTGCTTAAGCCTCTTGATTCCCTGAGGAACATAGGGGCCGCAACAACACTCCTCCAACGCACTCGATTCTGTGAGGTCCTCCTCATCTGCGCCCATGTCGTTCCGATGGCCTTCACCTCTGCGTCAGTACTCTGGCGCCAAGTCTGTTTCGGTCTTCCTACTTTTCGCTTTCCTTGTGGATTCCAGTCAAGGGCTTGCTTGGTGACATTTGAGGGGGACTTCCTGAGTGTGTGGCCGATCCACCCCCATTTCCTTTTACTGATCTCCACTTCAATAGGGCTCTGACCAGTCTTGTCCCAGAGGTCAGTGTTGGAAATGACGTCTGGCCATCTGATGTTGATGATGTTTCTGAGGCATCTGTTGATGAAGGTCTGCAGCTTATGGATATTTGACTTGATAGTTCTCCATGTTTCGGAACCATACAGTAGGACACACTTGACGTTGGTGTTGAAGATTCTGATCTTATTGTGCAGGGAGAGGGCTGAAGAGTTCCAAATGGGGCGGAGGGTGTTAAATGCATGTCTGGCCTTGTTGATCCGGCACTTGACATCTTCATCTGTTCCTCCATCTTTGCTGACGACGCTTCCCAAGTAGACAAACTTCTCCACCTCGTTCAGGTCTTCGTCGTGGAGTGTCATGGGATCTTGTTTCTTGTTGTTTATTCGCATCACCTCCGTCTTCTTGATGTTGATACTGAGGCCCGTCTTCTCAGCTTCTTCGGCGAGGCGGGACAGCTTCTCCTGTGCATCCTGATGTCTGTGTGAGAGGAGGCTGATGTCATCAGCGAAGTCCAGGTCCTCCAGCTGTTTGGTGAAAGTCCACTGGATGCCGGTCTTCTTGTTCGTTGTTGTCTGCTTCATAATCCAGTCGACTACCAAAAGGAAGATGGTTGGCGACAGTAAGCAACCTTGACGAACACCGGTCTGTACCTGGAAAGTGTCCGTCAACTTCCCTTCGTGTATGACTTGGCAGCTGGAGTTGTCGTACAGTTGTTGTATGATGGAAATGAACTTGGGGGGGAAGCCATAGTGTTGCATGAGCCTCCAGATGACGTCTCGATCCACACTGTCGAATGCCTTTTGGAAGTCAACGAATACCGAGTACAGTGGGGACTGCCATTCCAGCGACTGCTCGATGATAATTCGCAGGGTGGCGATGTGGTCTGTGCAGGATCTGTCTTGACGAAAACCTGCCTGCTCCTCTCGTAGAATTTTGTCCAGGGCCTTCTTAAAGTCTCTCCAGGATGATTCTTGTCAGGATCTTACTTGAGACGGAGAGCAGCATGATCCCCCGCCAGTTGTTACATGATGACAAGTCCCCTTTCTTCGGCAGTTTCACCAGGTACCCTTTCTTCCATTCCTCTGGGATCTGCTCACTCTCCCAGATCTTCATCAGGAGTGGGTGGATCATCTCTGTTGAGGTCTGGACGTCTGCCTTTAGTGCTTCTGGTGGAATGCCGTCTGGGCCTGCTGCCTTGCCTGATTTCAAGGACTTGATGGCTTTGCTGACCTCGGCCTTGGTTGGTGGGTTGGTGTTCACCTCTAGCTGGTTTCCTGCGGGTGGGATGTCAGGTGGGACTTGGGGAAGGGGTCTGTTGAGAATCTCTTGGAAGTGTTCTGCCCATCTTGCTCTCTCTTTGGCCTCATCAGTGATGGTTTCTCCGTTCTTGTCTTTCACTGGTCTTGAGGGGGCCTTGTTCTTCCCTGACAGTGTTCTTGTGATCTCATACAGCCTCTTCATGTCTCTTCTGCCAGCTGTTGTTTCTGCTTTTTCTGTGAGGTCATGTATAAAGCTCCTCTTGTCCGCTCTGGTACTTTTCTTGACTTGTCGGTTCAACTCCCAATATTGGGCCTGTAGATCTTGCTTCTGTTGCAGGTCTTGGGTCTGGTTTATATCGTTCTTCAGCTGTTTCCTCTCGTTAATGAGGATCCAGGTATTGGCTGTCAGCCACTCTTTGTGTTGTCTAGTTTTCTTCCCCAGGACCTCGATACATGTGGTCTTCCAGGTGTCCCTCAGGCCGTGCCATGTCTCCTCTACTGATTCTTCTGGTTGATGGGCGAGTTCGCTGAACTGGTTTCTCAGTTCACATCTGTAGACCTCAGCCTCTGCTTTGTCTTTTAAGTTGTGCACGTTGTATTTGTGGGATGGCCTGTCTGCTCGGTCTCTGTAGGCTTTCAGCTTGACCTTAAGGTCTGCCACCACCAGGTGGTGGTCCGAGCCTGCGTCTGCTCCTCGTTTAACTCTGACGTCCAGCAAGCTTCTCCTCCACTTCCTTCCGATGGTGATGTGGTCGATTTGGTTCTCAGTCCTCCCATCTGATGATGTCCATGTTGTCTTGTGGATCCGCTTATGCTGGAACACAGTGCCTCCAATGACCAGGTCGTTGAAGGTGCAGAACTCAGCGAGTAGCTCTCCATTCTCATTTTGGATGCCAACTCCATGTTTTCCCATGACGAGTTCTCTGTTGGTGTTGTCTGCCCCCACTTTTGCGTTGAGATCACCCATTAGGATCTTCAGATCTCTTCTTGGTAGCTTATCCATCACTGCCTGGAGCTGATCGTAGAATGTCTCTTTTTCCTTGGTCTCTGCTGCGTTGGTGGGTGCGTAGCACTGGATAACGGTGACTTTCCTCCCCTTGGAGTTAAACCTTGCCGTCAGGAGCCTCGGTGATACTGGCTCCCAGGAGAGTAGTGCCTGCGCTACCTCAGGTGTCAAGAGCAGGGTTACTCCACCGATGTGTGGGTGCCCTTCGTCATGACCGGAGTAAATGATGGTGTCGCCACTGGTCAGTCGCGTTCGTCCTGTACTGTTCCAGCGTGTTTCACACAGTCCTAGCATCTTGAGGTTGTAGCGATGCATTTCCCTGCCCACTTGTGCAGATTTCCCTGCCTCATATAGGGTTCGGATGTTCCAGGTCCCTATACTGGTCTTGCTTTTGGCTGTCAGAAGAGTTATCTGCGCACTGGCTTCCTGAAGGCTTTCACCAGCCCGCGTCATAGGTTCTACTGGAGAGGACTCTTCTGGAGCCAAGTTGTTTTCTGGATTTGTTGTTGCGGTTTCTGTAACAGGTCTATTTTCCGGGACTGGGTTGTTAGCCCAGCGCCCAACCCCCAAACCTGGAGGGCCGGTTGGTTTATGCATTTAATGTTTGAGTTTTCCTTCTCGTAGATGGATTGCCAACCAAGGCTAACGAGCTCCATCTACTCGTGGTTTAGAATCAGAGTTTACCTTCTCCTAGACGGACTGCCTACCAAGGCTATCGAGCTCCATCTACCCGGGTTTGAGATTCGGAGTTGTCCTTCTCCTAGGCTATGTCGGTCCACGGCACCCTATTCCGTATTATTCAGGTGCAACCCCCCAAAGGGAGGGCTCCCCAATCCGCCACCCACGCGAACGGCAGAGATGGTCACGTGATCTGACATTTCCCGCGTTTGCCGTTTGCCGGCCGCCGTTTCTACTTGAGGACATTTTTCCCGTTTGGAGGGAACGCGAAAACGTGAGTATTTACAGCCCATCTACATTTTTGACCGCTTGCTTTTATAGCTATGCTTCGATTGTCATCCTACTTCCACATGAACTGCTTGTAAAGCTAAAAGAGTTTCAAATTCTAGTGGAAAATGTACAACTTCTCCGTATCCTTTTTTTCTAGTCGCAGTGAATCGGGCGACCGAGATCATTTGCTTAGTTTAAACTTTAAAGGAAGCTTTAGAAATATGGGACTGACCTGTACTGAACTGGAACTGTACTTCAGTTAATATTTTTAACTATAATCAGTTGAAAAAGTTTATTTTTGAACGAATATTTAGTTATTACCTAGTTAGTTTCAAATGTTTAGACAATTTTTAGGAGCTTACCGATTTTGTTTTGAATTTCTCTCACTTAAGTAAATCGCCTTAGAAATTTTGACTTTGCCCATAGAAATTGTTATTGTAATATAAAGCCTTTCTGTTGTTCTATTTATTAGTCTAAGTCATAACTCCGTGTCGCCGGGAAGCTTAAACAGACGAACATCGCGGACGGAACGGCAAACTACACTATTTTGCGGTTCGGCGACAGCGGTCTGCCTGTGATGTAAAAACTCGAAAAAGCGGGGGAAAACCCAACGCGGAATGGATCGTCCGTGAGAGAATAGTGAAATCAAATTCGGGAAAATGGTCAGGTAGCCTGAATCTGCTTTTCTTTCCTCACGGAGCTCGGGATTAAAGGAAAATCAACAAAGTGTAAGTCCGCCATTTTGATTTGTTTGACTGCTTTTTCATCCGATTAGCGAGTTAATCCACTGACCTCGCTAGGTGTGTTAAATCGAACCCTTTGTTTAATCCTTGGATAGTGCTAATCGAACTTCGAGGAACACAATGTAATCGAAGGATAAATTTACTCCGTGGATTAGTAAAATTTAATCGTGGGCTAGCGCTAATCGGCTTTCGAACAACCGGGGCCAGTACAATGTCTCGGGATTGCATAACTGTCTCGAACGCTCTCAACCCTCCTTGTGGGAAAAAGTGCTCTGTTGCTTAAATATTAATAGGATATAAGTTAGTTATTGTTTTTCCATTCTGCTGTAATGTTACTGATGTGTCAATTCAAATGTATCTTGGCTTGGCTGACCAATGTACTCATAACCTTTCAGTAAGTTGCCCAAGTTGTAGAGTAACTGTAAAATTCTTTTAGCTTCCACGATATAGCTTCCTTCCTTACAATTTAATTTTTGGCGTTATTTGATTAAAAATGATAATACTTAATGGAAATCCAGTAACAGTTTCTGAGTAGTAGCGAATGACTCTTATTATAGCAGAGCTGCTGTGCGTGAGTGGAGCCCCATGCATGCCTTTGCAAATTTTATAACCCATCAATCTGAAAAAAAATCGGTTACCATGGCTTTTCTTGCAGCCGCAGTGACATAGGTTCATCTTTTATATTGGTCATCCATGCTATGGTTTATTGACAGCTGTACAAGGTATCCACTGACCAGTATCACATGACCATACCATGTCCTCAGGTTTAGCTCAATGGGGTTGCATTTCTTTTAAGTTAACAGCTCACCAGGTACTGGTTTTTCATTGGATTGCAGGCTCAAGTTAGGTTATTACTCTGGGAAAGAAAGAGGGAGTGCATGCAGAGGAAAAATTTTGTGGACTTTCCTCTCGACATATTCCTTATACAACCGTCTCTTGGAAAGTCCCTGATGTACTACTGTACATGTAATTTTTACAATCTTAGTTACATGCACTTATAATGAGTATAGGTTCTTGAAATTTAACTGGAAAGTATAGCAAAATCACATGCTGAACTATTGTATGCTTATAATTGATCATATTTTAAGTTTCTGATCCAAGAAAAACTAATCCTTTTTTTCCTTTATGGTTAATTGTTTGGAATCAGGAGCTCTGCTTTTAGACTTGGTTAAATCTATATATTACTAGGGAAAATACCTGACAGGTAGATGGGGTCGAGCATATGGAACAATATCATATGAAATTCGTGGAAAAATCACACCATTGAAAACGACGTGGACGTAAATTAAAGCGCTCGTATAGTCTGTTTTCCCAGTCATAAAGTACGGTTTTTGCACACTTTCTTTCCATATCTTTTTTCTGTCCGATAGAATTTTTTAAATTTCTTTTTTTAATTAAAGAGGGTAATATGTACACTATTATTATGCAATAAAAAAAGGTCACCACGCTCGTAAGAAAAGGAACATTTATTTCGTTATCGAGCTTAGCTTGTGGGAAATGTCTTTCATTGTGTACGTTTTCATTTGCGCGCGCTAATGACGCGAAAATCGTGCGCTGTAGGGATGCGCAATGCAATACTGAGGAATTACTTCATGTATTGTAGTCTGTAGCCGTAGAAACGTTATCAAAAGCAGAAGGAACGTCTCTTATAGATTTGAAATTTTTCTTTGTTTATTCCTGTGGGGATATATTTTTTAGGAATAGCAAAACATATCCCATCTTAAAGTATTACTAAAACATTTTACGTGAGTCCCCCTCTTCCCTTTTTAGATGGTCCCCCTTTAAGGCCGGTTTGTTTATGGTGACCCCCCCCCCCCCCCAAATCCCACCAGCCCCTCACCCCCCTCCCTTAACCGCGTAAAAAATTGACGGTCTCTAATTATCATTTATTTGACTTTTCTTCGCAAAATTGCCCGTTTCATAGTTAGACGGTCTTTCAGCCTTTTAAATAGCATGCATTCTCGTCCCCATAGCCCTATTGTCATCTCTTAGCCGGCGGGGCCTTGGCACGAGAATCGAAGGGCCCTTCGATTCTCGTGCCAAGGTTCCGCCGGCTAAGAGATGAGAATAGGGCTATGGGGACGAGAATGAATAGCATGTTGAAAGATAGCACGCGTCGGGTGTAAATCCCGGTCCGCACAAAGTTGGAGAAAATTTCAAAACGTCATTTTCAGCCATGTTCCCAGGGCATTTTTCTTGGCTTGGGGACGCCACAGAAAAGGCCGTGGGAACGAGGCTGTGGCAAATTCACTCTAAAAACGCATCATGTGTTGTTTTCTGTCCACACTACGCTGGGAGAAATTTGACACTAAAATTCAACGCCGACGTTTTCAAGTTTCTTCGGTTTGAAGAGCATTTTCGTGACGGATTAGTGTGGACGGTAGGCCTTAACGTAGAAAATAAAACTTCAAATTCCTTCAGTGTATTGTGGCTAAAATAACCTACGAGTGTAATTAATACCCATGAGGAACTCACAAGACTGTCATGTCGCTTTGAATTGTTTTTATCATCCAAGGGCTTTTTGTCAGTAAAACTTGTGCCTGCCTGTTTACATATTTGTTTAAACGTCCGCATTAACATACAAGATATAGATCAGATTGACAACTGCATGAGCTCACCTTTATGAAACAACGGGTTATTTTCAAGTCTGGCAGCAGTGAGGACTTTTCAGGACGCTTTCTGTGAGTATTTAGAAATGAAAAGTGATCAAATTTCCTAGCAAACTGGATGAACAAATTCTCATTTCAGATCCAATGCGGACCTTATCGAACCTTCATCAAAATACAACGGCGCCGAGCGAGGCGAAGTGTTTCAATACATTTGACTCTGATCTGAGACAATTAATATTCAGAGCGCGAAATGAATAATCAAACTCAGCGAGGCAGTATAAAATTAAACCGTTCAATGTCTGCCTGTTTTTAAATTGCGTACATTCTATCAAGGCAATTTTCCAACGACAATTCGAAGCGAAGTCGTACATCGTACATTCATACATGAACTTCGTGTGGAAAAAAAACTCTAACCCAATTCAGATTACGATTGTCCACGTTTAAAATGGCTCATTGATGGAAACTTTCAAAGAAATCCTTTGTTTCAATAGAGAAGACTAGTAAAATCAATTTCAAATTATATTCCAGGGATTTTAACTGCTAGTGAGAATACTCTTTCTTGCCTAAATAAATAGATCGACTTTCAGCGTCATAGCCTGCTTTGCGTTTACTCGACAAGAACAGCCTCAAAGCAATATGCAGATTCAAGACAAAACAAGTCTGCAAATTGTTAGTCTTCTGTCTTTAAAATTTAACTTATTTGTATCAGCTAACCAACCAAATTTGACATTTCATTAAAATGCGCGTCTATATTTGAGGTGAACTGTACGAATGTTTAGTTTGCCATTGCCATTTTCCGGTACGTGTAAAGCTTGGTTTTCACTAGCGACGCAAGCATAGGCGCAAGCATAAGCGCAAGCATAATGCGCAATCCGTTTTCACACAACGGAAGCGAACGCAAGCATAAGCGCAAGCACAAGAAAAAGGAGAAATTTTGATCCTTGTGCTTGCGCTCATGCTTTCGTCGCTAGTGAAAACCAGGCTTAAGCAGAGTAAAAAACATTTCAACTCAAAACGTGGTCGCGCAATTTTCTTTCATTTCAAATTATTAGTAACAGGTGAATGTGGTTCTCTTTTGAAATTGAAGACTTGATAATTTTGGTATTACACGGATTGAGTGCAGCTTGTGCAGCTGAAGAATACAACACATTGCCTGATTTCATACCGTGAGGGACTAGGAACGAGTCTCTAAATTATGGGATTAGCAACTAGTGATCCCCATAGTCAGAAAGAGCACACCGAGATTTCCAAAATCCCTAAGTTTGGTGTTAATCAGGCTAGTTTTGACTGAGATACAGGCATTTAAAAACGTGAAAAAATTACAAACAAACTTTTGTCCGCTTTCTTTTTTGAATAGGAGCATTTCGGATTTATGGTCTAACATACAAAATTAAAAAGCCTTAAGACTCCTGTACAGGAAAAGGTTTCGTGGCCACCCCAACATGATTCTGAATGGTAGTCTTTTGCGTCAGGAACAATTGAAATGGAACCAATAAAAAGGAATTGCTCCATCTCGCGCTCCAGACTTTCATGCATTCCTTACCCTCTCGCAGTAGTCACGCACCTCTTCGGAACCTCTAATTTTATTTGCTCCCGGAATCATCCACCTCTATTGTTTTCAGGACTAGGGCCATTGTTTCTGTTGTTTATTCTAT
The DNA here is from genome assembly GCA_022496165.2 of Catalaphyllia jardinei. Lineage (NCBI taxonomy): Eukaryota > Metazoa > Cnidaria > Anthozoa > Scleractinia > Caryophylliidae > Catalaphyllia > Catalaphyllia jardinei. The sequence continues at coordinate 8,633,476 of CM042751.1, forward strand.
TGTTTTCTCGGCCAATCCTGTTAGACCTTACGAGAGGTGCGTGGCGCCTCCCCTCTCGAACCGTTAATGACTTCTAATGTTGGCTCAGGCGAAACCATAAGAACTTAAGCTCGTTACGAAAGGATGAGAAACTTGTGTCCCCTTATCTTTCGTTCGTTTTCCCATTCAAAAGTAACCTCGCACCAACAAGCTATGTTTCGTTTAATTATAATTCGCATTTTTAAGCATTATTGTCAACCAGCATTCCTTTGTATGTTTTTGCACTAAATCCGTGTTTGGTCTAACAAATTTTCTAGGTTTGTGATTGTCGCCGGAGTATGTTTGCAGCAACAAAAGTTTCCATCATCGTAATGTTCTTGCTAATAACCGCTTGTAACACTGGTAAGTAGCTATACTCATTAATTCCCTTTTCCCTTGTCTTTGAATAAACGGCGGCAAATAAACTCGCTTTGGCTACTGCGGACGAAGTTTTAAAAACTCATGTATCTCTTAGCTTGGTATAGGCAGCATTTCTGTTCTATTGTTTTCTGTATTATTTTTCTGTCTCCGTTACCAAAATTACGCGAAAAAAGATTCGATTTGATTTAATTTGTACCTATCAGTGTATTTATCTGTTTTTCATATAGCTGAGGTGGCTATGCGAAGAAAATGCAACTTTCATCGCAAACCAGGAGCCCGAGTTATCGAATGTCGACACGTCTCAACGTTATTTAAGAAAGTTTTAGCCTTTCATGTCAATTGCCTTTTTCAGATATGGCAACGTTCAGAGATATTAAATGGTTTTTCAGCACGACGTATCTTAGTTTTTTTAAAGCTTATTACCTTCCCGCTATTGTACAAAGGAATCAGTTTTAATGATAAAATGGCTTTAGTACATTGGCCGCAACTACGTCACTTTACCATTTTACAATTTACAAGTATCAGCCAACGGTGTAGCATAGTTACCAGTTTTGATAACATCATACCATAAGAACATGGTGCCTGGAAAGAAGTCGGCGAATATTGGAGGGGTTCTCTTTGTTCGTTATTTATTCGGTTTTTCCCACGAAGTATACCCAAAATTCCTGGTGACATAAGAAAGCGAACAATACATGGACTTTATACGAGTCTAAGATAGCGACCGTTTAAGGACAACGTATGTGTTATTATAATAAAGAACCGATCAATGACCTACGCACCATCAGTCCAGCATCCGGCTGTGCTAGTTGTGTTTTAGATAAATTTGAAACAGACTACTTCACCTTTTAGGTGCTGAAGTAAGCCTCCCGTTTAGAAGAATCACTGTACAGCAGTTTCGAACCGTAAGGATCAAATGCAATGTCACTGGAGAGACCTTCCTTGCCTGGGAAACGCCCTCCAGGGAAGCCAGTCTTGGACAACCAGCTATTGAGAGCAGAAATGTTACACTGGAACAGAGCTCTGGACGAATAAGCGTCGAAAGGTCTGCAAACGACTACATTTTGACTATTCAAGACGTGCTAGTCAGAGATGGTGGAAAATACAACTGCAAAGGATCTAGGCAATCAAAGAGCTTCACACTTGACGTCGATTGTAAGTGGAAGATTAATAATTCTGAGCCATCGCAGCGATAGCAAACGATGGACGCGGCCCACTAAATAGTTTGATTATGAGCTCGAGATTTATATTCTAGTAGAATTCTGACTAAATTTCTTCTAAATAGTGATTTTCAATTATTATTTTTCATACCAAAGGAATCGGCTCTTCCAAATTATATCTTTGTCTACACGTCATCTTTTTTCCAGTTACAAGTCATGCTGTGAAGACACCACAACGGCTAAAACTTGGCGAGAATGGAGTGATTGAACTGGGGATATCCGCTTACCCTCCGCTGGAATACGAATGGCGAAAAGGTGGTCAGCTCATGACTTTCCCCATGGAAAGAAAGTATATTGATCTCTACAGTGGCACTGTAACAGTCACTAGGGTGGAGAGAGGTGACCAAGGAAACTACACGTGCAGAGTGGTCTGGAAAGCGGGAAGACCTAGAGAAACAGAGGACACTGTCGAAATTCAAGTTCTCGTTGTTGGTAAGTGTAGCTAGCTAGACCTTACCAAGTTAGCTGTAAGTGAGGTTGAACCGGAAGGAGACTTTCAGCCGCGACCCCCGATTCTTCAGTTTTCTCCGTAAACCAGAGGATCCCTAAATCCTTCCGTCAGCCAAGATGACAAAGGATATTCCTTATAGCTTATTTTAACGGCCAAAAAAAGTTAGTAACAATCAATATTGTGCTTCTCCACAAAGATATCAAAGTGGACGCTATCTTGGAATGGGTGCTGCTTCCAAATTAATCTGCACTTGACTTAATTTCCAGGAGCGAATGATGTTGAAGTTTCATCAATTACTTCTGAACGAATGCAACACAACGTTCTTGAAACGTGTTCACTAATTTTATTTATTTAGCCGTAGGACGCGGGAACGGAAGCTTTACCTGAGGCAAAAAATGCTTCAGTGAATATTCCAGGGTCACGACATTAGTTTAAAGTGCCACTACGATCAAATTTTCGAGATCCACTTTTTTTACATTTTCTTACACAATAGACCTTTCCTAGATATCTTGCCAAATTTCAATCTATCACGAACATTACAACACACGTTTTGTGGACCTTTATTTCCGAAAATTTACCAAAGCCATTAATTTTCCTTGTTCCAATTCTTCGTTGAGAATTGGAGAAAATGACGTCATTTTCTCAAAAATACCGCACGGATTGAAATTATAATAATAATTAGTACAGCAATTCGCACGAAGAACAAAAACTTTGGCCCCTGTATTCGTGCAATTTTCCACACTTAAATAAAGGTCCGAAAAACGTGTGTTGTAATGTTTGTGGTAAATTGAAATTTGGCAAGATATCTAGGAAAGGTCTATTGTGAGAAAATGTAAAAAAATTGACATCGAAAATTTGATCATAGTAGCACTTTAAATCTAGTATTTTTAAATTCCAGCGATAATTCTAGATTACATATAATACTGCATATTGTAAAGGTATTTACTAAAAATTCATTAAAACTCTCACCTATAAATGAAATTCTTCTTTTTGAAAGACTGTTTTTTATCCGTGTCGCTAATATGACCAGTAATTACTGAATCGAGCGGTTTACTCATCAAAAATAGATTCGACACGCTAAGCGCTGCGATCCAAAATGACATCTATGCCGGGTTGCAAATAACACAGAATAACATCGTCAAACGCGTAGCAACAGTGGTAAAGGTATCATTAGATTCGTATGGCAGGGGCAATTTGCTGTGGCAAACCTTGGTAATCAGTTCTGATGGCAAGGATGGGTCTTAGACGAAAGACTGCTTACTGTGAAAACGTTTGACGCAGTGTCTACAAACGTGAAGTTTCAAGATTGAGCTGTTTTTGTGTTCGTTCTTTGTTCAGAAAGCATTGACGTATCGAACTTGGAGCTTCGAAGCCTTGGTGGCAGCTACTTGTGCCCTTCCTAGACTTATACAAAGCCGATGCAGATTACAGCTTGAGTTTCTTAAGGCATTGGCCAACATTTTCACACCGACATCCGTTATTGGGTTGTTGGCAAGGGACAAAACCTTCAGGTTGATTTGCTGAGTAGGCAATGCTTGCAGCAAACTCTTAACACCCTTGTCAGTTACTAGATTGTAGCCAAGATAGAGCTCTTGTAGGTTGCAAGACTTGTGTGCTAGAGCCTTCTCCACGAACATGATTCCGTCGTCAGTGATTTCGTTGGAACTTGCGAACAAGACCCTTAGATTGCAATCTGCCGTGCAAAGTGATTCGCAGAGGTCTTGCATGCCGAAGTCTAGAATTTTGTTCTTCTGAAGGTACAGTCGTGTGACATTACAGACTGGACTACTGAGAGCTCTGCTCAGGTGGGACACACCGTTGTGGGTTATTCCATTTGAACTCAAGTCCAAAGTGTGAATTCTGCTGCTTCCGCTGCAAAGAGCTTCACTGAAATATTCCACACCCAGATCGCCGATTCTGTTGTTGCCAAGATGGAGTTCTTCCAAATGGCACCAGTCGTTGAAGAGCACACACGCAAGGTATCTTGCCCCCTCGCTTGATATGTCATTGCTTCTCAGCCCGAGAATCTTTATTCCAAGAAAAGAATGGCCTGCGCTTATTTCCAGGAACGACAGCATAGCGTCATCTGTGATGCCTGAGCTTGTCAGGTTGACTTGATCCAACTTACAGGACTCTTCGCAGATGGAGGCCGCCACCTGACGGAATCCGTCGTCTTCCATAGCATTACTCTCAAAGATGACCCTTTTTACATTGCTAGAAATGGCCTCTTTCAAGCAGTAAAGAATCGCTTGTGTTTCCACTGGGTCAGTGCCAATCTCTGTGAAGACGATGGGCTTTAACGACATGGAAGAGGTTGCTTCTCTTGCAAAAGGATGGCCCAGTTTAGTTCCGTTCTCGAAGAGGCATCTGCAGAGAAAAACGATTGCTTGGTTATCGATCACTGGCTCGTGAACAAAGCTGTGCACTTTAATAGCTTCCGTTAAGTGCTGCATCAAACACACAAAAATGCCCTTGCCTGCCTTTCCATCTTTGCACAGTCCAGCCACGAACTGCAAAGTAGCGCAGTGATGCTCGTTAGCTTTTTCCAGGAAATCTCGCAAATCGCCAGTAGAGGAAGACTGAACAATTCTTTTAGCGGCAAGATATTCTTGGATTGAAAGGCGACTGAAGCAATATAGGTCCGTTTGTCTGAGTAAATTGCCTCGTAAGCGACATAAAAGGCCAGCTTCCTCAAGAAAGTCAACCTCGAATGCGCCTAGTTCAGCATGGGAGAGATCCTCTTTTCTAAAGACATACATTTCGTTCATTATTCCTTCAAAAGCGAGACAAGAAAGCTTTTCGAAGACTTCTGGAGAGTTCTTTGAGCAAGTAAAGTGATCCGATGACAATGCCTTGTGCTCACTTTGGTCGGATTCTGCGTTTGTTGGTGTTTCAATTGATCTCTCGAAGATTTCTGTTCTCGAGGAGGGCAGCTCGAGAGATTGGACTTCTGTTGACGTTCTCGTTGAGGCCACGAGGTCGAAGTACAAACAAAGTAGATGGCAGTTTTCAGGTAAACGGCAAAGAACTTGAAGATTTGGGTCGCTGGAAATGCGATTTCTCACTGTGGCGATAAGCTCTTTATTGTGCTGGAAAAACTCTTGGATATAGGCCCTGAGCTCTTCTGGCTTAAAGCAACCAAGCTCTACAAAACGGTCAAATGACACCATTTCTACAATCTCCGATAGCAAGGGTGTCGGCCGCGAGGTGACAATAATAGTTGATCCTGGTAAAAGTTCTCCAGAAAGAAGCTTCAAAATGATCGAAGATAAGGACATTTTCTCTTCATTTCCCCCCGTGCAGTCGTGCTGTTCGAGCGACGTCACAGTCCACTCATTGAGGCCGTCAAAAACAAAAAGGACCTCTTCTGGATTTGACGCAATCTGCCGGTACACAACGCCCCCCAGTCTCGAACAAAAAACCGAGCGATTAAGAAAGTCTTGCAAAGTAATTAGATTATCGATAAAACCGAGTTCTTTGAAATTGAATACGAAAACAAAATTAAGATTGTAAAATCCGCTTTCCACAGTATTGAATTTCTCCACAAGCTGCCATGTGAGCTCAGTTTTTCCAATTCCCGCTGCCCCGGTTACAAGAATCCTCTTCGGTGTCGCCGAATCTCTACCCGGTTTTAACAAATCCTCAAGCGAACTTACTGAGATCTTTTTAGTTCTGCTGTAAGTTCGGAATAATTCTTGCTTGTGTTTCTGTTTCTTAACTCCTCTGTATTTCAGTTTCTGATGAGAAATGAATAAATTACAAGGTATACTGCGCACTGTTGCATTACTAGACTTCATCAATGGAAGTCTCACTGTTGGTCTCTTTTTATCATGTATCGTTTCCCTTTGTTTTTCCAAGAACAATTCCTTCTCTATCAGCATCTTAGTGGACTCTGTCACGCTATTGTGCCGTAACAAAAGCGTGCAAAAATAATAGTCCGAGATTCGCTCGAAGGCGCTCGTTTCTTGCCAAGTGTAGACGAGTTCTGTCAAACTCAGAGTGCCGCAAAAAGTCGCAAAGGTCAACAAAGCTATATTAAAGATTGATGATTTGAAAGCTTGATCAGCGTGGCATATAACTGCAGTAGCGAACGAGACTGCATCGAAAGGCAGTGGCGTCCATTGTTTGCGATATTTCCTCTCAGTGGGTAAGACAATTGAGTGCGCGAGGCAGTTGTAAACAACGAAGATGACGGCAGACACCAGCCTCAGGCCGAGTTGAATAAAATGAGCTTTAAACACAGCGGTCGAACCCTTCAACTCGGCTAGAATTTTACCACGCTGTTTTGTCGTCCTGAGCTTGAGCCACGAATTAAATCGTTCGGAGACAAAGGACATGTAGACATAGACGACTGTTAGATTGAATAGAACGAAAATTACAAACATTCCCTGTGAAACGCCAGTGTATTTGTTCGTGTAGTCCTTGAAGAATTGAGATGTAAGGTCTTCTTGTTCGCTCACAGCGCTAGCGACATCTCCATCCCCTACTCCACAACGAAATTCAGAACTAAAATGATCTGGCTCCTGCTGCCACAAGATCGCGTGCAACGTGGGTATCACAAGGAGCGCGGCCGTCAAAATACCGCGTTGAAATTTTCCTAGGCGAGTTAGGCTTGGCGACTCAAACGATTCTGGCAGAGGAATCCTTAGATCCTTGAAAATCTCCATTTTGTCGACCAAGACCACTCACTAGCTTGGCGGTCCATAGTTGCTCAACCGCTTTCGAACCGAGGACATTTCGTTATCGAAGGTCGAATCGAATGGATGACCAATCTGTCCGTGCCGATCCCCATAATACAGTACTGGCGTTGTATTAAGACACCTGCGTGAATATTTATGCCCGATGAGAACAGGTGAAAACAGCTCTTACATGAAGTTTGTCACAGCACCTGTTAAATGCTACTTTAATGTTGGCGAACAATGGCAATGTATAAATAACTTGATGCTCCGCAAAAATATGCACAAGTGATTGATCCTTGCGTGTCCTTGCGTGACTGATGACACGTCACTGACTTGGTATGCAACTTACGTCCATCACGCGAAGTGTGAGAACAGAATACAGAAGCCGTGCTTTCAAAATGGTTTCCTGCTCGTTTGTCCCTCAAGGACGGCTGAAAAAAGAGAGAAATCAATTTATTCATTTCAATCTGAAGCCTAGGAGGACCTAGGAGAGGAAAGTGGAAAAAAGGTTTTCAAATATTCGTCACGCAAAAGTTTTTGCGTGACTGTTTCGTTCGAAATTATTCTTTTGAAATTAATCCTTTCTTGTGCTTTGAAATAACTAAAAAAAAGTGAAATCGCATAATCCGTCCCCAATTATGGGCCCTGACACAATAAAAAATTCGATATATCGAAATGAACAAATATGGCACCGATATGTTAATTACATCGATTTTTGACTAGATATCGGAAAGATCACATGACCACGTCGGGCTTGTTTCGGCATCGTGTCGTTTCAAGGCAACAAAACAAACTTAGTTGTCATGGAATTATGGAAATGGCGGTCGCAAAACAGCTAGCCTGAAAGCAACGATCATATTTAATTTCCAAGTGAACGAATAGCTGTACTACCAATCCAGATGAACCGGATAAAAAGTCAAACGTGATGTGGCCGTTTACGAGCGAAATTAGGATTCAAATGGGACAGTTACGGAGAGGTTTTGCCGTATTACTTGTTTTGTTTTCGGCGAAATTGGAGGCAGCTAGTTCAAGCTCTGTTCTAAGTTCAGGCTTCGCTCCAAGCGTGTTGTCAAGCATATCGTCGAGGACGTTGTCCACAAGAATCCAAAGTATAACATCTAGTTCAAATGCTGGTTTTTTGACAGCCCCATCATCAAAATATGGTAAGATTCATTATCCATAGTTATGCTTAGCCAACATAATCTTAGATGCTTTGTACAAGTACAGGAGTACTGATGAACGTTCTTACATCACATTTGCCTGTTCATATTTGTAGTTACTGTTTTAATATTTTATATCTAGGTTATGTCAGTGCTCCATTCGTGAAACATAAGCTTATGTCACTCCTTTAATTTATTGGTAGTCATCGCTTTCTAGGACGTGACATAATATATAATTCGCGAATGGAAATTAGTACCACGTTGATTTCCAAATGTTATTTCCCAGAAAGCAATGACCTCCCATGTGAATATTTTTAATTGCAGTGCGTGGAGCACCTTTGCCAAATAGATCGCTAATTTAAAACTTTCTTAATTCTACTTATAAAGGCTCAATACTCGACATTCCAGTCAAATGGATCATGCCTTTCATTGCAGTAATAACTTGATTCTGTGTTCTAAGCTTGTGTGAGTTCGGTAATACTAGTTGAAATTTTATTTGTTTTAGATTTTTTTAGCCGCTTTATAATAAACCCTGAAATCATGAAATTTCATCAATCTGTGTAGCTTACAGTACAAAAGATAAATTAAAACAACTAGATAATCTGGATATCAAGTTTGTATTTTATAGCTACTAAAGATATATGTTTAGTATTTTAAGCTGTACGTGAATTCAAATTCAAATTCTTTTGTTTTGGCAATGCAAGTAATTCAACCGCACAAGGTTTCAGTTCCAGACGATTCCTCAGTTGCGTAGTGACCCAGATATACGTAGTACTAAAGGCCAAATACACAGATTCTAGAGTTTGTCAACTTTTAAATGAACTTCAATTCTGGAATACTGTTATGTCAAAGTTGCTATGCCACATTGTCCTCATATTGTTTTGAACTTTTGGGAAACAATTGAAGACTAATTGCTGCAGTAGTTCTAAAGGATTTTCGATAAATGAAGTGATAATTGAGTATAAAAGTTTTTGTTTCATGATTTCTTTCTGAAATGTGTGTCAGTTGTTTGAGCAAAGCCATTAGTATCATATGTTCAATGTTAACTTACTTCACTGTACAGAATACTGGTACTTGTAAATTGAGTTCTGAGACTAAAGTGAAAAATTGTTCAAGAGTTGGGTTTTATAAATTATGCATGGTAGGAAAAAACCCAGGTCTGATTGCCTGTGGCAAGTAAATTATACTCTCTGAGTAAGTGAAAAGAGAAGTTCAGTAGCCCGCTTTGCAAGTGAAATTCACCTTGACAGTAGTATTGTGAATCTGTCTGAATGAAATGTTAGCTTGATAAATGATAATCGCTAGTCAGAAGCTATTTCAAAAATTACTGAAGACTGAGGAATTACTTAACCATTGACTTGAGGGCATGGATTAGTTAGGATTCATCTTAGCATGCTTTGTTCTCTTTTGTCCTCTGATTGCCATACTTGCTGCCACATCAACAAGTAATATTTAAGTGTGCCAGCAAGTGAAAACTGGAATTTACTGGCCGACTGGGCAAGTGGATTTCAAAGTTTTTCTCTGTCCTTTTGTGATGTCATGATCAAGTTTCTAAACTTCTCTGTATGATCCTGATACATGTGTAGTTGCTGTAAAGTTTTGAACACAAGGAAGTGAAATATGATACACATTTCTAAGAGCATTTCAGATGATTGACATGTTTCATCTGTAGCTTTATGAAGGTCCCTTATGTACAGTATATAGGACAGTTGCTTGAAGTACAGCTCCAGCATTGTTTAATATGTCGCAAGTGATATGGCAAATCGTGATCAGGGTTGGACACTTAATTTTGAGAGCACTTGCCATTCAGGCGAGTGACCCTCAAAATGCACTTGCCCAGATTAGTTTTCACGCAACCAAAGTTTACCCCCCCACCCCCTTACCCCATTGTCATCATGCTGTAGCCACGGCTTTCGGTTTTTTTCTTTCTTTTCCTCTTCAATGACTTTTGGAACTCTGGAAATACACTTCCACATTTTGGCAACGAATCACTTCACATTTTAAAACTTACCAGTTCAGAGGAACATGCTTTGCTTGCAACGTTGTCGAGCACATGGTAGACCGAGGATTATTACCGTAAAGACTCTTGTATAAGCAGCACTGGTGTATAAGCTGCCCCCTTAACTTTCAAGCATGGTTTTGGAAAGAAAGTAAGAACTCCAAAAAGCACTCGACATGTAAAAAAAGTTTGTCGTTTCTCAGAAGATGTTAACAATAAACTCAACGAAATCTGTGTATTTCCCGTGACATTAATAAGTTAATCAACTTTGAAAATACCTCTTAAAAGCTTCTCTTTAATCAATTCCCTATTCCCTGTAACTGACAACAGTTATCTTCAAATGCTAAAGCCCACAGTTGAAACAAAATGACGGAATTTGAAGGAAAATAAATGCAGGGGAACGATGGTTGTGCCTAAATCCTACCGCTCAGAAGGACAACCGAGAAGTACTAGGAGCGAGTTTCTGAGCCCAGGAGTTTTCGGAAATTTGTCGGCTATTCCAATATGGCGGACTATACTTACTCATAATATGTGAATTGCCGGTGATAAAACTATGTTGATCAACAAGACAAGTACGTTTTCATTTACCTGACATGTTAAGAATAATGTGTAGAGGTTAAAGCAGGGAATTGCTCGGTAAATGCAGTAAATTTTTTAAGGTCTCTTACCGTCTAGTTTGTAAACCATCAAATTTTGTATGCTAACACTGTCACGTCTTGTAGTATAAACACTCATTGTAGAAGTCTTGTAGACGTCTTTGGCTTAGGTACAAGAGTTTTTGAATATGTCTTTCCTTGAAACGAATTATTTTATTGAGCTTTTGATTCGGTGGATCCCTAAATTCAAACTTACTTTGCCTTGTCCCTCTGGCCGGTGGGACCTTGACAAATACTACAGGCCAGAGGAACAACTTGTGTATAAGGTAGGTAAGGTAAAGTAGGTAAAGTCTGCATACGAGCCAAGTGGCCCATCAGGCCGGAGCTTATCCTGGTTTCCTTAGCATTAAGCGACTAGGAGTATTTCTACTCCCCCCTGGATGGGATGCTAGTCCATCGCAGGGTTACCCCCCAGCATTAAATTCGCCGGTACCCATTTATACACCTGGGTGGAGAGAGCCAATGTGAGAGTAAAGTACCTTGCCCAAGAACACAACACAATGTCCCCGGCCTGGGCTCGAACCCGGACCGCTCGACGGAGACAAGCGCACTAACCATGAGGCCACTGCGCCTCCCTGTGTATAAGGTAATTGGACTTAAGTCCATGCACAGTTTTATTTGTAAAATAGTTTTATACATTGTCCTTTACTCTCATACTACACTAGAATCACTCTACAGTAATATTTTCAGTGTTCTGTGATCTTATCCCTCTGGCCAGTAGGATCTTGAAAATACTATCAACCAGAGGGACAGCTTGTGTTTAAGGTCATTGGACTTAAGTGTATGCACAGTTATATTTGTAGAATACTTTAATCCATCGCTCTTTAATTTTATATTACACTTCAATCACTCTACACTTAAATATTTTCAGTGTTCTGTGATCTTGTCCCTTTGGCCTGTAGGATCTTGACTGGGGCAGGGGGGGGGGGACTTAAGGAATTTCTGGGTGGGGATGTGCCGCTGGGACCCTGGACCCCTTAGCCTATACCAGAGCTAATTCTGCTGAATTTTGCTACCCTATACTAGAGTAAACTCCCCTATCCTAGAGTAGCTGTTTTCCAGAAACTGATGTCACTAGCACAGTTTAAAGCAAAGCCATAACAAAACCTTATACTACAATCGCTTCTCTCTTAAAAAGGGATTTAATGCTGAGCAACGCCAAGCACATATGTATGCGTCATCAACAATATTCTTTAATATTAACCTGTATTTATACCACCAATTTCTGTCTGAATTCCGATTTTCAACAGTTAATAATATCCAGTAGCGTTTTATGATAGTCATCTATCAACGCTGTTGAGGCTGAGTTGTGAAAATTTAAAGTTGCCGATTTCACTTTTTTATATTTTTGAATAGCAGTTCCTGGTTTCCTTAGTCTAGATAAAATTATCAACCAACTGGTCAGTTTCGTGAAAAATGATACCCTGTTCTAGATCCAATCGCTCTGATTTATATACCCTATGCTAGAGTAAACTGCTGGAAAACGATACCCTTCACAGCGGCACATACCTACATAGCCCATATATGGCAGCCCCCGGCCCCCCGCCCCCCCCCGATCTTGAAAATACTATCAGCCAGAGGGACAGCTTGTGTGTAATGATGGTAACTGGACTTAAGTTCATGCACAGTTTTATTTCTAGAATATATGAATGTTATGCGTAGCACCAGGGACACAAATAGTGAAACAGAGAATTAACTCTGAAGTGTAAATTAAAGTGCTACTTAAACCCATGAATAACCCACTGGGCATTAGCCCTAGTAAAGGGAAACAGGGAACCACATGAGGCAAAGAAAAAATCCTGGTAATTACAAGGGCAAAAATAAATGCTAGGGCAAAGTCATGATTTTTTAAATAGTGCACTGACCTTTTGAACCAAACTCTTTGTCTACTCTCCAAATAATAAATTTACTTATGTCTGTGTCATATTTAGAAATCACCCTACATACTTCATTGTACATGGACACAAATATTCCTTTATCAGGAGACAAAGAATCTTGTAAACTACTTGAAGAATCCATCACTCAGTGTCCAAGCATGTGGCTTTGATGTGATCACTACCACAGGGAATTTTCCACTTATTTCGTGTCAATTTCATCACATGTTATTTACCGGTACATTGTCTGAGACTAGTTACCAGGGGTGGAAGATTATTAGCTGTGTTAGCCATATCATAAGGACCCCAATAAGTTTAACAACTTTCTTTTTGTTGGAGGGGAGGGGGGGTGGTGAACCGGGGGTCAGAACCTCCCGCTTGTCATACTCTATTCTCCTGCTTCGCATACCTTTGATCTCCCACCCTTGTTAGTTAGCTCTTGTCCCCTGTAAATAAGGAGACTCAAAGTACATACCTGCCATTTAGCTGCGCAAACTTTGGGGTTTCTTGTCCTTTTTTCCTTTGTTTTCAGCCTTGCTCATCTTTCTCCCGTCTTTTGACAGGTTAAGTGACATTTCATGACCTATGATGTCACGACCTAAGGGTTTCCAATTTTACTAGAAGTAGGCCTGAGTTTTTTGCAGCTCAAAGTTGAATTTTTATTTTTCCTTCAGTCCAGAAGTCGCAAAATAAGTTAAATGTAAGGCAAAAAACATTTTGGGTCCTTGGTTTTTGAAAGTGTTTGATATTACGTATATATGATTCCCACCTTCTTAAAACTTCCACTTCCTGTCCCCTATTCTACTGGTCTCCTGCCCCCCCCCCTTCCTGTCCCCCAGAGGGGGTCCAAAATTTATTTACAGAGTAACTGGGGTTACACTTTGTTATTTAGAAAGCCTCATCATATTTTTAGAATTTACTTGTCCTTAAATTATATACAGGAGGGAAATACACTAGAAATGTTGCAATGCGAATGGATTTGTGAGTATGTCAGGTCAGTGTCCTTTAAGCAGTACATTTTGGTTAAATAAAGGATTTCCTGGAAACTATTTTGTTTAAATTAAAGTAAAACAAAAAAAGACAATAGAAATAAATTTTTGTTACTTTGTGTCTATTCCATGAACAAAATAGTCTTACAATGCTAAGGAATAGTATCCAATTCTTAAAGTTTAAGACTCCTTATACAGAGATTCCTCTATCCTTACACAGAGTATTAAAGTCACAAATATGCATTGATGTCTACAAATGAGCCCACTGACCATATAAGAAATGCATCCCACTGCCTGACACTCTGCTTCACTTGGAGTCAATGGAAAATTAATTTTATTAAAGCATTGAAATCAAGTGTGTGATAACCTTCAATATTCTAACCTCTTTTATGACTAAAAGAATAAGAGGAATGCATCAAAATATTCTGCAAATAAAACTGTGCATGAACTTAAGTACACAAGCTGTCCTCATGGCCGGTAGTATTTTCAAGATCCTACCAGCCAGAGGGACAAGATCACAGAACACTGACAATATTTAACTGAAGAGTGATTCTAGCGTAGTATAAAAATGAAGATCAATGTATCAAACTATTCTACAAATAAAAGTGTGCATGGACTTGAGTCCAATTACCTTTTACACAGCTGTCCCTCTGCCGAGTAGTATTTTCAAGATCCCACCAGCCAGAGGGACAACATCACAGAACACTGAAAATATTTAACTGTAGAGTGATTATAGTGTAGTATAAAAATAAAGAAATATGATCAAACTATTCTACATAAAAAAAACTGTGCGTGGACTTTCGCCCAATTACCTTATACACAAGCTGTCCCTCTGGCCGGTAGTATTTTAAGATCCTACCGACCAGGGGGACAAGATCACAGAACACTGAAAAATTTCAAATGTAGAGTGGTTCTAGTGTAATATAAAAGTAAAGAGCAATGTATCAAACTATTCTAGAAATAAAACTGTGCATGGACTTAAGTCCAGTTCCTGTCCTTATACACAAGCTGTCCCTCTGGCCTGTAGTATTTTCAAGATCCTACTGGCCAGAGGGACAAGGTCACAGAACACTGAAAATACTTAACTGTAGAGTGATTGAAGTGTAATATAAAAGTAAAGAGCAATGTATCAAACTATTCTAGAAATAAAACTGTGCATGGACTCAAGTCCAGTTATGTACCATCCTTATACAGAAGCTGTCCCTCTGGCCGATTGTATTTTCAAGAACCTACAGGCCAGAGGGTCAAGATCACAGAACACTGAAAATATTTAACTGTAGAGTGATTGAAGTGTAATATAAAAGTAAAGAGCAATGGATTAAAGTATTCTACAAATATAACTGTGCATAGACTGAAGTCCAATGACCTTAAACACAAGCTGTCCCTCTGGTTGGTAGTATTTTTAAGATCCTACCGGCCAGAGGGACAAGTTCACAGAAAACTGAAAATATTACTGTAGAGTGATTCTAATGTAATATAAAAGTAAAGAGCGATGGATTAAAGTATTTTACAAATATAACTGTGCATAGACTTGAGTCAAATGGCCTTAAACACAAGCTGTCCCTTTGGCCGATAGTATTTTCAAGATCCTACAGGCCAGACGGACAAGATCACAGAACACTGAAAATATTTAACTGTAGAGTGATTGAAGTGTGATATAAAAGTAAAGAGCAATGGATTAAAGTATTCTACTAATAAAACTGTGCATAGACTTAAATCCAATGACCTTAAACACAAGCTGTCTCTCTGGTTGGTAGTATTTTTAAGATCCTACCGGCCAGAGGGATAAGATCACAGAACACTGAAAATATTACTGTAGAGTGATTCTAGTGCAGTATGAGAGTAAAGGACAATGTATAAAACTATCCTACAAATAAACTGTGCATAGACTTGAGTCCAATTACCTTATACACAAGCTGTCCCTCTGGCCGGTAGTATCTGTCAAGATCCTACCGGCCAGAGGGACAAGGCAAAATTGCAAAGTAAGTTTGAATTCGGGGATCCAACGAATCAAGAGCTAAATAAAATAATTCGTTTCAAGGAAAGACGTATTCAAAAACTCTCGTGCCTAAGTCAAAGACGTCTACAATGAGTGTTTATACTACAAGACATGACAGTGTTAGCATACAAAATTTGACGGTTTACGAACTAGACGGTAAGATACCTTAAGAAATCTACTGCATTTACCGAGCAATTCCCTGCTTTAACCTCTACACATTATTCTTAACATGCCAGGTAAATAAAAATGTACTTGTCTTGTTGATCAACATAGTTTTACCACAGGCAATTCACATATTATGAGAAAGTATAGTCCGCCATATTGGAATAGCCGACAAATTTCCGAAAACTCCTCGGCTCGGAAACTCGCTCCTAGTACTTCTCGGTTGTCCTTCTGAGCGGTGGGATTTAGGCACAACCGAGAACAATGCAAAACGTTTGCTTAGTAACCACACACTTATTTAAGGAGGGAAGTCTGAACATGGAAACATTTGCTTTCGCATCAGCTGTTCATGGATATCATGTTTATCAAGACCTGTATAAGTCATAAATCGGAGAAAAACTTGTTTCTAAACAAGAGTTAAACAACCCACAAACACGGCATGAAAGTAGTAAAGGGCGATGTAACGGCTGGCCATTCGCCTCGCAAGTTTTCCCGAATTGCGTGGTATTTTCTTGCACATAATGAAGAAATCAGTGTTGCATTGAAGTGATCGGTCGCAGAGTAAACAACAGGTTTCGTTATGTTTAATCGCTTTCTACTGACGGTTTTCAGTTCAATTTGTGGCAACAACAAGCCAGTTTACTCTCTCTGAAAGGAATGGTCTTGTGTATAAGCCGCACCCGTGATTTATGGCCCAAAAACTTAAGCAAAAAGATGCGGCTTATACATGAGTCTTTAAGACCTTAAATCCCAAGAAATCACAATAGAGGCACTTACTTTATATTTCAAATAGTTTTTTATGGACGAATTTTCGTGAGATCCCTGCAGTTTGCAGCCAAACGGGTCTTCTTTTCAGGGGCGGTTCCAGCTTGCGTGCCATGTTTACCTGATCACCGATGGCTCAATAGTGACCAGCAGTATCACGGGAGGGGCAGCTGTACACAGGCTACATGTGTTATGTAATTATCACTACGAGGAAGCTATTATTGTAAGTTTACTTTTTTGCAATCCCAATGTTGCGCTTCAGTGCCAATTTATTGGACAGTTTTGAATATAAAACTTTGCAAAATAGAAATGGACAATGATAAGTTTGTGTTTAGAAATTTATTGGCAAGGCGGAATGTAAAAAACATCATTTATTTTGCAGTTTAATTAATTTCTTGGCGATAAAAAATCACACTTGCCAAACAGGTGAGTGAACTGTGATTTGTGCTCGCCCAACACTTAAGATGCTTGCATGGGTGAGCAGGCGAGTGCTAATGTCCAACCCTGCAAATTATAATGCAGTTTACATTCTCCACACATTCGCCTGATTAGTGGAAACCCTATGTTTTGTAAGATATGTTTAGAGCCCATGGTTAAGTTTATATTGCTTCTTGCATGTTAAATCTAAGTCATACATGTAAGGTGTAGAAGAAACCAATATTAGGCCATGTTTGTGAATTATGCTGTCATACCCCTGCACCCTTGAGTCAGGTAGTTTGGAGAACACTCGGCATTAAAAATGTTTGCCAACATGGTTCATGTTTTCTAAACCCTCTTCTATGACCTCAATTCTACTCCAGTTGAGTTAAGTGCAATACACTGAGCATGACTTTGGGTTCTTCACTTGTCAATTATGATTAAATGCTGCAGTTATGTAGTAATACTAAAAATTCTCTTCTTTTTAATCTTGATCATGTAGTTACTAGTTATGTTGCACATCTGACTTGTACCTGCAATGAACAAAAGAAGGCAGAAATTTCATATTTTACATTGTTATTAAATTTGAATCATTAATAAGAGCATTTTTAGATTGGCATGTTATATGTCAGTTCAGTCTGGACAACTTAATGAATACTTTCTTAAATGAATTCTATATTACACTATGCCAGCATTTCTAGTCCATGCATGTACATTTAAACCTGCATGCATTTATGACTGATACCTCTGTCTGTTATGATAAGGCATCCCATATTAAGTGGGTGTCTATAAAGCAGGATTTTTCAGTACCAGTAAACACAGTCAACAGTGTCTTAAACTAACAATTTTTTATTTTTAATTTCACAGCAAATAATGCCACTTTGCTTGCCAAACTGGCAAGTGATGCCACTCCAAGTTTGCCATCTGGCAGCAGCATTACAAAAACAGAAACTTCAGCTTTGTCCGTTTCAAGAACAAGGACATTCAATAGTCAAAGAACAACAGTTCTTTTAAAAAGTTCTCAACATGTTGGTGCTAGTCAAACTAGCACTAATGTTGTTTCGAGTACTGTTAGTTTGAAATATTCTATAAATACCTCAGTAGTGTCTTTCTCATCTCTTAATCTGAAAAGTTCAAGCATCCAACAGCTGCAAATATCTGAAATGTCTCCTTCTGCAGTAAACCTATCAAATGTTGTTAGTGCTACAAGAACGTTGTTGACACACACATCATCTACACTAGGAAAATCAATTTTCAGTCAAAGCCAATTGTCTCACACGTTGACTGTTAATGGTTCTTCAACAGAATTGCGTAGTTCGTCAATAGCAGGATCATTGTCTGCTCAAAACGCAAACTCTCTTATGGTTTCATCAAGTTCAGTTACCATGGCAACAAAAAGAACATTGACAACAAGTCCTTTAACTAGTAGCATGTTAACTAATGCGTCAAACATTGCCACTAAAACCTTTTCAACTCATGGAATGTCACTTACAAGCTTAGCAAGTACAACTTCAAAATCTTTTGCTGAAAGTAAAATGTTCAGTGCGAGTGATTCTGTTGCACTGAAGTCAGTTACCATGCATGATACGCCAGTCTTGATGAATTCTAGTGCTCAATCAGTAAATGCTACTGTAATGTCAACAACTGTCCCAACCATAAAGACAACAATAATTGCACCATTTGGAAGCTCTACAGGACTTGTCAACCAAACAAGAGCTGTTGCTGATTCATCAGCTGTCTTGCCTTCAGATGCGCCAAGTCTTAACGAAACAGTTTCTACATTGAAAACATCTGGCTTGTTACCATCTGCTACTGCTCCTTCACAAACTTTGGTTGGTGTAGGAGTTGAATCCTCCGTAACTACAGCTGCAGGTGAAAGTGTCATGGCTTCCCAAAATACCACAAGTCAATCATTATCAGCCACAGTGTCACGTGCTGGAGTTTTGTCTTCCATAGCAACAGCCTCTGGGGAAGAATCAAGTCTGTTGGTATCACCAGCGGCTTCTTCAAGCTCTGCAACAGAAGGAATCATATCACCCACACTAACAGCTATCGGCAAAAGTCTAAGCTCAGCACCATCTGGGGCATCATCAAGATTGGTGTTCTCGCGACCAAGTCAATCAAGCTTGATGGGTGGATTCACTCTCACATTGGAAGCTGTAACATCATCTAGGTCAACTGTAGAAACAGTGACATCTGCAGCAGAATCAGTCACTCCAAACAAGACATCTCCAGATGAAGGGTTCATAGTCACTTCTTATTCTACTCCTTGTTACATCTATTATGTGGTGGAAAAGACTGTTTTTCCTGTTACAACTGCCAATCACAGTGCAGCTTTATCAACATCAACCACCCCTAAGATAACTTTAGACATTGCAAGTGCTTCCAGAATGCTGTCAGGATTGCCTTCAGTGACATTAACACCTACCATTGCCATGACAACCCAAGCTAGTGAAACACAGAGCCAGGTGGTTGGTTCATCTGTTGCACTAACATCCTCAACCGGCGTGTTAGGAGTCTCGGCAGACAGCAGCATGATCACGCCCTCCTCATCAACATTGAAACGCATGTCAAGTAAAGTTTCTGTTTTGTCATCTGAAGCAGTCACAAAGGCTATGGTTATGGCCACAAGCAAAGTGGTCAGTACATTTCAAACAGGCATACTTTCAACTAGGGTGGAGTCTACACCATCACTGTCTGGTGCATTAGCCATTTCTCGTGTCACCTCCACAGTGTTGGAATTGCAGAGTACATCCCTGAAAAGCAATGCTTCGAAATCTAGTACAATGACTTTGTTTGGTAGCTTCACCCCAATAGTTGCCACTCCTAGTGTTTCAGAGATGAAGAATGTGACCTTACCCTTAATAACTGCTACTTCATTGTCAATTATACAAGCCACCACTAAACATCAGAGTCTTCAATCCTCTCCTAGAAGTTCTTCTGTCATGTCTAGAAGTTCAGCCAAGGCAACAGCATTGGTCCCCACTGTTGCCAAATCGCTTTCATCTCAAAGTGTCATTTCTACTAGGGCTGTTAGCTCAGTCTCGCTGGTCATCTCCAGTGATAGCAAACCAGTAACCACACAATCCTCTGATCGATCTCTTTTGCCAACTAAGAGTGCAAGTATCATCCAAACCAATGCTTCATCTGTGACACCAACAATGACCTTTTCTGGAACTTCAAGTGAAAGTCATGTTGCATCAAGTCCATCACAAATTACAAATGTTTTGGAACCTTCCGATGTGTTAATGGGGAATAGCACAAGAATGTCTCTTGTGCCATCTGCTACAATGAGTGAAAATCTTCTCTCTTTTGCTTTCCACCAAACTTTAACAAACAGCATTTCCTCTCCTTCTGTATTTCGGAGCTCATTGGCAACGGTAAATCAAGACAGAACCTTTACAACTGTTACAGTGTCAACACAAGTTAGTTTGGTTCCTACTGAAACTAGCAAAGCCAGCTCCTCAATTGAACGTGTTGTTCAGTCCAGTACCATGGCTCTAGATGATTCGTTTGCTTCTGGTGTAGAGATGCTTTCATCCTCAAACATTCACACATTGACAAATGCTACTCCAGTGATGGTAACACCATCAACAGTAGTATCCAAAGAAGGTGCTATGAGTACTCAAGTTGGAAGCAGCCGTGAAGTTGTCTCGTCAAGTTCACCATCAATTGCAGACAACAGAACTTCGTCGGTAGTGGCTATAGTAAGCATCCCAATTAGAACCAGTACCCAAGTTGCTGCGTTGAGTTCAAATTCACAGGCAGAGAATAAAACGTCTGCCTCCAGCGCACAGTCTTTTCCATCTTCTGGTATCCACATGCCATCTAGTGTTAGTACTAGCGTTCAAGAACCTCGTTCGTCAGTGCTGCTGTCTTTGTCTGCAACACCTTCTAAAACAGGTGTGATTGGTGTTCCAACTAGCAGCAGTATTCACGTTGCTCTGTCAAGTTCATTTTCACGGGCAGACAGCAAATTGTCTTCTGTAGAACACCTATCATCGTCTTCGTTTCCAATGGAGGCTTCGTCAGCTGTGTCATCTGGCAAAAGGCGCAGAAAGAAACGAGACGTTGGTAATACAACCAGCACAACTTTAATTGTTCATTCTTCATCAGATGCTGTGCTAACAAGTTTATCAACAGGAACAGTGGCCTCTGCAAGCCAAGGTTCCAGTGTATTACATGTAGCTTCAATTGCACCATCTTCAGCGATGGTCACTCAGACACTGCAAGTAAGCAATAGTGTGTTGCAGTCAGTTAAAAGAGGAAGTACCCATGGCCTTGTACCTACATCAGTGATGAGATCATCTGGGCCGTTGGAAAGTGCTTCAGGATCACCCTCCTCCGAGTCGGTATCAGCAAGCTTCAGTTCATCGAAGAAGACTAAATCTTCTTCAATGCCGCCGGGAAACGCCACTTCAACTGTTGTGCTTCCTTCAGGTTCACTCAGCACCAGCTCTGTTTCAGGGCCAGTGCTCACTATTAATACTGCGGTTGTTTCATCGGTAATTGTTAAGGTAACAGGGAGTACAACAAGGAGTTTTCATTCATTGCCATCGCAACAAGCTAACGTCACAAGAGGTCGTACTGGTTCTGTTACACAAAGCCCATCATCAGCTACCTTACATGTGGACCTAACGCCAAGTGGAACTCTTACGCGGCCTCATAGTGTGCTTGTGTCATATTCAGGCAAGGAAAGCTCCTCATTACAAGCGTCAGAAGCTGTGAAAAGCACGACTGCCCATACTAACTTGTCTGTAACAAATGTTGTGGATACATTGACGCCATTGCAAACTACCGTTGCGCTTAGCGCCAAGGTTACATCATCACCTTCATTATCACTTGGCTTAGTGACGTCCTCTGTGGTGTTGGGTAACAGCACTTCAACTTTAGCTCAGTCAGTTGTAAGTGAGTCGTCAAGGGTACAAAGCTCTTCAGTGGGTGTTATAATCTCGTCTACGTTTGTGGATGATGGGACTTTACCTTCAACATCTTCCTCGGACTTCGAACCATCCTCATCTACAGTGCTTGGAAATAGCACTTCAACTTTACCGCTCTCAGTTACAAGTGTGCCGTTAAGTATAAAGAGTCCTTCTTCAGCTGTGGTCGTGTCATCCACATTTGTCGATAATAGAACGTTACCTTCAACTTCTTCCCAATATTTGATGCTTTCGCCTGCTATTTTGAGCGACATTGCTTCAAGTTTAGCTCAATCCACCACAAGCATGAATCAGGCATCTACATTGATAGGAAAGACAATTGTAACAGCATCCACCTCAAGTGCTTCACCAGATATGAGTTCCTCTTTTGTGGTTGTCGTTCCTTCTCCATCTTCAGTCTCATCAAGTTCTATTCAGCCACATGATGAATCAAGCATAACTGTCCTTTCTTCATCTCCCCAACAACCTAGCATTAGAAGTGTTACTTCATCAACCGTCAGTAGCCCTCCTTTAAGAAGTATGTCTGTGGCGTCAACTATTCTGCATGGTTCCAGTGAGATAACAAGTTCACCTAGTCCGTCATCACTGGCCCCACTGTCAAGCCCCACCACTGACCAATCGAGCCAGGCAGTTTCAAGTTCAGTACTAATTCAGCCATCACCCTCAGCCGTACAAAGCAGCGAGGTACAACAGACTGTAGTCAGTTCATCTGTGCAAATCTCTTCAAGCTCTCGTGTTTATCGACCTCCTCTAGTGACCATATCAAGTCTTGGAATCTGCTATGTTGTGTACACCACCAGGATTGTGCAGCCCAGTTTGGTATCCACACCACCGGTCAACATGTCTTCTACATCTTCCGTTATCATCTCATCTACAGTTTCAGTTAACGTATCATCGACGGCTTCAGTTAAAGTGAGCTCCACACGTGTATTGTCAGTTGTAATTCAGTCATTGCATACCACTGTCACGAGTACACGAGTGTCACCATCGGCATCACTTAATACCAGCTCAGTAGTTCTACAGCCTACCCTTGAGGTTAATGCCTCACGGTCAAAATTTTCCCAAGTTCTGTCTACTTCATTACAGGTAACTGTCACGGTAAAGCCAAGCAGGAGCTCGTCCAGTGTCATAATCAGCTCAACTATACCTGGGGTTAACTCGACCACCTCGCTTCCAGTTATGGCATCACCGACGCTTATAGTCAGGTCAAGTGAAAGCTTAAGTGTTCAAAAGTCATTTAACACCATTGCGGTCAGTACAGTGCCCAGCGTGAAGGAGACATCTCTTTCTACGTCCGCTCATCTGCCGTCTACCCAAGTACCCACTAGTCAAGTGATTTCGCCAACACCAACAGTTTCCAAAGAGGTATCAAGTTCTGTGACTGTCCCTCCAACCCAACCACCAGATCCTTCGCTGTTATTAGAAGCAATCTTTAAGGTGCCTGCAGATACAAATATTCAGTCAGAGAAATTTAAAACAGACCTGGAGGAAAGGCTCGCAGATGCTTATCGCTTTGCCCAGTTGTCTCGTAGAAGGAGGAAGAGAGCAACACCAGAGTTCAATGCAACTGTAAGTACCAAAGTGTTTATCGTGATTTTTTTTCCACAGGTTAAAGATTACTGTTAACGGCAATATTGTGGTCCCAAAAACACCATTGCTGTGCATGGTATTTTGCCAGGTCAGAGCTCCTCAAGAATTTGTTTTCTGTCCTTGTATCAGTCAGTCAAGATTAAATCCATTTCTCCCACACATAGCAACTTTTCTGCAAGGTCGAAGTCATACATTTTGAGATGATTCTGTTTTGAGCCAACTGCTTTAAAATTAAGTGAAACTTCGCAGGAACACGAAATACTTTCAGCGGCCTGGTTACACATCTGCGAATGATATTAGCACCTCAGTACTCAAGCACAAGCCTTCACGAACAACACGAGCTTGTTTAGTCGTTTATAACGTTTTCTCTTCTTCCAACAGATTGACAGCATACAGCGTGTAAACAATGAAGGGGACGTCAGTGTGACATTTTTTATCACCCAAGATGGTCAACGCGTGCCAGCCTCCGAAGCGGCTCAAAACTATCAGAAGTTATCCAAGGCCCAGCTGGGATCATTCATCGATTTAGAAGTGAGTGTGCCCCATGCCCCACCGGGGGCAATAAGGACTAGAGAGTGTCAATTTTGGAAATACCTCCTGTAATCTCTGGAAAATGCTATCCTCTTTTGAACAGATTGCAAAATTGGGAAATAGGTTTAATATGCTGTTGTTAAAACTAGTCGCTTGAAATAAGTGTTAAATATTAAACCCATTTTTAATGAATATTTTTAGGTTGTCAGCTTACCAGAAGCACTGGTTGTGCCAACAACCCCACCGCTTCCAGCATATGTACTGGCGTCCTTGCTAATCCAGGACTCGGCCAGTAACAACGTCTCTAATGCAGCAAACAAGAAGAAGTTGGAAGTCAACTTGGCTTTGTATTACAAGGAACAGAAGCAGCTGACAACCACAGTTACAGCCAGTGTAAGGCTTGTCTGATCTTAGACCGCACCCTAAGTCGCGATTAACCAATCTAAAGCCTTTTGTACTGTCCCAAGGTCCTTTGATTTCAAGGCACTGACAATCCAGTACAACACAATGCAAATTGAACTGTTTTGTTTGTTTTAATACTGATCGGGATCCATTGCGATTTTCAGATCAAAACAATCCTCCATGAACCGAATGAAATTGTCTACCTGGAATTTTACATCTCTGTTAGCGACCAGGCAGTGAATGCAAGCGATGTCGTGGAAACGTTTAAAGTTCCCAACGTAAACCTGCTCACAGCAAAGCTTGAATTTCAGGTTAGTAGAGTTCATATTTTGCAGTGCTTTTATTATATGATGTGGTATGGTTCTTTCTTTGCTCCCAAGCACGTTGAGAGAGAATGCGTTGTTTTTCTGTGCGTCTTGAGTGCTTGTTTCAGTGTAAACGGAATCTGCACAAACGAGTGGAGTGGTGGAACTCGGAACTTTCTGAGTTATCCCTCGGTTATGGCAAAATAGCAAGACCTTCGTGACTGGATTTTAACTCGATTCTCGCGTCGTTCTTTTGACAGGTTTTAGTCCAGGTTTATATCCCAGACTCCCTAACGGCCTCGGAAGCTGATTACGTCATCATAGGGATCCATGTGCCAAATGATCAGGATGTAACAATCGCCGCGTTTAGAAGCGACTTGGCGGACAAACTTGTCAAGTTGTACCAGAAAGCCAAAGGCCAGACAAATTCACGCAGGAGGAAAAGAAGCGGAAGTACTATTGTGACTGTAAGTATAACTTTTTTTTAATGATTTTATCTTTATTGGTTTCCTGCACTACTATTAACCTACTTTACATTGGTTTCCATAGTTACTTCAGTTAACGTTTGTCTCTTGTATGTACTTTCATGCAAGGCATTCCTCTTTTGGGAGGAGCATTTTTTCGTAGCTAACAATCAAAACTCTCTATTCCGTACTTAAATAAAACTTTATTAACAAAGACAGAGAGGTGAATAGCTTGGTTGTGCATCTTACTAGTGTATATGTAGTACTTCATAAATAAGATCGTGTAATTAAATTTCTTTAATATTTATTTTTCGTAAGGGCCAGATATGATACCAAATAATTTCTCTTCAATTGTGGGTGCAAATTTCGAGTTGTTGGCAGCGTTAAACCAGTCAATTACATTGTTTACAAAAATCTTTACAAATTGACAGTAATTGAAAGTGTGCTCAATTGAATCTTTCTCACCACAGTAGAGACATTCATCATCCGCTTTAATGCCATATCGATGAAGCTCCTTTTTAGTAACTACAATCCTATGAATTAATTTGAACTGGAATTCTTTCAATTTTGTTTTCTTGCAAATATCTTTTAGGGAGGTGAAGACTGTAAGTATAACGACATTTTGTCAATTGTCCCCCGTAATGGCACGATAACTTGACCTCTTGCAGTAGCCTGATTTCAATTTTTCTTTTTCGCCAGATTAAGGACATTGTCAAGAAAGCAAGTTCCAACCTATCGGAGGCTGACGTTACCTTCTTCGTGTATGACGCAGGGAAAGTGGCGAATGCCAGTTATGTGGTATCCGTTATGAATCGACTCAGTACCGGTGACATGACCACAGTTACCAGGCCTTACGCGGTATGATTTACTCTATCGCCAATAAGGTTCCGCGCTATACTCATCAATGGCTAAAGAACTACGTGTTTTTGAAAGAACCAAGGTTTTCTCAAGGCCAAGAAGTTAGAGAACGTTTTCAGACAATTAAGAGACAGAAGTAACGCCACGGATGGCGTCTCTTGAAAAATTGAGAGTTTCTTTTGTAATTCTGTAATTAACCATCGTTATTCTGATTTTTTCCTTGTTACCTCTTTAATATTTTGCTATCTTTGTAAAGAGCTGTCTTGTGATTTCGCTGAAATTCGGTGTAATTTGGCTTATCAAATGACATTTAGTACACGAAAGTCGACTTGCTTCAGTCAACCTTGCAGTTTCGATACAGAAATGTAATTACGACTTTATATTTTAATCCGAACTGTAAATTTAATCTAAGGCACCTATTTTGCAGGTTCTTTCTGCGCCAAGACCAGCATTTGTGCCAACAGTTCCCACGGAATTGACGCCAACTGTTGCTGCGACGCCGATCAAGTTGTGGATTATTCCAGCGGTTATCGGTCCGATTTTACTCATCATCGTTATTATATTGCTGATTTTGTGGCGATGGAAGAAGGGTGCTCCGAAATCTAAGGTCGAGCCAGACACCATCAGAATGTTGGAAACTAACAAGAGAAAGGTAAGTATATACAAACCTACAACGAACGAGTGTTCCAGTTAATACCATTATGGCTAAATTGACCAATCACTTTCAACGGAACAGACCTAAAACACCACCGACTTGTCAAACACTCTCACGACTCTGAAGATGACTTCCGCTTAGGCTGTTTTAACATCAGTCACCAACAACAATTCTTTTCAGAGCTACCCTCACCCGGACGATCACATTATACCAACTACTCAGTGGAAGTCATAAGCTTAAACCGTTTACTTGGAAAAGTTAGCATTTCTAAGGATTCGGTTGATACATATATTTAATTGTAGGACTGCAAAATCTTCCTGGTGTGGAGGGACGGCGTTGTCGTTTTCGTGGTCGCTCTAAAAGGACTGTGACCTGGTGCCCCCGAGCCTCGCTTCCGACTTTTGCAAACTGCTAGCTATAAAATCTCTACGAAGATAACTTGTTACAGAGATGCTATGTCGACATCCAATTTATGTCACCATGTTCATTGAACTTGCAGTCATTTTGCAAAGCCTTGTGCCCCCAGCACCAAAAAAAACCTTCGTTTTAAAAATACTCGTTGAATAGGTCATTTCCGAATTGCCTTTAGCCTTGTTCTCAAATTCGAGTTTTGGTGGCCATCCTTTCAACTGAAAATGAGATTTCATTCACATGGAAATGAAACTTACTTTCATATGAATCGTTGTGCAGCAGGCCTCGGTTTGATAGGGGGACCTAAAGCAACTCGGAAATGCGCTATTGTGATATGTTGGCAGGAAGTTTTTAATTTATTTTTCCTTGTTTTTTAGCCGGTTCAAGGGTTCGACGTAGCTCGGCACACTGAGCAAGGAGTGTCAGGCATGAAGACAACAGCCTTCATGTCAACTTTCCATCCTGCTGTTGATGATGATGAAGAAGCTGCCATACCAGTAAAGCGCGAGACATCACTGCGAAGGAAGGTCCAAAAAAGGCCAATACAGAAACCTCTCGTCAAAGAACAGAGGCAGTAAGTAGAGCACTTGGAATAACCTGTAGTGTCTGGGTAAAAGATATCCAAATATAACAGTTCGGTTGTTACTTACCATGGGCGGTTTCAAGTCGGTTTATTTCATAAGTTCCTCTGTTATCGGTGTCTGGCAAAATAACATACTTATTAGCCACAATAGCGTTGTTTACCGACCAATCGTTTGGTATAAGCTTTGAAGAACAAGTCCGCGCAGAAAAAATATCATTCCGGAAAGGGCTTACGTTTCACAGCTTTTTTGGCGATATTAAGTGATAGGGAAGTAAGAAAGATCTGAAGCTTTGAAATCCCAAATAGACGGTGCACTCTTCCCTCAGCATTCATGGCTACCTAAAGGCTGCATCTTGCGGTTCTTAATTCGAATATTGCTTCAAACATATAGACTGTGTGACAGTGTGCCTATTCTGGAAAATATTTACTTAAGTGACGTTGAATCCATCTTTTTTCGTGCCAGGCAAAATCCCGCATACCATGAAGAAGAGGAAGAGGAAGAGGAAGGAGAAGAGAATGAAAGCGTGGTATCTGTCACGCCTCCGGGAAGCACAGAGACGTTAACAAGAGAGAGAATCACTGCAAAACCATCACCAGCCTTTCGGACGACTCCCGCTGAGCCACAAAGGCCTGCGGAACCGTCTGAACTGGGCATCAGCGAAGAAGACAGTGAGCTCTCCGAGGACGAAACCGAGTCTGAACCCGAAAGTGTGCCACAACCCGAACAGGTAATGATTAGAAAGGAAGTATCTCGGAGGAAAAAAATAAAGGGAAAACACAAAACAGCTGCAGAATAAAATCTCAGTCAGTTTATTTAACGTTTTGTAGGTTAAGTCGCGTCGCGTACTGCCAAGAAAACTGAAGCCATCAAAATTGCAGACATGAAAAATCATGGTGGCCAATCAATGTGAAGGTGACTGTCGTCTCGCTTAACCTTAATGTATACACCTTGATATGTATATATGAAATAATTCATATTTGAACTGCGGTTATAGATGCAAGTGAAGTATGATCCTCGCAGTAAATTTTCCAATTTAAGCAACTGGAAAGAAGAAGCCTGAAAAAAATCAGGGCTTCAACGGGATTCGAACCCATGACCTCCGCGATACCGGTGCGATGCTCTACCAACTGAGCTATGAAGCCACAATTTTTTTCAGGCTTCTTCTTTCCAGTTGCTTAAATTGGAAAATTTACTGCGAGGATCATACTTCACTTGCTTGCATCTATAACCGCAGTTCAAATATGAATTATTTCATATATACA
>CM042751.1:8665160-8682660 GCA_022496165.2 Catalaphyllia jardinei
AGATTAAAAAATAAAGATTTAACTGGTAGTCATACTCTACTTGTTTCAAATAATATGGCTTATAGAGTAGAAAAAGCTAGAAAAAATGGAACTGGTGCTCTTGTTAAAATTCCAAAGACTAATATTAGAAAACAAACTGGGTATGGTATTGCAAGTAGTATATTACCAGTATTGAGAAATTATGGACCTATGCTTGCTAAAACTGCTGGTTTATCAGCTCTTGCTGGTGGTGTAAGTGAAGGTGTTAGACAGATTGTAAAAAAAATAACTGGTGGTCAAATATTTAGAGTACCAAATGGTGAGCTACATAAACTTGCAATTATGAGTGAATTGCTTACTAAACCACAGATTAGAGATTTAGCTGATGCTTATAATAATAATATGGATTTAATGTTTAAAATTAATAAAAAGCAAGTGGGTAATGGTATAGGTACTATTTTAGCAAGTATTGGAATACCAATGCTTATAAGTGCATTAAAAGGAGGAGCAATTATGCCAATGAGTGTAGCAAGAGCAGAATATCCAATGAGACCACCTCCATTCTATGGTACATGGGGTGAGGGTGGACCAAGAGTTGGTAAACCACCTTCTAAAGGAGGTGGTAAAAAAAAAAAGAACTGGGAAAAAGAAGCAGCCTATTATTACTAGGAAAAAAATTAAAGTTTAAAAAAACAGTTCCATTAAGTAATTTTGATCTTTTAGAATGGTGTAAATATTTAGGTATTCCTATTAAAGATGTATTAAGTAGAGATGTTACAATACCTCATAATCATAAATTAGCTATATTTATCTATAATTTAGAACCACATTATATGAGTGGATCTCATTGGGTTGCAACTTATGTTAGAGATGGTATTATTAATTATTTTGATAGTTTTGGTATGCCACCTTTTCAAGAAATTGTTAATCATGCTAAGATGAAAAATTTAACTCTTTTACATCAAAACATGCAGATTCAAAACTTATATACCACTACTTGTGGTTATTTTTGTCTTTACTTTCTCTATGAAATGCATAAAGGCACAGATTATTGGGATCTGCTAAGTGTTTTTAAAAAAGATACAAATTATAATGAAAAATTTATAGAGCAATACTTCCGTCTCTTTTCATAGATTTTGCAAATTTTACATACTTATCTTCTAGTTTTCTCTCTCTATCTTTTATTTTAACCTCTCCTTCATTCTTTTCTTTTTGTAATTCTCTTGCTCTAGTTATTAATCTATCTCTTGCTTTACTTAAATCTTTTTTTACTGATTCTTTATGTTCTTTTGCATACTTCTTATCTTTTCTATTACATAATGTTCTAAAAAGATTTTTGTATCTTTTATAAATAGCTTTTACCTCTACATATAAGATCTCTAGTGAACGAATATCATTTATTAATTCATTAACATCCATATATAAATAGGATTTAAAAATTTTTTAATATAAGTTTTGGTACTTAAATAAAATTATAATTTATTATTATATATGAAATCTTATTGTGTAAAACAAAAAAAACAAACTGAGTGTGTTCCTGGTAGTGAGGTTAGAGTTGTTACTAGTAATGGTAGAAATGCTATGAAGTGTAAATGTGCTGAGTGTGGCATTACAAAGTTTAGATTTGTTAAAGGAAGTGCTACTCCTTCTAAACCTAGAGTACCTAAAGTAGCTAAACCAGCAACTGGAGTAAAAAGGAGAAGAGGTAGACCAAAAAAAGGTAAAGGACTATTATTAGGTCCAAACAGCCCTTTTAACAGTATTCCACTTGTAGGGGCAATTTTATAATTTAAAAGATTTTTATATTTAATATTATAGGGAAATGGAAATATATTGTGTTAAACAGAGAAAACATACTGGTAATGTACCTCAGTCAGAACAATATTTTATATCTAATAATAATAGACATGCAGTAAAAGTAAAATGTGATGAATGTGGTATTAATAAGGTTAAGTTCCTATCTAATAATGAAGTAAATGGTTTAAGACAAATGTATGGATCTGGTTTTGGTGAGTTGTTTACAAAAGGTTTAGCATCTGGTGCTAAAGGATTATTTAACTTAGGAAGGAGAGGACTAGCTAATACAATTGAATCTGACACAGTTAAAGATAAATTCAAACAAATAGGTCAACAGTATTTGAATGATGCTATTGATTCAATAACTGATGATGTATCAAAAAAGATAAAGGGTGAGGGCATTGTTGATGATGCTAAATTAATGGTTAAAAGTGGAAGAAAAAAAACAGCTGACTTTATTAGATCTAATAAAGCTAAAGATAAAATAAAACAATATGTTGATGAAGCAGCAGATGCAGCAGCTGATAAAATAGAGGGAAAAGGAGTAGATATTCATAAAGCAATTGGCAAACTTCCAAAACCAAAAGGTGGTTGGACTCTTCCTGGTCATAAGTATACTGGTCCCTATAATGATTTAAATAAACAAGTTAAATTTGATAAAAATACAGGTCAAATATTAGAGATATATGATAAGCCAACTGGTACAGCAGATGCTATTGCAATGCAACATGATGTTGACTATACAGTATGTGGTGATGATAAAGCTTGTAAACATAAAGCTGATAGTAAAATGGTTAAAGCTCTTGATGCAGTTCCTTGGAAACAGAGACAATGGGGGCATTGGTTAGCAAGAAATATGATTGATAAAAAAAGAAAGTTAGGTTTAGGCGCTCATGATAAAAAAAAAACGCCCAAAATTTAAGCTGGCAAGAAAAATTAGCTGATGAGTTACATAAACCTATAAGACGTAATTTTAATAAGAGAAGAGTTATTGTTCATAATGTTGACCAAATTTGGTGTTCTGATTTAGTTGATATGCAAAAGCTTAGTAAATGGAATAAAGGTTTTAAATATCTTCTTATGGTCTTAGACCTTTTTAGTAAATATGGTTGGATTGTACCTTTAAAGAGTAAAACCGGTTTAGAAGTATCTAAGGCTTTCGAAACCATTTTACAGAAGCATAAGCCAAAAAAGTTATGGGTTGATAAAGGCAAAGAGTATTACAATAAAATTTTTCTCGATTTACTAGATAAAAATAATATAGAAATTTATTCTACTCAAAATGAAGAAAAGTCAGCTGTCTGTGAGCGATGGAATAGAACTATTAAAGAGAAAATGTACAAGATGTTTACAATCAGAAATAATACTGTTTATATTGATATTTTGGATGAAATACTCTCTTCTTACAATAATAGTAAAAATAGAAGCATAGGTATGACTCCAAATGAAGCTAGAAAGAAACAAAATTATGGAAAAGTTTATTTAAAAATTAATGATTTTGGTAGGGAAATAGATAGTAAACCTATATTTAAAGTGGGTGATACTGTTCGTATAAGCAAATATAAAAGAAAAACTTTCGATAAAGGATACACAGCAAATTGGACAGAAGAAGTATTCGTTATAGATAGAATTTTACCCACACATCCTATAACTTACAAAATAAAAGATTCAGATGGTGAAGAAATAAAAGGATCTTTTTATACAGAAGAGCTGCAGAAGACAGATCAAACTGTTTTCAGAATAGAAAAAGTCATAAGGAAAAAGGGCAACAAAGCTTTAGTTAAATGGAAAGGTTACCCTGAAAAATTCAACAGTTGGATAGATATAAAAGATTTAAAAGATCTATCCTAAATTTTGTAATGACCATATGCTAGTGAGCTCACTTTATCATCTAATATGTATCTCTTATCATCATAACATGATAGAGTTGTTTTATTTAACTTATAACAATATATTTCATGAAGATCTGATCTCATTCCATTCATTTTATGTTTCATAATTTTATCTTCAAAAAGAGTATTTTCAAAATCAGAATGAGTTAGTAACCCATTCTTTTTTAAATACTTCTTTACTCCTTTTGCACTCATCTTATCATATTTTTTAATTTCTGTCTTTACATCATACATTTTACTTTTTAACCCAATAAAACTAATTATTGGGTTACCTGCAGTCTCATCTTTCATTTTTCCAATAACTTTAGTATTATAGTCAAAAAAATATTTTGAATCTGTTGGATAGTCGCTATTATCAAACTTATCTCTATCTTTATAAAAATCTTCATATACATCTTCTGTCTTTATATCATATAATAATGAATCAGTATCAGTAAATAATAACTTAGCATCATTAGCATATTTTGGTTTAATATAATTGTAGTGAAAATCATACATACAAACTTTACTTACTTCAAGTACACTAAATCCTACATATATTGGTTTATTAAGAAATACTTCTCGCTTTTTCATATGAACACCAACTAAATCTTCTGAAAATATATTGCAACCTTTATAGTATGGGCTTTTTGTTAGTTTCAATAATTTATCTGAATCATATATTAATTTAAAATTACATCTTTTTCTTACATTTTCCATTGTCTTTCCAAATACAGAATTATTCATTAATTTATAATAATCTTTTTCAAATTTAGTCTTTGCTACTTTTCTATATTCTGTGTTTTGTTCAATATACTCTTTCATCCATGGTTTTTCATTAAACTGAAGAACTCTATGCACTTTTTTTAGTTTTAATCCAAGTTCCAAATATAATTTTAGATTACTCTCATGAATTATATAGTTTTTCTTATCATATAAGGATGTTACTAATTTTTGAACATTTGATTTTGATAAATTATATTTCTTTTTTATACCCATAGCATAATCTGATAGCATATCATCTCTTATATTCATCTTTTCCGGTGCTAGTGGATACTCATTATGTAGGTCATGTAGTTCTTCTGGGTATTCTAAATCTACTTCATATATATGTCCAATACCTTCTGTTTTTTTAATCATTTCATTTTCTGAAAAATCTTCTACCCATTTAAAACCA
This sequence comes from Catalaphyllia jardinei, assembly GCA_022496165.2. Taxonomy (NCBI): domain Eukaryota; kingdom Metazoa; phylum Cnidaria; class Anthozoa; order Scleractinia; family Caryophylliidae; genus Catalaphyllia; species Catalaphyllia jardinei. The sequence continues at coordinate 8,669,985 of CM042751.1, forward strand.
CCATATGGCATTGGTTTAACCATTGCCCAACCATAAAGATTATTAATATCTAAATAAATTAAATAATTGTTTTCCCTATCTTTATCATAATCTTTCATATATGGATTATTCGCTTTTGCACACCTATGAGAAATAAAACTCATTCCACCCCTCATTCCACTTTCTATAAATTGATGCATTTCTGAATCATATAATAAATCTAATTCTATTCCACTATATTTTAGTAAACAATCCCATGACATACCAGCTAAGGTATAATAATGTGCAGGATCAAGTTTATATACTCCATTTATACTTGTCTTTCTAAACTTTTCAAATACATCCGCTAATAATAACACATCTTGTTTTAGATATATATCATGATACTCTCCGAGATTTTTAATTTTTAGTTTATCCCATACTAATTTTGCATGATTATAATCTTCATCACTTATATGACTTTCTGTTAAATCATTATAAAAATGTATCTTATGGGGTAATCTTTTCTCTTTAAACCGTTTGAATGAATCCATGTAAGCATATGGATATACACCTTTGTTTCTCATTAGACTAAATATTTCTTTATCATTAAAATATTCTTTTGTATATTCCATTTCTTCATCTTTTAGTGTTTTAGATAAACCCTCTAATGATGAAGCTAAAAATTGAAAACTATCGATAAATCTTAAATATTTTCCTACAGAAAATGATATATATTTTTCACTTGTACATGGTATAGCATCTACTGTTAATTGGTGTACTTTTGGTATATCTTTTATTTTTGCTCCTTCAAATGCTTTTGGATATTTAATATAAAAATCTCTGTTTTTTTCATAGATTTTTCTGTTTTTTTCTACAATCTTTTCATTCTTTTTATCAATATCTTCATTTTTAACTTCAACTTGTTTATTATACCTTTTCATTACATAACCTAACTCTTTCATTATTAGATGGCCATCATAACCTTTTAGATTATGGAATACTACTGGAATATGTGTACCTTTTGCAGATATTTTATAATTAAGATTACATACATTATGCGCTGAACCTCTATATTTCCCAGTAACATGACAATGATCTCTAACAGGTTTATCATCATCTTTATACTTCTTTTCACAAATATGACATGTATCCTCCCCTTTGAATTTTTCTTCATCTTCTTCACTCATAACTAATGTTTTATTAAATTCTTTTATTATTGTATTGATGCAATAACTCTCTTCTTTAAACATTTGTTTTAAAAATTTAGGTATTGCATCTTCCCCTCTATATTCTACATATGGTTTACTATACTTTTTATCATAGTGACAAACAACTTGATAACCAAAACTGCATGGTGTATTCTTCGCTGTCTTTTCTGTATAAGGTTTTTCATCATTTTGTGTTACAGATGATATTTTTTGGACTAATGATTCAAAATCTGCATATATTACAAATGGCACAGGTAGTTTTTTATTGTAATTTTTAAAAAATAACTTTTCTGGAACTAATTCATCATTAAGTAATTTAGGTTGTGGATATTTATCTATTGTATTATCTCCTATTTTTTTACATCTTTCTGTGTGCATTTCTTGTGCTCTTTGTGATGGTAATCCATTAAAACAATATCTACAATGATATCGCTTACTATGATGTTTTGTTCTATTATACATAAGTGAATTAAAATCTTTTATTAAATTTAAATGCTCTTTTTCCTCTTCACCTTCTCCTCTATCTTCATTTGTTATTCTTAACATATCAACTATCTTATCATATTTATCTCCACCTTTCCATAGTGGAAAAACTTTACGGTCTTCATAATTAAAAACAAATATATTTACTCCAAAAATATCCTCTAGTTTTCTTATATCTTTTTCCCTAACTGGAAATTCGACTCCAGTAAGATCAAATTGTTTAATAAACTCTCGATCCTCTTTTGTTATTCTCTCTGGATGTATTTTTCTGGGGTTTATAAATCTATTAATACACCATACAGCACACATATCATCTTTATTCTTTATGTTAATTAAACCTTTTTTAGGATTTCTTAATTCCTGAGGTGTATCTACAAATGATCCAGGTCTATATGGATCATATTTTACAACATTAACATAATGATTTAATATTCTATCAACAACCCAACCAGAACCCTCTGATAACCACCCTGCAATAATATTTTTTATTTCATTTGATGCTCTATCTATGTTCTCTTCTGTATCAAAAATGCTTGTTAAAATAAATGGTGTTGTATTTGGAAATGTTGGATCTCTAAATTCAAAGATAACATTACCATTCTCATCTATTTTCTCTTTTTTCATGCTAATTCTTAATCTAATTGTAACTTTTATTCCTTTTAGATTTGCAAGATCACTATCTAAAGTACTTTTAACATATGGTTTAGTTGAATATAATTGCATATCTGGATCTTTATCATCAATAACAGTAATATCATAAGATTTTGTAAATCCTTTAAATGCAGAATCTCTCTTTTTAACAATTACTTTTTGATTATTTTTATTTTCTAACGATCTTTTAAATGAATCTATTGCCTCTGGTTTATAAAATAAATTTAAATTCTCTCTTAGTTTAGCAATATCAGCTAATCTTTTCTCTTCATCTTTTGGAACAGTATCTCTCAAATTTATAAACTCCCTCTTTATTCGGGGAGCAGGAATTGGCCTTTTGCTCTCCTTTCTAGGTTTTGGTTTTGGTGTAGTTCTTGGGACTGGAATTGGCTTCTTGCTCTTTATTCTTGGTTTAGGTTTAGGTTTTGGTTTTGGTGGAACATATGGTGTTGGTTGTAATGGTTCTGGTAATCTTTTAAAAAGAGGTCTACCACCAATTTGAAATATTGGGTTAATAATTAACTTTTTAATTGGTTTATTTAATATATAACTATTAATTACTTCTCTATTATATGAATTAAATGCTTTCTTTTGAGATTTTATCATTTGACAATATATTATAGGTATCGATTTTTTTTTAATTATTTTTTTTCTTAATTATATTTTTATTAAATTGCTTTGTTTATATAGATTTCTCTCATGTTTCTTTGTTCCTAAATGAGACCATTTTCCACCTAATTTATAATCTTTTCCATTATTACAAACATCACAATACCAAGGTGTATTTCTTAGTTTATAATGATCATATCTCTTTCTGTACTCTTTATAATTTTCTTTCTTTAGTTTTTGCATTTCTGGGGTTTTTAAGTAAGCTTCCATTTATAATATTTATTATATAATATTTTCTAAGTAAGAAGAGTATCAATTTTTTATTTGCTTTTGTGACTTCACCCACCTCCTCTGCTGTTTTTACCCCTTCTTTTTTTTCTTTTGAAAAGCGTTGTCCCAGCTCCCCCATATCCCTATACTACTCCCATCCAAGGAGGGGTAGAATTCTCGTAGCCGCTTCATGCCGCAGGATTAGCTCCGACTCTATGATCTGACGTAGACGTTGTCGCACAGTCTACATAATAATCCTTTTCTTCTGTTCTTCTTTTAGGCAAGTTATCCAGGAGTACTAAGCACTAGTCCTCCGAAGGACACAAGTTTTCTTGCTCATCTTCAAGCTGCGCCACCTCACGACACAGTGTTAAACATGTCAGCCAGCGGTACTCTTGACCAGCGGGGAGCATCGTTAGGACAGTCTCCACAACCTCTCATCAAATCTATTAAAGGCGAACTTTTCAGATTGTCTCAAGGAGCCTCCAGAAAAACACCCATCACTGAGCTATAGCAGTCGCTTTAGTAATTAGAATTGTATATCAAATGAAAGATAGTTTTAAAATTAAGAAAAGGAGTTTATACAAAAAAAGATGTTTTCTTTTATTTATAAATTCTGAGTTGAAAGCTGGGCCCAGTTTTTGTCTCCTGGGTTAGATTTGCGACAATTCTAATTAAGTCGTAATCATATGCCTAGCTTACACACATGCGCAGTTCTACGCGTGCCAACGCAGGCATGAGCATACGTCATATAGTAATAAATAGATGCAAGCTCTCAAGTACAAATATAAACGCTAGCACAAGAAAACACATTCTTTCGCTTTTCTTGTTTTTACCCTTACATGTTTGTGCTATCACCTGTATAAAGCGGCATAACTCGAGTACAAAATAACGTCGTTGCCACGAGAACACTTTAATAGAGATATATGATAAAAAATTATTAAACTGAAATGGTGTAAATAGTTTTTTAAGAATACCACTTAAGACTTTGCATTTTTGTTATAAAACAGCCATTCCTGGAGTTGAAGAAAAAGACCTTGTAGACGAGCAGAATCTTTTTCGCTCAACGGTTGTAAAATGAACCGTTGACAATGTTCGATCATTGTCGGTGGGGGTTTACGTTTGTATAATTAATTCACCAACTGATTCAAATGAAATCGTTTTCAAGTTAAATAAGTTGCGAAATGGCTATTTAACCTTTTTAATAAAGATGACTATTTTACACTATTTATGTTTGTGTAAAGGAAAAGGCTTTCAAGCTGTTTGCGATAGGAAACAGATTAAAAGCAATTGATAAAGAAAGTTTGCTGTTTGTTGTTGCCAGACTGAGCGCGAGAGGAAAACAGGAAGTGGGAGCTGAATCAATGGAAACAAAAAAGCTGCTCTTAAAACTAAATTCATAACAAGTCCATTCAAATGCCAACTTCGCTCCCAGGTTCTTTCTTCTTTACCAAGAAAAGAGAGGTAAGGGGGAGAGAGCCTGAGAACGAGGTTGTTCAAGTAGTGTTTGTTCAGTTTATTTGAAAGTGACGTCAGTTCTCCACTGATGTTACAAGAAATTCCCTTGTGTTTACGATTTCACTTCAACTTAGCTAATTGAGCAGTAACACTGTTTAAAAGATGCCGAACCTATTCTTTTAACAGAAAAAAAAAAAAGACTGGAAAACTACGTGTTTGAACAGAACGAAAGCGGCCACTGTTCTCGTAAACGAGATAGCCGTTTTATTATAATCAAGTTTATTTTACCAAGGCAGGAAGTCTGTGGTGGAATCCGAGTTTGTGAGCACAGGGCGAAAGTGGCGAGAACATCGATCATTGTACTCCGGCTCAGGCCAAGATTCTTCCCAATAGACCTCCCACTCGGTGGCTAACAAGAACTAAAAACAAAATCTTTATCAAGCAGGTACTGTAGTATTTCCATGGCTTGTCACAGCAAAAGCCAGAAATATGTCTGGGTTTGCATGCGCTGACAGCCTCTCAGCTCTTCATCTGTGTTACGCGGACCAAGCTCGGTTTCACCAACATAATGGTGAGATCGATTGCAAGTAAAAGACAATAACAACGGGCGTGTTTCTTTGATGTGTTCTAGATCAGGATCAGGGATCCAAGATCACTCAGATCACCGTGCATCAAAGGAACTACTGATGATGAATCTGTGAACAGAGTCGATTCATTGGTGCCTTTGATGTAACATGATGTGAGTGACCTTGGAGCAGTGTTCCTGATACAAGGTACCCAATGGAAAACACCCAAAAGATTTTGTCTTAGAAAACACGTAACAAGAAAGCGCACTCTTGAAGCAGTACTTCTAAAACAGGATAGAAACCGAACTAGCACGAGATGTCGACGAAGCAATGGCGCAAGTAAAGAGAATCACATAATTTTCACTAATTCATCGCCGATTTCCTTTTAGAAGACATCACTGTGTAAAATACAAATTCGGTCACAGTGCCTAAACGCCTTAAGGAAGTTTAAAACTTCTGTGGAGAGAATTTCATTGCAGTCTTCCTGGTCAGAATTCTATTCCTCTCTAGAGGTGCTGTCATGGACCGGTTTCAGTTAGAGATCAACTAATGGATCCTTTCTGGAAGGTAATAGGTGTTAGTAATATTCATAGTACAGAAAACTAGCCAATCATATAATGTTTCTCAAGATAGAGCCACCTTTTCTTCGGGCAAGGCCCAGCCATCTAAGAGGGGCAGGCCTCTCTCCTCTGGGGAGAATGCGCTAAGCGATATGAATGCAGGCGCAAGAATTTCTCGAACCTGTGCGGAGGAGAGAAGGCACAGGCAGCCCAAGGAATGGGAATGGTTGGTTCATATAATTCCTAGTACCAGTTAGAATCTCCCTAGATTTCTTCTTGTACTGTGACGGAAAGCACAGGGATTAAAACGAGAAACGAAAAGAGAAAGGCAAGAGGAGATGCTCAAGAGAGTGCAACGGTGAAAATTAAGGACGTAAATGCAAAGGGAAGTAGTTGGGAACTCACAAGGGAACCCATGATTTCCTATGGAAATACCTCGACTTTGCTTCAATGCCCTGTATTAAATGACAACATTTAAAAGTGATTAGGACATACAAATTTCAAACTTTAAAAAAACAGTTCAATTAAAGTACTTCTTTTTCTGATTGTTTCTAGCTTGTACCTTATTACAAGCTTTGATTAGAAGGCCATACTCGGAGATATTTTAAAAACCCGCGAAACTAGACCAATCAGAAAAATGTGTTTAATTTCGCGCGTATTACTGTCCTAACAGAGCTTAAATATGCCAAGATCTGAAGTGAAATTAATATTTTTGAAGTAATACAATTATCTTTTTTGCATAACAATTTAAATCCAAGTCGTGAAAATGCGCGGCGATGTTTTTGTTCTTCTGCCAAGTTTTTAATCAATATTCATGACCACTTGTAGAATTTTTGTCAAACAAAACACCTGTGCACAGCGTGAAGAAATGGATTTATGTGCTCTTGGTGTCGGATCTGGCCATGTTCTTCCTTCGAAAAAGATAAAGCAGGACGAGATAGTACTAAAATAATAATGGCGAGTGTACGTTTTAATATATTTGCTCTTCACCAAACGGAGCAATTTGTACTTTGCTCAAGTTAATTAAGTTTCACCTTTCGCTCGCAATTAAATTTCTTTTGCCGAGCTGCACTCAGCTTCGTCGAAAAAGTTCATAAAAATAAACAGACAATCATGCACTGAGATGATTTATGTCAGTCAGTGAAGGTTAAGTTAAGAAACAACTTTGACCAAGTTTGGAAGATACTTTCTCCTTTGCGTGTTGCTCACGGAAAAGTCGAAAACTGTCATCAAGCGTGCCACATGCAGCTGGTTCATATGAGCTTCAATGGTCGCTGCTTGCCCTGATAGTAATAGTATTTCTTGGAAATACATTTGTGATAATGAAGAGCTTATGTTTCTTTTTATTGTCATCTTTTTAAAGAGAGGAAATGGCCTGAAGGCGAAGATGCAATTCATTGGTATATGACCCGGCGAACGAAAGAAGACATTGAAGTTTACGAGGAGTTTAAATGGTTTTTCAACATTTGGAGATGACGAGATAAGAATTTTAGGCCCTGTTTACAAGGAGGTAGGGCAGCCCTACTGCCAGGGTAACCCTAGCAAGAGGGTTAAAAGATAGCCCGGGTTTACAAGCAAAATTTACAGGTAGGGTAACCCTACTGTCAGAGACAACTTTACGCTTGTTACGCTTCGGAACGTTGCAAGTAAAGCACCAACAGATAACAAAACCTGGAAAATATTTTATTTCCAAACTAAAATATGACAAATTGTGAAAGAACTTGATGTTTTCTGGGTCATAACTCGCTGATTTTGTCGGTATTGTGATCATATTTTGCTTTTGGGAGCCAAAACAGAGTTGTCCTGGGTAGGCGAGTTATCCCTAGCAAAGCATTTTAATACAAGGGTTACCCTAGCGCTAGGTTAACCCTAGCTGCCTTGTAAATGCGTCGTTGAAAATAAGAAGAAATGTGCGAGTGCCAGGGTAAAACTCTTGCTAGGGTAACCCCAGCACTAGGGTTACCCTACCTGCCTGAAAACTGGGCCTTAATTTCATAGCTTTCGATCAAAATGGTGGCAATATAAAAACACTTGAAGCTTACTTTTTAGGATTTGTCGAGGTTTTTTCTACAGTAGAAGAAAAAAGTCGTGGTGTTCATTTGATTTGAACGACTGATATATATTTTGCAATAGCTTATAACCTTTGGCGGTAATTTCAAATATTAACACGATCTCGATTCTGGGAGCCATCATTTTGGTGGACTTTATTTTACTTCAGGAAATATTTTAAGAGGACAACAAACGTAGCGTTTTTAAGGTGGGACTATCATTTTTTTCATGTTTTTTGACAACACTGTCTAATCAGTTTTTTGTGATCAAAACGCGTACGTTATCTCGTAATCGATGAAGTAACATTAGGGGGGATTTTTTTTTAGGCAAAAACAAGATTTAAATGGCCTGTATGACAACAAAAAAATGCATATTTGACCGAGTTCTCTTGTGCCTCTGTTTCAAAACGAGTCTAAGTGCGAAACCTTTGATATGAAAATGAGTTCTGTATGCAGTTTCATTTTCATTCAAATCAGTCATTTTCATAAGAACGGTTCCGCACTCAGAGTCGCTTTGAAACAGAGGCACAAGGGAACTCAGAAATAGTCTATTTACTGTACAACAAATTTTAAAATTGTCTTGCTTGAGTCAAAATGATCGTACTACATTTTATTCTTTTCAGATCGCAAATAACCTCGAAGTTGTCTTCGGTGTTTTTTCATGTAAAAGAATAATTTCAAACAGATTTGGACAATTTTTATCGCATTTCGGACACTTTGCCGAAACATAAGTAAATTTACGAGTGCAAAACCCGACTATACTGAAATATAGCTTCTGTGGAAGTTTAATAGAAACACTGACGAGCAAATAACACAAATTCTTACGTATCTCAACCAGAGTTTATCGCATTTATCGCATACTTTAAAGTCTTTTATTGTGCTGTAAATATTTTAGACACTTCACTTCCGGATCATTTTCGTTCGAAATTGTTTTGTAATATAATAGGACCGCATGACTATAGCGTGAAACAGAAAAAAATATATTTTGGAACTAAAGAAATTTTCTGTAGCAAATTTAAATTGGCTCGCTGCTGTTAAAATTATCTTCAAACATTCGATTATCATGAAATAAAACCTCAAACTCATAACAGAAAAATGTCAGGACAATGAAAATTACTCTTGAAAGAGTACAGATGGTCATTTGAATTAATCACATTAACACATAATTGAATAATGAGGTTATTTTCAAATATGTTCAACATTCTGAAACACTCTCAGAAACAAGTATCGCCTCAGGTCAAAAAGCATATTGCAAATTACAGTGAAGATTCGTAAGGTTGCCGACAACCATCCGAGGTATTCCGAAGATCGCCGACCGACGATAGAATTCCGGAGAGCACTTAAAGATTTCCGAAGACTACCGAAGATTTCTCAACGGTTTTTTGTTTTCTTAGAGCTAACAAACTTCATAGAGGTTTTGCAGGGAAGCCATGTTGCATGACTGGAACAACATTTTTTTTTCCCATACGAAAAAGAATCTATTGTTCCTGCCATTCAACATGGCCGCTGTGCAAAACCTGACTTGAGGCTAAATACAGGAATCGATCCGACTTCTCATTGGACGAGTGAACAATGGACTCTTTTTAGCACTGCGTTCAGAATACCGCTGGGACATCAGTAATCGATCGCCTGCTTCGAGTAGAGCTATAGAGATCCATGTTCGTACAAAATTAGAAATATATCTGCAGATCAAAATTAAGGAAAGACGATAATGGACTTTTGAATGAACTTTGAAAAAACGATTTCATGCAAAGAATCAGATAAGCGGTTCTATTCTCATGTAAATAAGTCGCAGCTTGGCGGAAAACTTATCTTGAAAATCGATCTTACGTGATCTTCACTTGTTGGATCGATTCCTGTTATTAGCGACGAAAGGGTCAAAGACTATATACAGGAATCGATCCGACGAGGGAACAATGACGAAGGAACAATGTCCCATTTTGCAGACAATATCTGAGCTCAGCTAACATACCCAGTATAGTAATACAGTAACTGTGTAATGTCATACATGCTTCCGATATATATATATAACAATTATTCCATGAGCCCTTGTTGGATATGAAGTGATAAAATAACCAACGAGCGCGTAGCGCGAGTTGGTTATAATCACTTCACATCCAACAAGGGCGATTTTTATTTCCACAATTTTTCAAAGCGAAAAATTTTAAACTTGGCGCACTATTTTCCATATGACGTAAAACTCCGACTATTGGCTCATAGTCGGAGTTTTTTAGCCAATCAAAAAGCTAGAAATGCATTAGTCGGAGCTGAGAATTTACTAAAAACAGATACAAGGCTGACGGATGTGTGACGGTCCGTTTAGGGAAATGTGATCACTAAATAAAGTACTTGTAAAGGATGTATGGAATACATTTTTGCCATATATCATTTAACTACGTACTTTAAAAGTAAACGAATAAACATAACAACTTCATACTTTTTTAAAACGGTGGCGGAAAGAAAGCTTTGCAGTTTTAGTCACGCAATATTACGCAGGAGTCCGGCTGGGTCTAAGCGTGGATACTAAGCTAAAGCAGGATAAGCGCGCCAAATTTGTATGCGATTATCTTCTTTCCAAAAGTCATAATTCATGCACAAGTCACTGTAAATAAAGACAAGTTCATTTCAGCCATTGTTCTCTCGTCCAATGCAAAGTCGGATCGATTCCTGTTTATAGCCTTTGACCCTTTCGTCGATAATAACAGGAATCGATCCGACAAAAATTAAATATGATCATATGACTTAAAACTAATTATAGGTGAGCATCGATTTTCAAGTTTTGCGCCAAGCTGCGGCTTATTGAAGTCTTACAAAGGAATAAAACTGCTTATCTGATTCTTTACGTGAAATTGTTACTTCGAAGTCAATTCAAGAGCCCATTATTGCCTTTCCTTAATTTCGATCTGCAGATATATTTCTAATTTATTTTGTACGCAGATGGATCTCTTATCTACTCTACTACTTTTCTGGAAGTAGACGATCGTTTACTGATGTCCCAGCGGTATTCCGAACGACGTGCTAAGAGAGTCCATTGTTCACTCGCCCAATGAGAAGTCGGATCGATTTCTGTATTTAGCCGCAAGTCAAAACCTGTATTCATAATCTTAATTGTAATTACTGAGATTTTTATCTCTCGGTGTAAATCGAGGCTTTTCTTCCATATTGTTATTCACAGCTACTTTAAAATAAATTGAAAATATCTTCAGGGTACGACACAACCCCGAATATTTGAAAGTGCCACCTTAAGAACTGAGATCAAAGTTAGTTTAAACTCTATATATATTAAAAGTTTAGGCTTCAAAAATCAATATCTGATTTCTAAAAGATGTTGTAAAAAGTATAGCGAGTGTGATAAAAAAAGTCGAGCAGGATATATTGTCTTGATGTGCTACCAAGTATTTGGAACTACAGTTAGGGCCAAGTAAGACAATCTTTAAGGAGAGTTTGTATTTTCAGCTTTCAAGTACGAAGCAGTTAGGGTCACAGAAATGAAACCTGTTTCTGAAAAATAATGCTTTAACATTTGCAAATCAAATTCGTTTCTGCCATCTTTGTTTTTACTTTTTAAACAACAGCCTAGCAATGAGAAGAGAACTTTTTCCAAGTACTGAAGTACTTCCGGAAGCATAGTACACAATAAACGTAAAATTAGCTATTGCGCTGATTGTTGGAAGGACTAGAAACAAATTTACATACGAATTGATATTAAAATATTATGCCCTGAGAAACTAATTCTCGTGCCGTCTTTGCAAAACATGTCTGTCTCCTTTAATTAATTTGACTTCTAAAGTTTAAGAAGTACACAAGCAATTTCCTTGGCGAGCTTTGTTCAAAACAGATTGAAAATAAAAGAATTTCAACAAGAGATTAAAAATTTTTAGTGCATTATTAATATTCTGACATTGCTTTGACTTGATGAGTTCATGAAACGCTCTGAACCGGCAGAAGAAATTTTTCGTTATTTAGGAATAAACATCTTTGTGCTACCAGATATTGATTTTGTGGCATTAATATCTTTGTTGTTGCATGGGGAAAGAGAACGGAGCTAACGTACGCGTCTGAAGAGAAAACTATAAACCATCCAAATTAGGTAATTTTTCAGTGGGAAATGGTTGGAATTTGATTGACAAGCGTGTTCGTGCCCCTTTGCAACTGATCCGAAGTGTACCACCTATGTACCATCTGATAGGGAAAGATATGAAATGACAAGTTACAAACAGTTGAAGATCAAACTCGATTGGACATAAAATTACACTCGAGTCGCTGAGTTAAAATTTGTCGCCTATTTTGATCTACGTTGTCATTTCTTTTTTTCTTGCTTTGTCATTTCTTCTCTTTCTCGCATCACCTCGCACAGAAATCATCGCGAAGTTCGTTGAAGACTGTACGGACTGTATTTCAGAGACGGACACAAAAACTACAGTCGACTCCCGATAACTCGAACCTTCAAGGGAAATCGAAAAAGGTTCGAGTTATCGGGAGTTCGAGTTATCGGGAGTTGAGAACAAATGACCATAAAGTAAGTGGAAAACCGTGACCACATGCACCCAGGCACGTGCACTTTTATTCTTACAAGGTAGTACATTTTTAAATACTGTAAATCTAATTTTTATTGGTTGTAATGGAATACGTAATCAGATGTTTCTTGACAAATGTATTGTGCAAGCAGAGCTTCATTGTCTTTGGACTTTTCCCATTCTCGAAAGCATATGAAATCTTCCTTTTATCTTTCACCCACGTGGACAAAGTCTTTAAAGGAATGCTATACTTTGTCGCTACCTCTTTCTTAGCAACACCATTCTCGATGTCTTTGAGAGCTTTATATTTCTCCTCCAAAGATTTGGTGGTTATCTTACGTTTGA
>CM042751.1:8685160-8687015 GCA_022496165.2 Catalaphyllia jardinei
CCCTGATTCCCTTTACTAGGGCTAAAGCCCAGTGGGCCTTTCATGGATTTCACATAGCACTTTAAAGAGACACAGTCAGCTGGTGCACATGCGCTTTACATACCATTCCATAGCTAATTTGCATATACCAGAGACGCAATAAATACTGTTTTTAACCAGATATGATAAAAAGAAATAACATAAGATTAGCAAAAGGACACTCAAAAACAGGTTTTTCAGTAAACGATTGAAAGTAAAGCAAAACATTGAGAAAAAAGAAGCGGATTTTTAGATGAACTTTGATTTCAAGTTGAGGTGAACTTTTTTCAAAGTGAGACAAACTAGTGTCCAGGTCAGCGCAGTCACAAAGCTGACTGTGTCCCTTTAATTTACACTTCAGAATTATCTGTTCCACCATTGATAGTTTAAGGGCTGATTGTATTTCTCCGCGGATGAATACTATAAGAGTCGGAGAACTGTACGAATTTTAGTATAAATCTACTAGCGTTCCATCACGAATGCCGTTCTCTGATTGGCTACGCTACTCTATCTATTTAGACTACGAGCCCGAGTTTGCTACGAGCAGATAGTCAACGAGGCGCAGCCGAGTTGACTATCGCTCGTAGAAAACGAGGGCGAGTAGTCTAATTGTCTTAGTATAAATTTACCGTAGTCTCATTGCATAAAAAGAAAAAATGTCAAGTAACGCGTAGAAAAAGAACTGTTTTATTATGTCACATCAGTCATCAGGTTCAAACGTGATGTACACTGATGAGTAACTGTTTTCTATCAGCAGATAGAAAACGGTAATATAACCAATCAAATTCACGGATTCACAATAGACTACGGTAAATTTATACTAATTAACAATTAGACCCGTAGCCCTTAATTGTTAATTACGGGTCTAATTGCCAAGGGACAATAGCCCATTCGGCTTCGCCTTATGGGCTATTGACCCTTGGCCCTTGAGGGCGAAGGGTCTAATTGTTTTAGTATCACCCATTAGTCGGACAGAAATGGCGATAATAAAGTTAGCAAATGCAAGTTGAAGAAATATATTTTTCGGGAAAAAGGCGAAAGAAAAACCGGCGAATTTCGCTACTCGGTGACTATTACTATTAGTCCCCTAGTAGCGTAGCCAATCAAAATGCAGGATTTGCATTAGTCCACTAGTTGGGTGATACTAATATGTGATAGATAGTGAGTAGCGTAGCAGTGTACTCTTGTCGGGAAAATAAAGGCCGTTTCTTGGCGTTTTCGAAGTGCCTGTGAAGAGGATTTAGATAAAGTTTTGAACGACTAGTAGATTTATACTAAAACTATTATATTTTTTCGCTCTTGATTTCTATACGTGATAGTTGGCTCGGGCTGCGCCCTCGTCAACTATCACGCGATAGAAATCTCGAGCTCATAATCTAATTGTTAATTAGTATAAATCTACTAGCGTTCTATCACGAATGCCGTTCTCTGATTGGCTACGCCACTCACTATCTATTATGTGATAGATAGTGAGTAGCTTGAGATTTCTGAGGTGACAGTTCACGAGGCCAAAAGCCGAACCAACTATCGCCTCATACATGTAGAAATCGAGAGCGAATTAACAAAATCGCACTGAGTGATGTCATTAGTATTGCCAAAATACCGTTGTCTTTCTTTCAGTCTTCTCAGGAAATAAATACTTATTCCATTTGTATCACATGATCTTATTTAAACCAATAAGAATCAGACAAAATTTAGTGGTGAAATATAATGGCTGATAGTGTATCTACAGGGATAAACACTATCGTGTCATGTGATCAGTTTAAACCAATAAGAATCAGAGAAAATTTAATGGCTGATAGTGTATGATAAGATAAACCAATCAGAATGCAGCATT
>CM042751.1:8699989-8731222 GCA_022496165.2 Catalaphyllia jardinei
CTGTAGTAATGAAGCCCTAGCTACATGTAACGAACTGAGTCAGTGTTATGTTATTACCATATGCTCAACCCGAGTTGAAATAAAGTTACTCACTTACTTACTTCTACACTCACAACAGATCAAAGGATAAAGGCCACTTTTTAATGCAAAATCTTTTCGAAAATGTACACACAGCGAGAGAGGAGGAAGCCACTTGAACTGGACGGCTTCCCTGCGTACTTTCGTTTTTCAGTCCTTGCCCTCTGGAATTCCTCTCCCACAGCCCATCATAATGATGCCATACCCCATTCACCAAAACAGCCCCTCTGCAGTGCCCTGCACTCCAAAATGTCAGGTTTGGTTAGCTTAAATAATGCTGGAAAGCAAATACTGCTACTGTGAGTAATGTCAAACAGATTCAGGGTGTCCAGAAAAAAGTCCAAATGTCACAAATTGTACGAGAATCTTGCAAAGCCCCAGTGACAGTCGGACAGATCATAAAACCTTCAGGCATCTGAGTTCGAGAACTGTTAGCGCGCGGTTGCGAAAGGAAAAGCAAAGACAGGTCGTACGGACTCCCAATATGGTTTTTGTGGTTGCGTCGCATTATAAAAGCCTTCAAATTGTAGTTTTGGTCTTACAAGCATGTCTTTTAGGTAGCCTGGCGTTTTTAGTGGCGCGATGTAATTATCCGCATCTAGTTCCTCTTCACCATCACTGGGATGGAGGTATTCGAGCTTGAAATTTTCCAGATAGGCCCCGTCCCTTGTGGAACCACTCTAGCGTGCATAATTAGTTTATGCACACAATACAACAGTGTTTAGAGCACATTTCAAAGCTCATAAAAGGCTTTCAGCCTTTTTCCTTACTATGGGAATTCCAACACATGACCGGATTGCCGTCCAAAACATTTGTAGGCGTTCTACTAGCCGTTTAGGAGAAATATGCAGTTAAAAGCGCCTTCTAACAAACACAAGCTCAACTTTATGACCATTTGGATCAAAATGCTGGTACCCGAATGGCTGACATACCCGTTATAAAGGGCCCATAGGAGCAATGGAAAGTCGATCCTAAACCGCAAAAATTAGAATATAAAAATGTCACCAAACCGCCTTTTGTAACAGGAACGGAATTGAGAAAAAAATCTCCAACTTTCTCTCAAGCAACTTGCAACATTTTCTGTCTTCAAACAACAGCTGAAGAGACTCGCATTGCAACTGTTGCACAACAATGTGCAACAATGTGATACCAGTGGCGGATCTAGAGGAGCCCACTCCCCTCCTATTATGGGAAAAGCTAGCAGGGCAAGTTAATCAAAACCGGGCCCCCCTCCTAAATTAAGGTCTGGATCCGCCACTGAATACCTCCATCCCAGTAATGGGGAAGAGGAACTAGATGCAGATAATTGCATGACCCCATCAGAAACGCCAGACTACCTAAAAGACATGCTTGTAAGAGCAAAACTATAATTTGAAGGGGTGATAATGCGACGCAACCAACCACATTCAGAGTCCGTGCGGCTAATCTCGTTCCCAGATCTCTTGTGGACGAAGCCGAAGGCGAGATCTGGCCAAATCCAATTTGCATTACGTGATCACCTGTCAGGAATGTGACAGGGGAGGCAAGTGCGCCTACCCAACATAAATTCGGAGCAGTAAAGGCCGATGTTGTCGCATACAACAAGCTTACGTCAGGCTTACGACATGACTTAGGAATATTCGCTCGAATCTTTTTCACGAAACCAAACAAACACAAAATGAGTTCGAAAGGTTTTTTCTAGAACTTGGCCGGATTTTTTTTGAAATACTTTTGCGACAGTCGGAGAATTTTAGCAAGGTTTTGTCTCAATTCGCTTTTCGCAACATGATCGTACCCTTGTACGCGCGCGCGCGCGCGCTCAAGCTCCCCTCCATCAGCCACACAAGTTCTTTGACGTAAGAAGTTTTTACAAAATCCTCCCCCTTCTCCTGATTGTTATCGCCAAATCTCGCTAAAAGGCTTCTGGTATTAGCTCCCGACATGCTGTTTTCGTGCAGAGATTGGGCGACCTCGTAAGCGCCAAAAAAAATGCGAACAGGGGGAGGGGTTTGTAAAGTTTTGTGTCAAAAAAGCATGTGTGGGAGATGGAGGGGAGCTTGAGCGCGCGCTGGATGACGTGTTTGGGATTTAGGTAACGGTACGATCATGTTGCAAAAGTTGTTCAATCCCGAATGGCAAATTACTTCCAAATCTTTCCTCCTCTCGTCTTTTCTTATCGGCTTTTCATTTTCACCAACCGCGGAAATTTCCAGGTTAGAACTTGAGTTTGAAGAAAGTTTGCCGCGGAAAACCGCGTAAATTTTTAAAGAGGGGATTGGACAAGCGTCAAATTGAGCAGCCAATCAATAAAAAGAAATTTTCTTACTTTGCTAGATCTCGCCTTCGGCTTCGTCCACAAGAGATCTGGGAATGAGGTTATCCGTGCGGCCTGTCTTTGCTTTTCCTTTTTTATATATTAAATAAAAGTCACAACTAGACCTTCCTTCTGCATGAATTTTTTTCTTTATCTTCTTCTTTGCACGAATTTTTTTTCTTGGCATTTTCCTTCGCGTGAATTTTTTGTTGTTGTTTTTTCCCCATCCCCCCATCACTTTTCTGATGGTCCGTCCCTAAATGCCAACGAGCGAATGTTCCACTGTTGATGAGGATGATGGTTGTCAAGAGAAAATTATGGGACAGAGAGGGACGCTCCCAGTCCTGGCCTTGGGATATGTCAAATCCACTAAAGTTATTTTAGGATTGCCGGAAACAGCGGAAGTGCACTTCCTTTTACGTCCGCATGATACCATTCTTTTGGTGATCACGCAATATAGAAACGGCGGTCCACGGGGAAATACGTCGATAGATGTGCCTTTTAAGGGTATATTTGAGAGAGATGGTATTTCTAAATGGATAAATTTAGCAAGTTATGAGCTCGATATTTCTGTTTTAACAATGCAGTGTTTCGGTCGAGAAACTATCGACTGAGAAAACCAATAGAAAGGCTGACCAGACGGCTAAAAGGATAAATTTAATGTCACTAACCTTTTTCAGGGGCTACACTGAAGCTAAGTAAATATGGATAAAAACGGTTAGAGCATTTTAAATGATACCAAAGGAAATATATGTGACATGATTGGTTTATTTGAAATAATGAGTTCGAGAGGAACGAGTTCTAGTATTGTTCATAGAATGGGCAGGAAGGGTAAAGTGATCTGAAACGGCGATTAGTTGATCAATGTGTTGATGTGTGATCCCCCCCCCGGGGGGGTACTTGGGTCAATTTTTGCTGGGTATGTGCCGCCGACCTCTCAGAACCCCTACCTCATTATAGGCTATCCTGTCGCAAATTATGGACCCCATTTTAGTCACGTTTGGGCAAATGTAATTTTCGCGATCCCAACTTAGTCACGTTTTGTTTATGCCTCTACCATATAAAGCCTTTTAAGTAGGTCATCCTAAAATGAATTGACACGAGTTTGTTAAATTGAATGTAGAACACTTAACTTTTCACCTTCAGTACAAACATTCTAGTACATTTGCTAACCGTAAGTATTTCGGCAAACGCACCGTCATAAATAGTTGAAATGGAAACGTTCTTCACGTTGAATGCTAACAAGTCCCAAGCGAAAGAGATCAAACACTTCCTAATCTAAAAGAAGATCCAAGTTGAGTTAACTTGGATGGACGATAACAACACAGAATAGCCGGAAAATAAATACCGTAGCACGGATGATTTGTTGGACTTTGTTCTGGACCCAGGGGTTTTGCACTATTGCGCAAGTCGTTAATCTTTAAGTTGTGCTTTCATGAACGGACTTCAATGCGACCCGACTGTTAAATATCAAAACAACAGCACGAACCATTATTAACCTTGAATCTTCCTATTTTTAAATCCCTGTTTACCAGAATTTTCTTATCCCAGAAATACTGAAAATGTGCGACCCCACTCTAGTAACTCTACTAAAAATGTAACCCCATTATATATAGCAATCCAGTCGTCAAATTGCGACCCCATCTAGCGGCACATCCCTATTGGCCTCTTATAAGGAAGTACCCCCCCCCCCCCCGAGTGATGGCTTTTTTTCGATTGCGCGTCTGTGCTCACTAAATCTGTCGCTGAGATGACGTTTAGTCTCGCCTATATATTGAACATTGCATTTGTTGTAATGTATCATATAAACGAGATTGGAAAAAGAGCAAGTGATGTGATGTCGTATATGTCTGATACGTCTTTGTTGTAGGTAGCTCGATCTGTACACTCTCTGTAATGCACCTATTTCTGTGACAACGGAAAGCTCCCGAAGCCGGCGAGGGGCTTGTCTGCGGTGTTTGGCCCTGACCAGTATGTGACGTAGGTTTTTGCAACGGTGGTACGGTATTTGGCCCGCACCAACTTATGTCAGGTAGGTTTTTGCAACAGCGGTACCTACGCCCGGGGTGAGGGGGGGGGGAGCACTCCTGCGAATTTTGGATAGGGGTGTGCCGCGAAGGTTCTTAAACTCTAACCCTATTTAAGAACTAAAAAAGCGAAAACTGATACCCCTTTTAATAAAGGCCCAAACCTGCAAAATGACACCCCATTCAAGGCTATTAAACTGCTGTTGCACAATCATTTTGTTAATACTTAAACGGATACATCAAATTTATGAACAAGCATTCGTTTAGGATGGCGTTTTCGCACTCCAGTATTATATAATACAATCTAGCTACCCTATCTAAGGACCACACCGGGAACAGAGTAACAAAAGGGTTAAAAAAGATACCCGATTTAAGGACCGAGAACCTCAAAAACCATACCCTATTCCTCGGCACATACCTATATAGCCCATATATGGGAGTACCCCCCCCCCCCGGCTACCTACGGTATACGAGGAGAAGAAGAAAATGCTTCTAGGCATTACGAAGAATGTTAAGGTTGCTGGAAATGACTTGAGGTATATTGGGTAAGGCTGGATTAAATGTTGTTACAAGTGGAATTCTGTGGGAGGTTTCGAGTGCTCTACTGCGACGAATCGAACAGGCTCCCGGTTGGGTTTAGGGCGAGGTAACCGAGTGTAGTCTAGGGCGAGCAGGACGAGCCGAGAGCAGTCTGGTGAGGAGGGAGTGGGCAGGGGATTTTTTTTTCAACGAGATTTTTTCAGGCTTCTTCTTTCCAATTGCTTAAATTAGAAAACTTACTGCGATGATCACTCTTCACTTTCATCTACAACCGCAGTACACATATGAATTATTTCATTTATATTTCACATCATTTTACTGCACAGGAAAATGTGAACTCAATAAATTGACCTCACTTCCAACATGTTGCTTCATAGCTCAGTTGGTAGAGCATCGTACCGGTATCGCCGAGATCACGGGTTCGAATCCCGTTGAAGCCCTGATTTTTTTCAGGCTTCTTCTTTCCAATTGCTTAGATTGGAAAATTCACTCTTCACATTCATCTATAACCGCAGTACAGATTGGAATTATTTCATATATATTTCACATGAAACAACTAAATTGACAAAGGTTTCTGTTAAAACAATAAGATTATGAGCTAGAGGTTCCCGCTGATTTCTATAAGGCAATAATCACTCGGAAAAGTTGGTTGGTTAACTCGTAAGCTTCTAGCCTCTTCCAGTCGTTCAGTTAGTCAGGGCGCAGCGCAGAAAACAGCGCGCGAAAAAAAAAAAGCGCGGCGCGAGGAAGCGAGAACCCAGCGCCGCGCTTTTTTTTGCGGGCGGTTTTTTTTTTCGCGCGCTGTTTTCTTTGTTGCGCCCTGACTAACTGAACGACTGGAAGAGGCTAGCAAACCTCTCCCTGTGTTTATATTCAACAATTAGGTTAAGTGCTCGAAATTTCCATCACGTGATACTTTTAAATCTTCTAGTTTAATCCTCTTCACAGACACTTAACGCAAAGAAACGGCAGCCAGTTTATTAACAAGCGCACATTGCTGGCCACTGACTACCATTAAACAATCGTTTTAGATTATATATAACGTCGAGATTTCTATCTCGTATTATAAAGTAGCTGAGATACTACGCACGCTCTGATTGGTCAATAGAGTTGCTAAAGCTATGTTCTATTGTACCGGTAAACCACGGTTCCCGATCTATGGCAGCTCTACGCGGGAACTAGACAACTCGGAACTCTAGCGATAACAAATGTAATAAACAGTTTTGCCTTTCACTGGCGTGCTATTAATAACACGAATATCTTTTCATTCAACATACACATAGAAACCTGCAAGGAAAAACAGGACCAGAAGCTGGTTGTCATATAAAGCTTTATCGTTTTTTCCACGGCAAAACTTCAACGCCGACTCCGGTTACGCCTGATGGCTCGTGATTTACAAGCTTTTCTCGTGTTCTCCCAACACCCCGCGTGGTTGGTCTATTGCTTAAATAGTTGACGAGGGCGTAGCCCAAGTCAACTGAATCACGCATGGAAATCGAGAGCGAGCTTCCAATACAGTTCAAAAATGCAAAGAAACGACCGTCACTTTGTTACAATCCTACACAGTTAGGCTACTCACTGTCTACTAAACAATTAGTTTAGGAGCTTGAGATACTTGACGAGGGCACAGCCGGAGTCAACTATCACGCATAGAAATCGAGAGCGAATAATCTAATTGTTTTAGTATAAATCTACTAGTCGTTTAAAAACTTTATCTAAATCTCCTTCACAGACACTTCAAAAACGCCAAGAAGCAGCCGACATTTTGTGAACAAGGGCACACTGCTACGCTACCCACGTTATCTGTCTTCGGTTTTGGATCACTTTGGCTTCTCGTCCCCAGGATCTCGCGCGGCCATGCATCAACACGAAATCCCTTTAAAAAATGGATCGTCTTGCCGTGACTGTATTGACGACCATCTAACCGATTTGCACGTGCAGGTAGTTAATTGTCTGTGACAAAATTTCACCACTACATCTAGTGGTCAATTTTCCAAACTGTTAGTTGTCGCTGATACAAAACTCATTCAACCATAGATGATCGATGAATGACCAGAGTTAGTTATTACTCTTATAGCTAGCATGGCGTTTTTTTTCTCTTTTGTTCGATTCTTCGATGAAAACCTGGCTTGAAAAACATCTGAGTCATGTCTATTTTACTTCTTGGATAATAATGCTTCCTTACTAATCAAAGGCCGGCCGGTATGGTCGCTTTGTTCCTGAGAGTTCTTTGTTTGTATTTTGTTCCGGCAAGTTGAGTGTTTTCGTTTTTCGTGAATCCAGATCTTGCTTCAATGCATAATTTCAGTGACTTTAGAGTTGAGTGATCATAAAATCGTTAATACTTGTTGAGTCTCTCGGGTTTGCCGCTGTAGTTTTGCACAATTTATAAAATCGAAATTAACCGCATTCTGCGAACGCTAACAAAAACAAACTAAGAAAACAATAGGGTACCTTCTAGACTGAATATTTTACGGTACGCGGTTACAGATGAAATCACGAAAAGGAAATTGCAGAGTTTAGAAAACTTTCTAGTTCGATAACATATTGATCATTTTGTAATTGATTTGTAATTGATAGCCGTCCAGCCTGAAATATTAATCGTCAATCGGTACTTAAAAAGTGTAAGCGGAATATTGATATGCTTTGAAAATCACAAAAGTATGCAGCATAAAAACGGACAAAAGAATCAAGGATGACAAAGGATGTTGACGTGCACTTTTACATTAAGTAAAAATCACTTTAAAAAATGATAGGAAACAGAATTCGCCAAAGAGATGTTAACAAAATAAGTTGTTCGATTCCTTCCAACTCAAATGCGTTTCTGATTGCAGGAGAAACTGTCACATGTCATGAATCAAACTCAATGCATGACTCTTTAAGGAAGACAAAACTAACGAACAGCACTCACGAAAAAGCTACTTGAGCTTTAGACTCGCACGTGAACACTTCGTGCATCTTGCAATCTTGGCAAATTTGTTTGCCTTCCTTCTTTCAAACAAATGATTTTTTTTGCGTTAATTCTTTTTTAATTGAGTGGCATAGCAAAGCCCTTCTTTAAGGCATTTAGTGCTTTATGACAGGTTCCACGGCCAGGGAAAAAGCGAGTTTTCCCTCGACCATCATCATCGAGGGTCTCGTGGAAACAAATAAACTCACTGTTTCCCTCGGGGCCAGTCATTGAGTTAATTAATGCCTGGCCCATTAAGAACGTTGAAATTGGGGACAAATTTTGGTCATAGATATCAAACAAAGTTCAGGAAATAAATATAAAAGCTTTTGTTAAAATGGTTTCTTGAGTCACTGGTGAACTAATTTTAAGTGCTTCTCTTGACCAAATTGGGAAATGGGCTCACGCTGTTTGCCATTAGTTTTTTTAATCCATCTCGCCAAGATTGGAACAAGAGAGGCCTGGGAGAGAGACTCCAATACAAAAAGGACTGGGTGCTGCTCGTACCTTTAGACCATTAGCGGTTTTAGTTTAGTCTCAAAAGTTCCACAGCCCGAGCTTTTGCGGTATCTTTTGGTAATTCTTTCACCCACAAAACAGGACTTGCCCCTCTCAGGGCTTCTTTTCAAGATTTCGACGAGCACTCCCGTGGATTTTATATGACAGTCCACCTCAGCCAGGGAATAGAGGCCGTGGATCAACCTTTTTGGGTTAAATTGATAGAAGTTTGTGGTTATCATATAGAGGTCGGTGCACAATACGCTACTAAAAACAAACAAGGTATTTTCAAACAAATGCAAAAGGTGTTTTTATTTCCTTGACTAAATGAAACTTTTTTCACAAATTTCTTCCTTGCGAGTCTCGAGAGTCCATGAGCAAAAAAGGGAGCTCGGCGATTAAAGCAAGAAACTTTTTGAAACTCTGATTCCATTGATCCATGGTCAGAATTCCTAGATGCTTTTATCCTTTGGTATTTAACTGATAAGCAGTGAAGGCATGCGGTGCCGTGTTAAATAAAAACATTCTAATCTGAAAAATTCCAATTCTGGGCTGGTCACTTTTGTTTTTATTTGGAATTCAAATGTGCCTAAGATATAAATTGATATCTTCACTTCCCCTGCTCTACTTGTTTGCAACTGGAAGTTAAGATTCCAATGATCCCGATCGAAAGTCTTGACGATCGAACACAGAAATCCTCTCCCGATACTAAATCGCGACCTCTAACTTAAACATAAATATCAAAATGTGTTTGACAATTGGAAGTAAGCTGGGCGATAGAATCACTGAAGGCCGAAGAAAACAGCCATTAACACGATCAACATTCCAATGATCTCGGGGCGTAACACTTGAGCAGCTGCGGTCGTCGCTTCCAGTGTAGGCTGTGTTGCTGCTGTAGAAGCATCGGTTGGATCAGTTGTATTGAGCATTGGTTTATTGCAATGCGTTTTGCACATTTCAATTCTAGAATTCGGAGTCATTTCTGCCGTTGTTATGTTAGCGCATTTGCTTAATTGGTAAGAGGTACAATTATGGGGTTCCTGAAAGAAATAAGAAGTCTGTTAAACAATAGTCAAAAAATGTAATTTTGTAAATGTAATTTGTTTACTCACGGAGCACCAAGGAGCTCACAAGAACTCGCTTAGAAATTTCCGTGCATTCCAGGATCGAATTGGAATTTGGAAATGTTGGTTTTTAAGGAGAGGGGAAACCGGAGGACCCGGAGAAAACCTCTCGGAGCAGAGTAGAGAACCAACAACAAACTCAACCCACATATGACGCCGGGTCCGGGAATCGAACCCAGGCCACATTGGTGGCAGGCGAGCGCTCTCATCACTGCACCATCCCTGCTCCCCAACTCAACTTTGCAATTTTGTTTCTAAATTCGTGAAAATAAAGATGCGTTAATTTGTGGTTTCAAAAAAAGAAATCAATGCGCATCCTAAAATTCCAAGAGGGAGTGGAGTGAGGTGGAGAGGGGGTTGGGCGCGGGGGTTGTGAAGAAGCTCCTAGGGATGGGAGTCAGGAGTCTTTGTCCGAAACAATGCTATAAATACAAATTGCTCCTATCTCATTCAAATTTCATAATGAAAATCGTCCAGGGATTTTGAGCGAATAAACTTAAGCCAGAAAAATGTATGCATAGAGAATTCTAAAACCTATTTATGAGAAACGTTTCTCCTAATAGTGCAAACAATATATCTAACACCTTACTTGCTAGAATGCTAAAATGTTTTGCTTACAGCCAGTGACCAATCTTTTTCGTTTCTTTCGCAATAATCCTTTTTAAAGGTGTAAATGCAATATTCGAAATTGATCAAGAAAATCCCATCCCTGGCATTCTTGAACATTAACTTGATATCAAACATGTGAATTCAAGTGAAAATCTACTGGACCATATTAAAGTAAGCCCAATATACTGAAGAGGAGGGAAATACATTCCATGGCTGGGTATACACTCAAGGCTCAATACGAACGAACTAAAAATTTAAAGTACAAGTAAATTGCAGTTCCTTTGTGAACTTTTTGTACATACCTCAACACATCCAAGAACAAAGACCTTGTGATCGCTGACATTACTCTTAAACTCTGTTCTACCACATGTTGCGTTGGCAGTATCACAGGTCTGGTTCGTATATTCCGAAATGCTGGTACAATTCTTTTCATTAACCAGGCTTCCGTCGCAGCGGTAGCATACTAGGCTCAGAGCTAAATTAAATAAACGTCGACAGAGGGTCATTTTCACATACACAGATTTGTTACTACTCTCTAAAGCTTAATCGACATTGAAATTACAAACAACAACAACAACATCGTGAAGACATGTTTATACATCACTATTAATGTTAAACTTCATATTTGTTAACAAGATCCGTAGAAGGTTTTTCAGGACTTTCAATGGACAACAGGCCATTTCCGAGTTCTCTTGTGCCTCTGTATCAAAGCGAGTCAAAGTGCAAAACCATTCTTATGAAAATAACTTTAATTTTCATGAAAATGAAACTGCATGCAGAACTCATTTTCATGTGAAAGGTTTCGCACTTAAACTCGTTTTGAAACAGAGGCACAAGAGTCGAAAATGGCCTATTCCCTTATGAGATGTTCCCCAGGGAATCAGGGTAGCTGTATGATGAACACATCTCCCATGATTCCCTGCAGGGGCATCTCATAGAGGGATAGCCACTGTTTACACCCCCCTGTAATTAAAGAATCCCCTCAGCATGCTCAGTAATGATATAACCATTTTGATAAACTGCTCTTTTTAACTCTTCACCTCTTCCCACTATAGCTGTAAAAAAAGAACTAGTTATTTTTAGTTAAAGATACGACCCTCTCCGTAATCATCTCAGTAGAGATCATATTAAGTAGTGCGGAGTGGCCGCTGTACTGCTTTACTGCCGTTACCTTTGAAGAAAAGGCGCCAAAACACATCAGTGTCTATGGTAAATTAAACACTTCCAATTTCCTTTATAGCCTAAAGCGATTCCCACAGGAGGGGCGAAAATTTACCTTTCAAATTTGCATACATCAAAACCGTTCACACGGCTTGTGATTTGCTGCTTGATTTTTATTTTAGCATGGAACCACTGTCCACTGTGGACTGTAAAGAATTGGCTTTGTTTTCCAATCCATTGATTGATGTTCAACGAAAGACAAGTCTCAACACGAGGGGTAACTTAGTCAAGCGGAACAGCATGCTGTTGAAACATTCAAAGCTGTAAAATCCCTTCGAGGGAAAGTAGTTTGAAAACCTATAAGCCGTCGAAATCTTGTAGAAATTTTGGTGAAAACAAACAAGAAAACAGCAACGAAACAACTAAACAGATCGTAAACAGTTCTGCGTTGCTTAGTTTTTTTCACTCCCGTCGGTGTTGGATCAAAATTGCATGAAAATTTAATTACCATTTTCTCGAATATTGAAGCCAACATCGACGATGGTGTTGTTATTTAGTTTTACCGTGGAAACATTTGTCCTTTTTAGACAAGATGTGGCTCAGTAACTGCACAGTTGCTATATCAAGCCGACCGAACGTCCGCGTAAAAGTAAATCGATTGTTTTCTTGCTTTTCATTTAGTTTTCGGTGAAGCAAATGATGCTATGTAACTGCATGCGTTTGACAAGAATTCAGCGCTTTTTCTTTCTAACCTTAATGGCTGAGTAAACTATTTTATTTGATGCAAGTTTCTTTTGATAGTAATAGCATGCGGTCGCCGAAACTTATTTTTCTTCGAGCGTGTATTTGGCACTTCAAAACCTTTTTTTGAAATACGCCATGAAATCGGGGATAAAACGATAACAGAAAAGATTAGAGAGGTACTTTAAAGAGGAGGAGGTGGATTTTTTTCTTATAAAATACAAAGTCGACTTCAGTAATATTGAGATAGGTTTGCATAACGACGCCAGTATAGGGTTTCAGGCGCGGAAGAAATAATATTCTCGAGTTGTACTGAATTTGCACCACAACCGGCGGAGAAGACAGTGTTTAGATCGATGAATCAGACCAAGGACGGATGGAAAGAACTTGACCCTGATCAATCTTGAAAAGTGGCTCTGACCATCAATGTGTTATTCTAACGTGCGCCGAATCGGCGGATTAAGGTTCTTTGAATGTGTTCAGTTTGCAACCGTCTACGCTAAGCATTCGAACATAAACTACTGGTATATACTGACAGTAGAAAGCGAAGAGAGGTTTAAACAGTTACACTTACCACTCGGAAGCGCACAAAGGGCGAGGGCAGCAACTAAGAACATGGCTAAATTCATCGTGTCTTCTTCAGTAAGCGTTTGAACCGTCGCAAGCCAGCGCCCAGTTTAGTAAACCTGATCTCAGTACAGTGTAGCAGCGAAACAAACCGTATGCAAATCTAGGCGTGTTATACCGGTTATATTAAAAAAAGCCTCTTCTATATAAGGTACGAAAGGATGGACTTTGCAACACAATCAGCGTTCATCAATGAGGTTCTTTTGATTGACGGCACTCGGCCGCATGGCTCCAGCTAATGGACCAATTGGCGTTGGAGTTCTTTGTTGAACCCCTCATTATCCAAAATTCAATTTGTCCGCTATTATAGGCAGAGAAAATACAATGTTTTGTCCACGGCCCACGCCAGGTGTTTCTTACGGATGTTCGAGAAATATTTTAAAATTTGTGTAATCGACAAAATAACAAGACACACAAGGGAATTTAGCTTTCTGTAAAGGGCTGGGTTTGGCCGGTTGGAACTTGTGAAAAAAGAATTAAAACGTTGGTTGTTTTAATTACCCCAGGGAACTCTGCTTATTATCGAAAGAAAGCAATTTTGAATAAACTAACGCATATATTAAAAAAAACTAATTTCAATTGAAGCAGTATGTCAACAAATTCAACCACTTTCGCACTTGAGCTGTTCCCTTCGAGAAAACCAATTTAGCACGGCCACTGAACGAATGTCTGAGCAGAATCTAAAGAACGGCGAAGGAATGCTCTTCGCCGGTTTCGTTTTCGTGGCGCGGCTGAGAGCCGGCAAAGTCCAAAGACCGTAATGTTTATAAATAGACAATTGCTTAATCACAGTTGGTCGGAATGATTGTCCAACTTTGAGAATTTTCTACCTTTGGAGTTTTCAATATTAGGTTCTTGCGATGTCTTATCTATTTAGTGCCTCATGTTCGCAGCTCTAAGGTTGTAAGTATTATCCATATTCTATTTAGCATGCACAAGTAATGACAAGGACGGTTTCTTTAGAAGCTAATCTCTTTATTAATTCATATGTGAAGAGAACCTTACACAGTTTGACGCGAAGGAAACCATGTTCTTTTTAATGAAATAAAATAGATTTGGAAGCAAGAATTATCTTTCTTTCAGCCTCTCGGCCCACAGAAAGTTCCGTTTTAGCATACTTTGGCAAGTACAAGGCTAGTTGCTGGTTTGGATCTCAGCTGGGATTCAGCGGACATGCTGTATTGTACATGTGTCTCTTATTAACGTCGAAGTGAACCAATTTAAAACATAAATCGTATCAGGCTGAATCGAAGGTCAGTTGATCGCTTGTACCCATGAGTTTACTGTCACACGCATTTGATAGTAGTTCAGCTCTGAACGCAGTTTTCAATCGGCAAAAACCGCTATGAAAGACAAACGACAGTAACTATATCCTGCTTTTATTTCATCGCTTCAAGGGTTTAATTCCAAAACCTTCTTCCACTAAAATAGTTCAGTACACCAATATCTCTAAATGTTGCAGCACTTAAGTTGTGTTTACAAGATACCGGTTTATTAAAATGTGACAGATTTAATTCACAATAGCTTGAACGAGTTACAAAAAAAATAACAAATGTCAAACAAAAGCTAAAAAAAAAACAACAAACGAAACAAACTTGGTTGAGTGCCTTTAAAACTTACATCCTTCAATTCATTACACACATGTTTATTGTGACAGAAGAAAAATAACCACCAAACTATAGGGAAATTTAAGTGTAATATTTGCTCTGTGAATTGAACTGTAATCTCCAATTCATTGTTCTTGTCATTTGATGTGTCTTGCATTAATTTCGTTCTTTGCTTAGATTTGTCAACTTATCATTACCTCAAGAAATGCACGATCGCGTTTGGTTCTGTTGTTAAGTTGCCCTGTAATTGGGCAACATATACATATACAGCAAATGTCGCAAGGGAACATGAATTGTATGGATCTTAAATGCAGAGTAATTTCAAAACTCATAAAAGCCGGTTGACGTGGAAGGGAATTTCTCGTAAGGATCAGTATTTCGTTCAATATCGGTAATTTTTTGTTTCTTGTTATATTATGCAAAGCGGCGTATTTCCGCTATTAAATTAACACCATCGTTTTAAATATAACTTGAGCAATATCTTGGAACTTATCTTGAACGAAGACCTAAATGTTTAGCAATTTTATTCCTTTTGTTGTTGATAAATCTCGACAATGAGTTAGTTTGTTTTTCTGTAGATCTTGCGGTTCACCTGTCACCGATTATTATCGTAGCATCCGGAGTATATAAACAATGATGTAGAGTGCAATTTTTATTTACTTTCAACATAGTTTATAGAAGAGACTGGTTATGAAGGCCGGCAAATATCAAAGGAGCAAACAAAGATGCCAAGATTTAAGTTGGAAGGTCCACAGCCCTGCACAATCTTTTGTTTTGTGCTCATACACGGTACATGAATTACGTAACCAACTCCTTTCTATATATAGTTCCTCAGTGTTTTGTGCAGGGTCAAGGCCAAAATAGCAAAAACATACTGAACAAAGAACTTTGACGAGTTACATAACCATTTCCCTCTATTAACCATGCTTTCAAGGCATCCTTGAGTTACCTTGAGTTAACCTTTTGAGTTCCCTGCTACGAGGTTTAATCAACTATACAACTAGAAAAGAGAAGAGGGGAGTTTCAGATCTTTGAGAGGCCTTGCTGATATACCATAGGACTAACACCTGCACGTTTGGCACGGCTCATCTACAATTCTGCCGAAAGATATACACATTAACTTCGGGACAAAATTCCCACACTTTTAAACATCTCAGTGCTTCTTAAGGTTGTAGGGATAAGTGTGGCATTTCTTGTTTAAGATTCTCGATCAATCTGGAACTTATTCTCAACTTAAAATAAAAGAGAGTTTTCATATTGAACATTTGAAACCTGAGCTCAACAAACAAGTTGAGTACTGTGTGTTAGTCTGTTGTTTCTTTTCCAGATTCATCTGCTGCTAGCTGTTTAGTTACTTTTTGTTATTTCTTGCCTGTGTCTTTCGCTTTATTGGTTAATTTATAAAAGTTTAACAGTTAATGAATATTTGAATTTATATAAAGGTTCATTCATAAAGGTTCATTGGTTCCTCACGTCTTCTCCGCCCGCTTCTCCGCTTCTCCGCTTCTTCGCCGCTTTGTGTGCTCGCGTTCAAATTGCTTAAACCGCCAAGGTACGTAGGCTACTATGCAGTGAGAAATTGATCGTAGACCTAACAAATTATTTTGGTAAGTTAAACCTGTTTACTTATTCGCAGAAAATGCGCTTTTCAGATTCGTCTTTAATCCACTTTTTGTCATCTTTAGACTTTTATGTGTGACTGAAACCTGTCACTTCAACGTCACAATTTAAGGTGCGCAGGCTCAAAACGGTTTTCAGTACTTAGATTTTGATGGGTCGTTATAACCACTCCTTATCAATTGCGATATCAAAAAACTATGGCGTTCCAACATCGCCAAAATTCAAACTTTGCCCTTCATTCACGCATACCATCATTCACTGATTACATTCAAATATTCAATTGAAACACACAAATCTTCACTTACAACATTCAAGTCAGGAGTTTAAAATCCACTCACAATATTCAAACATAGCTCCGAACATTCAATCAATCGAGTGAAACATTCAAAGCAGGCATGCAAAATTTACTTATAACATTTGGACATGCACATTAAACATGCAGTTATTCAATTCAAAGTCTCATTCGGACATTCGACTTGCAATTAGGCATTCCATTCAAACATTCGATTAGTCAATTGGGATATGCAATACGAATATTCAATAGAAACATTCAATTCGAACATTGGAATCGAATATTCAACATTCTATTCCAGATTCAATTCAAACATTCGATACCAACATTCAATCTAAACATTCAATTAGAACGTTCGCTTCGAACATTCAATTCGAACATTCAATATGAACATATATTCAATTCGAACATTCACTGTTCGAACATTCAATTCGAACATGCAATCCGATCATGCAATCCGAACATTCAATTCGAACATTCAATTCGAACATTCAATTCGAACATTCAATTTTGAATTGAAGCTGGAATAGAATGTTGAATATTCGATTCGAATGTTCGAATTGAATGTTTGTATTGAATATTCGTATTGCATGTCCCAATTGATTAATCGGATGTTTGAATGGAATGCCGAATTGAAAGTCGAATGTCCGAAATGAGAGTTTGAATTGAATAACCGCATGTTTAAAGTACATGTGCAAATGTTGTAAGTAAATTTTGCATGCCTGCTTTGAATGTTTCACTCGATCGATTGAATGTTCGGAGCTATGTTTGAATGTTGTGAGTGGATTTTAAACTCCTGACTTGAATGTTGTAAGTGAAGATTTGTATGTTTCAATTGAATATTTGAATGTTATCAGTGAATGATGGTATGCGTGAATGAAGGGCAAAGTTTGAATTTTGGCGGTGTTGGAACGCCATAAAAAACTGCGTAGTCGACATTAGTAACCACGTTGTTATCATTTTCGTGACACAACAGGTTACCATAGCAACAGCTAAAAACACTTTTAATTAAAGCCTAATGGGCTTATAATTCAAAAGTGACAGGGTGACATTATCAAATTTTGATAAGCTTGCAGCTTTTGGCAAAGGTTTAAAATTAATCTGTACTTAGGATTCAGAGTCGCCTTAAATTTTCAAAACTCTAATCATTCAATCTAGCGTTTCACACACTAATTGGCGACACTAATTAAGAACTAAGAAATACAAATACAAATAAAAAACTATATAACAATTACTTAATTAGCGTTTTTTTAACACTAGTTGGTGAAAATCATTTCGAGTGTCTCCATAAGTCCACGCAATTTTGGAAAAAAGGCAAAGAAGCTTTCTATATCTTCAGTTAGGAATACAACACTGGCAAAATTATCTATGATTCCACGCAGTTACAGCAGAAGTCAGTGACGTAAATGTCTTTTAGCTAACAATGGGTGTAGAGTATTGTTTCATATTTTTTTATTTCTTATATAAAACGTACATGCTTAAGTGTTTTCGACAGTCTAATTGAGCCATTAATATATATTTAGCCGACTGGATGTACTGAATTGAGTCGAATAGAGCATAAGACACATCCACCCATCCAAACTGAACTTTCTCTGAGGTCTTCTTTGAGCAGTGAGAGGGAGAGCTCTTTTCTCTGAATCACTCAGGCCATTAAAGCCATGACAATGGAACGTGGAAGTTTTATCACACGTCCAAAGTTATTTCGTTTGAGGTTTTGTTATGTATGGAACCATGACATCATATGAATCAGAAATGGCAATGAGTCATTATTTTCAAACGGCCACCATCTTTTATCCGGCACCTGGCATTTTACGATTTCCTTCGTGGTGCGAGCACTTGGTGACACTGGTTGAGAACTTGCGTTATTTTCTCGTCGGTGTATTCGTGTAATCTACAGGGTACGGTAAAACTATAAGTTTCGCAGATGTTGTTTCTCTATAATTCACAATTTGAAGGCGTAAATTAACTAACTTTATATGTTTCAATAAAGTGACCTAAATTTTCGTCCGAAATTTGCTGAAATGTGTCCGAACTTTACCGACCGAATTTTATGGCAAGTAATGTACGCTAATAATTCCTACTGAAAAAATGGTTACCACAAGGAAGTTAAAACTTAATCATAAAAACCCCAGAAAATTCCAATTTCAAAAACATGCTTGTCAAAATGCGGTCGCCATGGAAACACCAAGATCTTCAACAAATAACTTGCCACTAAAAATTGTTTCCATATAAAGTTAAGGAAAATTGCCCCGGCCTGAGGAGATTTAAATTGCCATGAACGAAAACATTTTCCTTTCTCCTTTCTTTTGATCTTCATTTTCTTCTTTCTCTCGCTTAGAATTCTGGGACATGTTTTTGATAATTTCTAATTGCTTTCTCAACATGTTGCAAATCTCATTAATTCTGAAAAATAATAATAACAAATAAAGTTTAAAGTAAGTAGGAAAAAGTATATGTACTCTCTAGGTGTCAGCCTGTTAATAGATAATGTATAAAAAATATGATAGATGATTGATATATAAACAACCTCACGAAGGTTTAGGAAAAGTGTTTCAGCTAAATTTACAAAGCTTTATAAGGAGACGCCATGTGGGTGCCCTCCCGAGAGGCACCAACATGGCGGCCGTAAAG
Source organism: Catalaphyllia jardinei (assembly GCA_022496165.2). Lineage (NCBI taxonomy): Eukaryota > Metazoa > Cnidaria > Anthozoa > Scleractinia > Caryophylliidae > Catalaphyllia > Catalaphyllia jardinei. The sequence continues at coordinate 8,718,788 of CM042751.1, forward strand.
TAGCAGAAATATCTGTCATTGAGTTTTAATTTGCCATCGAAACGAAAATTTATTGCTTTAGAGTTCAGACACATTGAAATTAATTGTTCCTTTAGAGCAAGAACTGTTTATTAGCAAAAACTTGAGCAATTACTCAACTTTTGACCTACTGGAGAGCCCTATCGAGTCTCCATTCTAATGTTACGCAACGCATTAACTTGGAAGTTCAAAGTGATCTTTTACAAAATGACTCTCTCTCTCCTCCGCAGACGCCTCTTTCCTGCTTCTTTGACCGTAAGCTGCTAGTTCCATCATTCTCCGCGCGCCCTCACTCTCGCAATATTTAACAATTACTTCCTATAGGGAGCCTCTGCGGAGGAGCGAGACAAAATGAGGAATCCTTCGGGCTTAAACTTTGCAAAACGACAAAGTTATTAGAGGGTGTGACATATAATAAAACTGAGACTTCAAATTAATTCTTTATTTTGGAAAATAATGACGTCACATGAATAGGAGAAATTTTTGACCTATAAATGAGCTAAATTACTTACTAACTTACCAATTACTATATAACGTATCGTTTTAAAAAGGGATCAAAATATATTACTTCACTTCCTGTTCTTCAAGCTTATTTTTTTGACCTCGGCAACTTTTGGAAATTGTGCATACTGGGTGCCTTCTCCTCTGTCATCCTCACCCGGTGAACAAACCCACAAATTGCATCATACAGCTTAAACGACACAATTTTACACTAGAGCAATTAATTCATATTATTATACATTAGACTCACTATGAAAAACCTGATTGGTCGAGAGCATTCAATCAATTCACAATAGCTTGTGAACTTGACATGATAAATGCAATATCTGCTGCAGATATTGCATTTATCATGTCAAGTTCAACGTCTGCCTGCTTACCAAGCCCCTTGGAGTGTTCTCCTCAGAAACAAAATGACTGAACGCCTAATGAACGCCTAATAAATGCCTGTTGTCTAAAAAATGTTTAATAAAACAATTATTAAATTCGGTTTTCGCATGATATCATGAATTATCCTCGTGTCTGTATTATCTGCCTCAGCCTTCGGCTTTGGCAGATAACACAGACCTCGGTTTTGATAATCGAGATGATCGAGACGAAGGACAAATAATTATGGTCTTTAAAACTTTCTGGGCCTCGTCCGAAAAGTGAGGTCACTCAAATGTAAAAACAAAGTGTGAAATCACGCTTTCTTTGTTCCCTTCGGCTTGCGGACAGCATGTGTTCTTTCATATTCATCGCGCCAGTGGCTGGGTATTTTAAGACGGCGTCAAATTTTATAATCGCATCGCATGTTTTTAATGGAGTTAAGGAAAATAGGCGAACGAAAAAAGAGGAGGATTTGAATTTTGATTCACTTACAATGATAACGTGCCAACCTAACAGACACTTCAATGATTCGACCGTGAAATAGCCGTTTGTTATTCAAATACAAATGTAACTTCCAAGTTTGATTAGATCGCGACACCCACGGATTTTTTTTGCCGCCCCGAGAGTAACGTTCTTGAAAGAACATTACGTAATACCACGCGATAAAGGCTGTGTTTGTAACACTTATCGCTTCCGAAGATATTTGAATTTCGCGCTCGGTGAGTTTGCTACGCGCCGGTGATTCCTAACCTTTGTCTTGCGAACAATAGAAACCCTTTCCATCAAACAAAAGATAAGGACATAAAAGGAGCGAAAGCTTGTCTTACAAAAGAATGTATTGTCCAGCCAAAATCCTAACCAAATGTTTGATACCCATGATATCATGTTCAACCATATCCAATAATTGTTTATTATCATTCAATGTATTTTTTCCTTTTCATTGGCCGAGAGCCCATCACGTAACCTTAAATAACTGCCTATAAAAAATATTCTGCTCGCGCGTAATTGAAATCACGCTCTTGTGTGAAAAATGGCACATTCCTCTCTTGAGCTGTCAGAGAGTAATTCAGATATGAAACCAAATTTGGCGATCGATATCATAAACAGTAACTGAACTCGGTTAGCGCAAAATATCGTGATTTGCCAGCGTCTCCCAGATCAATTATCAGCCTCAGCTATTGGCTTCGGCAAATAATTGATCTCCTCGCCATTGAAAAATCACGATATTTTGCTCAACCTCGTCCAATAATCACTATTATGGTAGCTGTGGATAATTCTTGATATTTTGTCACATATCCAACGCTGTTCTCAATATTGGTTTCTCTGCAACGAGTATAATTGCTAATCATGAAAGATTTAATATTGGTTCTGAGAATAAACATAAAAGGGGTGAACGATGTGTTTAGTTACTGAAAAACTAGCAGACTCCTACGCAAACTCTCTTTGCGCTCGTCAAGCAATAGTCCTGGGTAACGATCCCAGCCGGAGAACGTCTGCGTAGATGGCCTCGTTTTTTGAGATCCTCGCACCGCTGGAGGATAGAACGAATAGGGAGGGGTGGGTGAAATGCACTCTTTTTGACGAAGAAAGGGAGGGACTGAGGTCGATGGATCACAATTGACTTTATCTGCACTGGAGAGGGTGGGGAATGCAGGTTAAAGTTTTTGAGTTATCAGGAGGGAGGGAAAAGGAGGGAGGACAAAAAGCAACTCTTCTAGATCTACGGTTGAATATCTAGTACAGAAGGTAGAGAAACGTTTGGAGACGATAATGTTACCTGTGCGATGTATCTGTCCATCCTGGCGTGCCTTTGGATGTTGTAGATGTCACCCGCAGCGAGACCAACCTGTGTTCAAATATCGAACACTCATTGCCATTTTACCTGGAAAGACCATTTTTGCGTAGATCGACGAAGCAGCAGTTCAGAATTATACGATCGCAATTTTACCGCATTAACCGCCGAAGTTTTCTCAGGTTTTTCCAGAAACTAGCTCAAATATTCGCATGTGTCCTGGTCTTCACCAAAATATGAGCTATTTCTGTATTGAGAATCATTAATTAGTTTGCCCACAGATGTATATTTTTTGCTACAAGTGATATTTGTTCGTGGGCGAGCGATGCAGGAGAACAAGAACGAGTGCAGAGCACGATGGCACTCGCGAAACTGGCGCATTTTAATAAGTTTGCTTGTGATCTTAACGAACAGTGCTCAAGAGAAAATAGAGGGTCTGTCAACAGACTAAGTATTAGAGGCAGAACGCAGTTTTGTATTTGTAATAGAAAATTAGTTGTAGACGTATTTACCCTGGTGTGTGGACTTTCCTTTGAGTCCTTCCCCGTTTTAAAACTCGCTTGATGAAAAACAGACAAAGGATATTCTGTACTCCACGGAATCACATATTTGTAAATAAAAAGGACAAAAAATCAAGAGGTCCTTAAAGAGGGGAAGGTGGGAGGGGGGGGGGGGGGGAAATGGAGCGAATATGATCCTGTGAATCCTTCCAATAAGGAGACATTTTTTTCGCCGAGGTAAGGTATGTTCGTCAGAATATTTTAACTAAACGCCTAAAGAAGACCGATCTAGGTGTGGGTTAACCCTTACATTTGACCCATAAAAGATGTCTTCGAAAACCAAGAGACTATGATGACGTGGTCTTTTGTTAAAACGCAAGAGGCTCAATTACCAGCCATTGTTCAGGAAAGGAGCCCAGGCTAATAGAGACCGACAGAATTCGAGCCTACTAAAAAGGAAGTAAGAGAGTTTAGGTAACTTGTTTCTGGCGTGCACCCTAGACGAGACTTTGACAGCTAGAAATATTGGCGTTTCGTCATCAACATCCTTAGGGAGTTTTTTTTATAACGATAAACTTGAAATTTGTGCCAAAATAACTAGCAACTTACTCTAACTAATTCTTTGAATACTGACTCTGATACAAATGGCCTTTAATCTGCCTTTTTCAGTGATGACACCCTTGATAAGACAGAAGTGTGACCTGAAAGCCATATTACTTACATGTTCATCTATAAGCAGGTAGAACGTTGTTGCAAATGCCAAAATAAACAACACAAACAACACCAAAACCTGTGGATGTCAGAAACATAACACTCGACATCATCATCAAGGCTATCTGTTACTTAATTCATTAGCTCCAACTTAACATTTCCTATTTTAGCCAAGCTAGCAGCGGTGTGCGAAAACAACAGCGTCATGAAGTTTTTCTAACAACAACAAAAGACAACCATGTATTTTGCTTGGTACATGAAATATCATACAAGAAAAATTAATGAAATTTAGGGCCCGCGCCTTGACCTGCGATACTCACTGCTCGCGAAAGGAACTGTTGAATCTTCAATATCCTTATGAAAGGGATCGCGAATTGAGAAAGCACAAGTTAAACAGACTGATTTTGTAAAGGGGTGGCATAGAAAGGTCAATGATTCCCTGTGTTTCGCAATCGTTCCATTTCAGTCTTAACATCAGAAGATAATGCAATTTTGTTTTCAGATAGATTCTCAACAGATAATCTCCAAGATTTGTTACTCTGCTTAGCCCTACATAATGTATTTGAGGTATTGCCTTTTTGGTACCAAAATTTACGGCAATTCTCTTCTCTGTATCTCCTTGAGATCTATATATGGTTTTTGCAACTGCTGAGCGCAAAGGAATCTTTTTCGAATCACCTGGACAACGCCACCTTTATTTCCCCTTGTACATAGATAACATAACGTAACACAGATAAGATAAAAACAAGACATTTTGTTCTGCACTTGGTAAAGCCTGGGGCTGAAATAATCCTAAGATTTTCTAGCCAATTCTCCAGATTTTAAGGTTGTAAATAATTGAGATTAGAAACTATTTTAAACGAAGCAGTTCCAAATGTGGAATGTAATAAGAGAGAAAGAGTATATGGTTAAGTTGTGTTAAATAAGGTTTCAGTTGTTTTGAGAAGAAGAGTATATGCGTAAGTTGTATTAAATTATGTTGTTCTGACAGTAAATAAGGTTTCAGTTGTTTTGAAAATTGGTATACGCTTAGTTCTTTAAGATTTAAGGGAATTTTGTCCCAGATAATACATGCAGCATATCCGATTGTTTGTTTTCCCATATTACTTCGCACTTTTTTTACGTAAAGGTTTTGTTTCGATGCATACGTGGTGTTGTATTTGTGTACATTACTGGCATATTGAAAATAATTTGAAAATGGCTTTGGCAGAAGGCCTTTATGCCAAAGGTACGTGAATTTTACAATCTGGAATCTATAAACATTATGTACTGTAACAACATCTAATAGGTTTAGCAGGGGAAGTGCAGTTTCTGTGTGCTCACCATGAGCGGTGGCAAAGAAAATAAGCCTAGCAGAATGATTTTGTTTAGTCTGTATCTTATCAATATGTGTTTTGTATGCACTTCCCCATGCTAATATTGCTTAGGAGATATATGGGTAGATTAAGCTGTAGTAGGTTTGTTTCATTTGCAGAAAAGTAAGATAATGTCTCAGCCTAGATATAATACCATTGGTTCGCGCAATTCTTGTACAGATGTATGAAATATGGTGATTAAATGACATTGTTTCATCGAGCAAAACACCCAAATACTTTATTTTTTGCTTCTTTATTGGACCGTCTGCACTTTCAACTGCACTGGGCAGCTTTGGTTCTGGCAACATTAAACTGAACGTCGCAATCTCTAAAGGTTTGTATGTCACTGTCGGAATTTAGATCCACCACAAGGGTACACACCACGACAACAATCTCTGAACAAAATTCAAGAACCGTTCCATGTCACAGTTGTCGTTCAGTCTCCTAACAATGCATGACATTTACATTTACCTGGCATGCTCAGCGATAGCCATGGCAACATTTCTCTTTTCGTTGATTAAAGCGATGTCCAAGAGACTTATTGTAGGAGTTCATCAGGATTCTCTGTTCTTTAAGCGACAACAGATAGATCACAATTTCATGATGTCCCTCCAGCGAAGCTGATAGGGCAGTATCCTATCAGGAGAAAACACGTACATACTTTCAGCCCAGCATAATCCACCTTACAGTCCTTAAATTAAAGGCGGTGCATTATTAATGCTTGGAAACCGTGCCTTTTGCTGTAAAGTGATTACTATTCTTAACACTTATAATGATATGCAAAGAGGAATTACTCTTACATGACCTCCTATTCATGGTTAAACAATTGGATTAGGCAAGATATTGCGCGCGTGGAATGCAATAAACACTGGAAACCCGCCAAAAAACTTCACATTTTAGCTCAGTTTTGAGCGGTTGAGCTGGCGGATGGCCAAGACAATGCTAAAGTTGCTTTGGCCTCTTTTAATAATTAACTAGAGAATTCCGGGTTTAATTTGACGACGAACAGCACAATTTGTTTAAAATAAGACTAATATTATCCTACACGGCGATGCTCGAGGAACTACTAGTTTTGGCGCCAAATTAGAAGCTTGGAGACAAAAGATGTCTCATATTTTTCAATTTTTGCAATAGGATATGGTTCTGGAAATTGCAAATCCCCATTAGTGAATATTTAATGCAATCTCCAATGAGAAAAGGAGCTTGATTTCAATGCTTTTCCTGTCAACTTACATTAACATGAGGACACTAAAATTTTTCCCACCTGCTGGATCCTGATTGGTCAATTCAAATTTCCCGCGCGCCAGCCGTATGCAAGGTTTAGCCCGGTCGTGCAGTTTAATATATATAAATCTTGCAAACAGTATGTATATGACTTAATGTTCCTAAACGTCTGTCTGCTTGAATCAAACTGTCGTATTTTAGTTTTGGCGATATGTTCTATCTAACCTTAGACGTTTCCTTAAATCCAGACTCATATCAAAGGATTTACCCACTGTTTTTAACATATAACTTGTTCTAAAGGGGAATTTTTGTTTAGAATATTTGCCTTATTAGTATAAGGGCTTTTGTCTCTGATCAAGCTACAAAGTTATCAGCTCTGAATGTTCTTGCCAGAAACCTGACACCGTTAACTGTCCCACAAAATTGTGCTCGATGTTTGATTCGATTCATTAGCGCTTGCGACTCCCTGAAAAACACTACAGTTTATGAAAGACAAGATTTTTTTACAGTTACACCCAAAAGGCTAAACACTCAGTATTCACCCACCTCTTCGGAAACTCTACTCTTCGGAAACTTTATTTATTTGCTCCCGGGCTCATCCCGCACTCTATTGTTTTCACGACTAGGGCCATTGTTTCTGTTGTTTATTCTGATGTAAAGTGTATATGAAAAAATTCATATTTGAACTGCGGTTATAGATGCAAGTGAAGTATGATCCTCGCAGTAAATTTTCCAATTTAAGCATTCGGAAAGAAGAAGCCTGAAAAAAATCAGGGATTCAACGGGATTCGAACCCATGACCTCCGCGATACCGGTGCGATGCTCTACCAACTGAGCTATGAAGCCACACATTGGGAGCAAGGTCAATTTATTGAGTTCAACTATCACGCGATAGAAATCTCGAGCTCATAATCTAATTGTTAAGTAGCATAGTTAATAGAGGGGAATGGTTATGAAACTCGATAAAGTTCTTTGTTGTATGTTTTTGTTCTCATTTTGGCCTTGACCGCAAAACAAAAGATTGTGCAGGGTCGTGGACCTTCCAACACAAATCTTGGCACCTTTGTTTGCTGCTTTGATGTTTGCCGGGCTTCATAACCATTCCCCTCTATTAACTATGGTTGTAGACAGTGAGTAACGTAACAGTGAGAAGCTGTTTACAGACAGATTCTCTACGTTTTCAAAGTGCCTGTGAAGAAAATTTATGCACCCTCGTCAACTCTTGGGCGATATAAATCTCGAACTCATAACCTAATTGTTAATAACAAGGAGCGAATGCATTAACTGCAATATTCCCGGAATGTCATAAAAGTAAGTTGTTCCTTTACTTTGGCTTGTCCACTCATTGCAGCATAGTGCACCGGGGTGAAACTATTCTCCTGATCCTTATCGGTTATAAGGTAAGCTGATGATGGCACCTGCAGGAAGAGCAACGAAATTAAAATTTATGGTCGATTCCTGTTCCTCTGGTCCCAGTTGTTTAAAGGCTGGGTAACGCTATCCACTGGATAAATCACTATCCAGTGGATAGCGTGGTTTGTTTTGTCAAAACTTATGCGCTGGATAATGATTTATCCTCTGGATAGCGTTATCCAGCCTTTAAACAACCGGGGCCTGATGCTTAATTTATTATAGTGTCTATAGATGGTGTCTAAGTACTTCATGTATCTCTTCCAGATATTATAGTGTATCTAATACACTATAATAGGGATAAATATACTATACTACGTTCTAAATACACTATGATAAGGGATACACGAAGTACTTACCGCTAACCTTGGAGCTGGACCGCTGACCTAAGTCCCCCAATACTCACGCATGTTGTCATGGTTAGATTTGACCTAATTTTTCCCACCAGTTTAAGCTAGATGATGTCTTAAGTAGCAGTGCGTTTACTGGTAGCATTAAATGTCGATACTAGCAATATTTTGACAGATTTTGAATCCGAAAAGATGCTTATTTCTTAAAATCAAAATGTATCCGCGAAGTTTTCTCTCATAATCGACAATTTAATGGACGCTGACATGCGAATGACTTCCCAGCATCAAGATTGATTGAAAATTCGCCTATTTTTCAATACAAGCACTTCCTGGCGGAAATCTCGTTTATTCTCCTCATGTTCATCTTCAGCCAAACTAATCTTATTTTCAAACCATCGTCTTGGAAGGGAGGGAACTATTTTCCATTTCTGGGATTAAACTAACGTACTGCTCTTAGTTCACTTCAACGTTCACTGTCAAACCTTCAGCAGGAGTTGCATCACTTCGGTATGTTGAATCGCAGCGTGGAAAACCGATCTCTGCTGCACACTTTTAACTGTGACATCAGCACCTCGCTCAAGCAGCAGCTGAACGGTTTCTACTCCTCTATTAGCCGCGGCTTTGAACAGGGGAGTGCAGCGTGCCTTGTCAGGAGGGTCCTCCGAAGCACCCTGTGTAGTAAAATTACACATGTATAGCTGTATTTGTGATTATTTTGAGACGAATGTCGAAGAGATCGTCACTCAGATGAAACATCATCCCTCCCCGTCCCTTCTCTTTCAGGAAAACCGTCTTAATCTATTTATGACCAACAGGCCGACAAACCAACACCAAAAATACAAGGAAATTAATTCCCAAACCTGATCTAAAAGGTATTCAATTACCGCAACTTTGTTTTTTCGTGGCGGCTCTATGAAGAGGCGTTTGTCCTTCGCTGTCAAGCAGAGTTATTCGACATATGGTGGGATCATAACTGGCCAGTAGTTTTACCATCTCAAGTGAGCCCTGTTCACATGCCAAGTGAAAGGGCTGTAGTTTTATCTGAGGCCTGGACACCAAAGCTAATTAGCAATCACAAATGTCTACTTGATTTCAGAGAAAAACCTATCGTCTACTTATTAACTTCATTTGTAAGCGAAAGATACAATAGAACGTTTGCCAACGAACCTTTGGACTTCGCACTCTTGATCCATGTTGTAGACAAAGTTATACAGTCTAAATAAACTAGCTAATGTTAAATTTAAAGATGAAGGTTTTAAGAGGCTGTCTCTCTAAGAACTACCCATTCAAATTCGCTTAAAAAATAATTTTGCTTGAAAATCTGGCAACTGAAAGACTTTGCTTAGGTTAACATAAAAACAGATTTGATTTGATTTGAAATGATTTTCTAGTCGCGTCAGGAGCCATTTATTATTTCGCCTCGTCAGGCCCGTCCCGCCGCCTCCAAAAGCATAAATTTGACGCTGTAAAATATTTCATTCGCAACATCTAGTAATGAGTCTTATGTCACTATGCGCAAGGTATCCCTGAACACCATGAACAAAGAAGTATAAGCTCTATATACATACTGATATCTAACTCACTTATAAAACTCCGCTGTCCACGGCCAAGTGCAGAAGAGAAGATTCATCCATATCAGCTTTGTAAAGAAGTGACTCGATGTCAAGATTCTGAGAACTGGCTAAAATGGAGCGAGAAGAAAAAGTGGATTGAAGCCTCGGCAGGAGAATATGGAGAGTAACCATATTGGTCTTATTCTAAGGTAATCTATGTCAAGTTTTTCGATTCTAGAAATTGTACCTGTTCTTCTGTAAATAATTTTAATACAGGCAATGGAGTTTCTGTTCTACCTTTGTCGCAGCATTATATCGATAGCATTACAACATTATAATCCCAGATTATTTAACATTTTTGCTTGAAAATATTAGAACCGCTAGCTTGATCATCCTTTCTGGCTGTGTCAAGAATGTCAGAGTTTCTTGAAGGGCTGCTTGGTGCACGTGAGGCTTGGGGGTAATAAAACAAGAGAAATCACATCGAGGTTGCGTGATGAATAATTAATTTCATTTGTTTTATCCCCCCAGGCCTCGGAGCCATGTTAGAACTTTAATATATCGAAAATGGCCTATTGAACTTCGGGTCGTGTAATTTTGGTCTGAAATCATACTTGTGATTTCAAATCAAACGGCTAATTTTTTTATTTCAATTTGGAATTGAACGATGTCATTGCATATTTAGCCTGAGTACTCTTAGAGCCATTGGCGTATACTGAACTGATTAGACAGTTCGAGTTTCGCTTGTAAAATATAAATTCAGTTTTTACTAGGCATCGTCTTTGATGAAAGACTCTATATTGGTCATCTGTGTATTAAAGGAATCACAAGCTTTCCGTTTAGTACTTTTTTGAAGCCTTTCGCAGGTCACGATCCCGGGGGACTTTCCAAAGTTCTCGACGGGAAGACTCCGCACAAGGACCAATACCTCACTTCACTTTTTTGTATGCTATTTTGACCGAAGAGATACCCCTTTGGCGTATCTTTTATCCAAGAAGGGTAACCCTTCCACATACTTAGTTAAGAGGACTGCATTTCTTTTCTAAACCCTTGGAATGAAGTCAACGAAAATATTCAGTACGGAAAAGCGTCAAGCTTTACCAAAATATTGGCCTAAAAACAAGTCTTATTTATTTAGTTCCAGTTGTCACAAGACCCTTTTTAACACTAAAAAACAGATTCCCCTACCCTTTCCTATATGTCAACTTATAAAATCACTACCCTTTTATACACCTGAAGCCTGAAAAAGGAACCCCTTTCGAGCTAAGCCTCAACGTATACCGCGCCATTGCAAGGAGTACCCCCAGGTCTCGATTTTACACACTCCACCCAGTCTTTAACAGCGGAAGTACTATTTTTTAATACGCATACATGCAGGGCAGTTGGAATCAGTGGACCACGTTGACCATTGTCATGCAATATCAACAACGTTTTGATATAGGCAATAAACCACCTCTTTAATTTTCATAATAATCCAACGGATATTCTAAACACATGGAATATGGGACCCCAAACTTAGTTCTCATTGTTTGCCAAAAAACATGCCTGCCAGGACACAATCGATTTAGTCCTGGCCCTAAAATTTTTAAAAATTGCCAAGTTTTAAGTCTGATATTTTCATAAGTTTGCGACAGATTTATACAAAACTTTGCATATTTACTAAATTTGAAATGCGAAGTCGAGAGGAGAGGCTTATTTTGTTTAAATGATCATAAAAAAAATAGAAATAGCGTTTGACATCTTGAATAACGTGACTAACTCTGAGTGTGTAGATTTGTTGATGCTTTTTCCAGTGTGAAATGTGCAACTCGAGTAATTTACACCACACAAACTCATAAAGCATTATTTCTGATCACCACTCTCCTAACGGCGTCCGCTTCTATCCTATTCGTGTCATTGGAGAGCTGCTATATTCCTTCTCCACCCTGGCTATGTATGTTCGCTCAGGAGCGCGCCTGTTGTATTCTCATTCAATCGCGCATGGGAAGATTGGCTGAGAAGACGAATCTGTCGGAAGATGCACGAAAGTAGATAGCAGCCGCTGACCGAGCCCGCGTTGCCTACGTTTATACTTACTTTAGAACTTACACAGGATAGAGAGAGAGAGGGAGAGAGATGAAGAGAGATCCGTCGGGTAGCCTGGATAAGAACCTTCGCATCGAGTGCTTAGTTTCAGTGGCAGAGTAACTAAAATCAATGAGAGCTGGAGGAAGCTACAAAAGAATGATCAGTCGATTAGAAATTCAATGTTTTAGTTTTATATCACAATTGATATTTTTTCAGCATGAAATAACCCGTTCACTGCCATACAATGACTAATGTAACATTCTAACTTACGCGTAACACTCTCAGTGGGAAAACTCGAAAGATTATGCAAAAATTCTAACGATGGGCTTGGGTTTACTATACATGCACTAACATCAGCTATTTCGAATTGTGCTTAACTTTCTTCGTTTTCTATTAACCTACGTAAGGAGAAGACTGGTATTTTAACCAAATGAGCTACATAACTAGTTGAAGCTGTTTGCTATGTAAAACAAGAGGAATTGTCGGCCTCACCAGAGGATCACGCGAGGACGCAGTACGCATCTACATTAACCACTGTCAAAAGTGGACTGATTTAGTAGCTGTTTTACGGGACCAAGATATTCGTAA
>CM042751.1:8731232-8738732 GCA_022496165.2 Catalaphyllia jardinei
AAGTGGACTGATTTAGTAGCTGTTTTACGGGACCAAGATATTCGTAACCAAAAAGCTCAAAGTCATTGCGATATTGTTCTGCAAGCCTGATAATGCATTCAGGGGGAACTGTGGAATAATAACTGATTATCTCACTTGAGCTAGTTGAATTATGTATCGGCGGAAAATTTACACGATCTTCAATTCCCGCCATCTTTATGAGAAGAGGGGCGTCCTCACTCAAGGTTTCTAAGTGACCAATAAAATCGTAATTTATGAAGCAAGGATGGCAAAGATCTTCGTATTGCCGCCAATGTGGATTACGCACTATGACGTCACGGGAGTAATACTGGACGAATTCTGAAAAGGTAACATTATTATCTCCATTTGGGTCAAAATCCTTGCGTCGAAATGCTTTCACAATTACTTTTCGAATGTTCTTGCTAAAGTGACGATTCTTTCCGATAAATTTGTCTTTAAAGGCAGAAAGGAGGCGGTGCAGAGGTTCCCTAACAAAGACAAACTTAAAATACGTTTTAAGTCGAAGTGATTTTTCTTTTTCCTTGTATTCATTGAGACGACGCCACAAGCCTGGTCGGTGAACGAATATTCCTTGCTTAAGCCCACGTAGATCTGCCAGCACCCTTTTCCAAGTTGTGGAAGCTACCTTCGGGATTGTACAAAACATGATTTTATGCTCATCGTCCACAACAATAAATTTCAATTGTGTTTTGGTTGGTATCCTGTTGAATTTTTGTTTTAGACAGTTCTCTTTAAGATGGCTCTTTCTAGTGGTTTGCCTCTCTTTTACTAAAGTCGGTGTTGACTCTGGAATAGTTCCCTACAAAATGAAAGATTCATATCATAATTAAAAATCTTGTTGATGAATATTTTTTGGCATCATGCATTAAGCAAACCAAAGGTAATTCGTCTAATTGATCTAGCGCTCTTAGGGCCTGATTACATTGACGAATTTCAGCCCGGGCTGAAATTTCAACCCGGCTAACCGGGCTAAAATGTTTTCGGCGATTACATGGCGAACTTCAGCCAGGGCTGAAATATTAGCCTCAGCGTCAAAATAGAAATTGCGTGCGAAGAGTCTCAGGAGAATTAAAATGACGCCGAGAACACGAGTCGTGAAAATAGGCGCATTGCTTCTCTCGCAGTTTCGCCTTTTGGCAGCGCCCAGTTTTCAACTTATTGGGATGGTAACAGCCTACAAGATCATGGAACTGAAGCAAAACCTGTCTTTGGCTGCATATCTCTCAGCTGGCAAAACGTCTTTGCAAAGAAAGAGAAGATACCTTCAAGGTCGCCGAGTTCATGGCGTACTGTTTAACCTTATCTGCATTGAAATCGATGTTCTCACACTCTATCTGAGCTTTGAAATTAGAGACAATGAATACGATTCTCTATTTTATTACCTTAATTCCACTGAAATCGCTTCTGCTTCCTAGCGGCTGCCATATTTTTTCCTGCTTTTCAGCCCGGGCTGAAATTCCGTTTCGATTACATGAGATTTTTGCAGTTTTTCAGGCCTATTTGAGCGGGCTGTAAATCCTAGCCCGACTTGCTCAAACCGTGCTAGGATTTTCAGCCCGGGCTGAATCGCGCTCTGGGCTGAATCCCTCACCGTGTAATCGACAATTTGATTTTAAGAGGATTTGTTTTAGAAGCCGGGCTGGAATTTCAGGCAGCAGGGCTGAAATTTTAGCCCGGCTGGCTGAAATTCGCCAAGTAATCAGAATAACAAAGAATAACGTTACCTCTGTTCCTCTTGCCTGAACTGATACTGTTCGTGGTATATGTACTGAAAACAAAGTAATAATATATCAAACACGACACACCGTATTTGACCACGTTTTCAAACACCGGGAATAGAATTGAAAAAACGACGTGCGGCCGAGTATTTTCTGAAGAAAGTTGAGATGTTTGGAAATGTGGTTATGGTAATTCCTCTGGAATAAAACTGAAAATAGATTTTTGCTCAACTGAGCATTTATCATATGAGAACTTTAATTTGGGAATTAAAAAGGGAATGCCCATACTCCTTGAGGAGCATCGAGACATTAAAAAGGCCCCATTTTGGCATTATTTAGCGCTTATTAGAAAAACACGTTCCCAGTAAGCTTCATGATAATTGTAAAATCTTTGTGAGCCGAGACTCACGAGAACATACATTAAACTTCAGTCAATACATTGTGTCGGAAACAAATACACATTTTAAGTTCGATTTAGACAGAAAGCTGAATCCTTGATTAAAATTTAAACCATATTTCTTGACATGGTTACCAAACTGCAAAATAGAAAAGACCACAGTGTATCTGCTATTTTTCTTATTTATTCAATTTTCAGCAATAGAAATCAGATTAGTCTTTTCTCACGCAAAACTTATGATAAGTTGATTACAATGACTGGAAAAGAAGATGGGTGGCCATATTCGTTGGTAAGCTATAGCCGTTTTCAACTGACAGAGCTCAATATCAAAGTCAAATCCGCGCTGTTTTCAATATTCGAGAGCACGAGAGTGCGCTAAATGACGCCATAAATTTTGCGAAGAAAGAATGCGCGATGCAACTGAGGAATCAGGTTAAGTCTTGAGTGGCTCATACATCTTCTTAATCGAAACTAAAACATGGAGAAAATGGAGAAACCATCTGGGCTTGTGTTGTCTTTGTATATGTTGTAGTTTAATTTTAACCTCTGGTTTATTTTTTTTTCAAACCAGTTCAATTTTTTTGAACCAGTTTATTTTTTTTCAAACCAGTTTATTTATCAACTGTCTGAAAAGGGCTTTCATCTTTTGGGGTGTGGTAAAAAAAAGGGGCATGGTATTTTTTGGGGGATTGAAAAGAATAAATACGGAAAAAATAGGAATTTTTTTTGGCCCTACATTTCTACCCTGTTCTCTCTGTTGACCCTCCCCCCCTGATATACCATTTACCCCCCTGACCATGCCCTCCCCACTACCCCTCTATACACACAGATATTTACTACTCTTTCTTTTTCTCAGACCTTACCTGACTTGATGTCCTGATCTCCCACTCTGTAATTCTGCGCCTCTATCCACTTTGCCACGAAAGATTTGATGCAATTGCTCCCCATATTTGTTATTATTATAACTCATTTGGGCCCAGACCCCCTAATGCGCAGCAATATTCAAATGTTCACACATGCGCACTTCATACGAAATTGGACTTGACAAATTTGAAAGATGGCTGAATGCGTTTCGAAAGAAACATTTTACCAAAATATATCAGCACTGAAAGAGAAACAAGTCAAAAAAGATTCGCCTATAACGCTATACATCGAAGACGAATTCTTCCACAAAGCTAAAGCTCATCTCAAACACAAGACAGAGAAGCAGCTAGGAATTCAATCGGAAGAAGTAAAGCTCACGAAATGGTAATCAATGACAATCAACAGAAAGAAGTGGTCTTATTCAAATGACTCGATAATAACTTCACACCAAAAAACGGTAGTGCCTAAAGGACAACTTTACGAAGTACTTTGTGTTGCTCATAATAGAACCGCTCATCGTGGAAGAGAAATAACTTCGAAATGGGTAAATGACAATTATTCCGAAGTGAACGTCAAAATTATTGCCATATTTGTTGGCCTATGCGTGATACATGCGGAACAGCAGTCCATTACACGTAGAGTTAAGTTGGTGGATAAACCTCTTCAATCTCCGACATTTTTAGCCCTCGTGGAGATCGATTTAATGGACTTTCGAAACTGCCAGTGCGATTGTAGCCGACAACATAACTGGGCAATAAACATTACGGATCATCACACGAAGTACGTTTATACTGCACCCTTGAAAGATAAAACCGCCGACGAGACACTTAAAGTTTTCGAACGCTACTGCTTCACCTATGGATTTCCCCAAAAAATTCTTACAGACAACGGTAAAGAATTTGCCAACAAAAAGATGGAAGCCTTTTGTAAAGAAAATAAAATTGAAGTGGCTCACGGTTCTCCGCGAACTCCGACAACTCAAGGCTTGGTTGAGAGATCTAATCGATGATGGAAAGAGGACATGCGAGCCTTGATATTAAGTACCTCATCCAAAAATATTAAGCAATGGTGTCAAAAAGCCCCAGAAGCGGCTTATACTAGGAATATCAGCTACCACAGAGCAATAAAGATGACACCATATGAAGCTGTGTATGGTATAAAAAGCCATAGAGAAGTTTACACTTCTACAAATTCAGAGGCTGGTCATCAGGAGGCTCAAGATGAAACACATCCAGACCTCAGTGTAATTGATGATTTAAGAGAATGTGAAGATGAAGAGGAAAGACCCAATAAACGGCAAAAAATTTCTCAAAATCAGGAAAAGTACAACAACAAAATGGTGGAACAAACCAAGAAGAAAAATGAAGCTAGAAATCAGAAATTCAAAGTTGGAGACTTTGTCTCAATTAAAATTGATCGTGTTGACAAAGCATCGCCCCTTCATTCAAATCTTCTTCTGGGAAAAATTGAAGAAGTTGTTAATAGTTATGCACGTGTTGTAACCAAATTTGGTAGAATAAACACATTAATTTCACCCACCCGCTTATATCCTTGCACAGCTAGCACTCAGAACATTGAACTTGATTATACTACTGAGCTGTCATTTTCTGCAGCTTGCAAGAAGGCTATTTAGAGTATTTATGATGTGTATTTTTGTTGAAATAAACAAAAAATCAAATATCTAAACACCTGTTGTTTTTAGTGACTTGGTACAATAGCACAAGCTAACTCTGGTGTGAAGTGCCCCTAACCCCCAATAAAATCTAACCATTCCAAAATGAGAGCTTAACCCTAATCACTAGACTGTGTGCTTAACCCTAATGAATCAAATGAGCGCTTCACCCTGATAAGCATGTACAATGTCCCTAAGCTCAAACAAAAGCTAACCGCACACCAAGTGGGTCTGCATTATGTTGTATTTCCGCCTTTACATTCTACATTTTGCAAATGTCAGACACTGCTTGTTCAGCTACTCGTGTAAAATTTAATGACAACGAAAAAAGGAGACAGTTGAAATTGAGCATTGAAGATTTTTTATTATGAACACATTCTGGCAATAATGTTATTTCTTTGATAATATGCAGTGACTTTTTGTTCAATGTTACTCAAAACTAATATTAAATAGTACTTTGCTGAGCCTCAGTCTTGGTCTGGGGAGAATGAAACCAGTACAAAAAAATAAAACCAGTTTAAAAATTTCAAACTGGTTCAAAAAAATTTAAACCAGAGGTAAAAATTAAACTACAACATATACATGCAACATATGTATATTTTGTAGGGGGACGGTAGATGGCAAATGCCCAAAATGGTCGAAGAAAATGAACAAAATAAATCAGTGAAGCCTTCGTATATAACGTGATTGCCTAGTAAAAGAACCCGCCATAGATTTCCGATGAAACTTGGTCTGTTGATGTTACAAGACAAGGGGGTCACTATGCTAGTTTTGACGCCACAATACTGACAAATAAGGTTATTAAGGTGACTTTTGGTAATCTCCGTGCGCAACAAATAAGCGCGATTATTTTCCAATGCGGCGTGTTATATCACACAAAGTTCGACTTTCTTTGATTATTTATTCATCTACGCCCCAGAAAAAATGGCTTCAAATACCCTGCATTGTTAATTAATATTTTTATCCTTTTATCCTCCTGTTGGGCCCGTTACGTCTCTATCTGTAGCATTTATTTAATTTGCCAAAAAAGTAGCCATAGATTTCTGCCAAGTTCTATCTCCGTTATTGAAGATATTGTTCTCATTGAATTTATAAAATAAAAAGTGGGGTCACCGCGCTCGTTTAAGAGAAAACGAGCATTTATCTCGCTATCGGGCTTAGTTTTAGGGAAATCTCTTACGTTTTGTATGCGCGCGCGCTCATTTGCGCACGCTGATGACGCAAAAATCGTGCGCAATAGGAATGCGCAAACAAAAGTAGGGACTTACCTTAAGTACAGCTCGTATGTTTATGATTTCCCGCTTTCCGAAACTCTCACTTAATGCAGTTTGTTTGCGAAGCGACTTCGTCACTAGCGCACTTGTTTTTTATAAATCAGTATAATAATTCGAATGGATTTCTTGCTTTTTAGACAAGTGCGCCTTGTCGTTTTGTGTGGCAAGCAAATTTTAAGGTTCAAAACGATAAGAACAGTTGGATGTAATACATTCGTGGATACCAAACGAAACAGCCATAAGAGGTTGCGAATTGAGTTTTATTAGCTGGCATATAAATGTTGCATCAGTAGAAGTACTTTCGTTTTGATGAAACAGAGACGAGGTTCAACAACCAAGCTTTATCTTTCATTGAGCCTAACAGACAAATATTTTTTTTGCCAGTAATGAGTTTGAAAAATTCATCTCAGTTCTGTTCCGTATCAATATGCATGATTTTTCTGTTACCATCCGTTATTGCTGTCGCATACTAATTTTAGGATTTCATTAGTTTTGGGAATAATGTCTTGAGCTATACAGATAACATCGAAATACATCGTTTCTAATTTAACTCTGGGTCACCTTAAATTAAGAACGTTTTAACTTCATGGCATTTATTAAGTATATGTACCGCTTACCTAACTGTCCAACCCTGATTATATGGTATGATATCACCTCAAAACTCCAATAGAACACTAACGTAAGCGTTGGTAGCAAGAGTACGAGAAACACTGTCTTCGACCTCATGTTGAACATTGCAAACCAAAGTGATGGTTAGCCATTTAACTGACATGATACCAGCTTGATAAACGAATAGCGCCCCCGCTGACCAACTCATATAATCTCACGCTGCTTGCAATTCTTAGCACTCGCCAAACAATACAGTTTTCCAAAAGACATCACTGAAATGACTGAATTGTCTTGTAGTCTTGGATCGTAAGTTTACCAAAGGGTCGAGTTAATAATCTGATATCAGCCTTATTTTAAAGTAGTATAAGTAAAAGATAAGAGTGTGCTATATGGACAATAAATGACTTCAGTATTTGTTCAGAATATTTCAAATGGAGATTGTCTTTTTTTCTACCGGCCCAGTTTACACTAAAACAATGATTTCTAAAACCTCGGTTTATAATATGAAATAGAGAACAATACAATTAATAAAAGAAATGAGAAACGTATTTATTGTGGTTGTTCTACGAAAACTACTCCTTTAGTTCATTCATTTTAGAATCAGAATTGGAACAACTTTTTTTACTCAGTAACGTCAGGTTATGTACTAAAACTAAGTCTAATACAGTGCCAATAAATCTGTAAGATCATAAATTTAGAAAGCGTCAGTCGAAACAGCCCGGTGGCTTGAGTAGAGCAGAATAAAGCCTTAATGTTCGCTTGTAATTGGCACTGTTCTCTGTGGGTGACCATGATGACCCATGATAACTGGAACTGCAGTGGATCTTTATGTTCACTTTCAATTACCGGCCACTGTTTTGTTGTAGGCAGCAACGATGTGTCAATTTGAAACAAAAATTGGCAAGCTTGGTTTTCTTGGTTTTCTCTCATTCTTGAAAAAAAATT
>CM042751.1:8758240-8771571 GCA_022496165.2 Catalaphyllia jardinei
AGTTTGTCTGAGGTATAACGCCTCTCGCGCGCTTCGCTAAAATAACAAGACGCATAAACTTTTAACACGAACTTAAATGTTCTATGTGTCTTGAAGACACACATGCATTATACATGTAGGATTCAGACGTATTGTTTGTCTTGGTAAATGCGAGTTATCTAGGACGAACTGCTGAATTTAACTGAACTGGGAATCCGTTTGACACTGAAAACAGTGCAATCGAGCAGGTGATGACAGTCTCTCCAAAGAGCTTTCTTGTCTTCGCATGAGCAGCACTTAATGTTAGACGCCTCGTGCGTGTGAAATACATCACTCATTTCTCCAGGTAAATACGGCCATTGCACATATCTTTTTCTTCAAATTTATCCGAGGCCGGAACTGAAAAGAAATTTAAAGAATATTCGTGACATGGAAAAACTGTAAACAGGTGAGGCCGTGAAGTATTATATTTCACATTTCCTTTTTAGACATCAGGAGAACAACATTAACAGACCAACAATTGATAGTTCGTGGTTATCGCAAGGTTCGGCGCAGCTCAAGATAATAAGGTGGGAACTGAGTTGTTCAATTATTCTTAAAAGTTAACCGCCTCCGAAGACTATTATTATTCTGTCGGAATGAGATTCTCTCCACGTTTTCATGTATTGTATTTGGGAATGGTTGAACCACTTTATGACTTTCTGACTTTGTTGTTACGCTTGATGTATAGTGGATGACAGGTGGCAATTTTATGATCGATTGGCAAGAACAATATGAGATGTTGTTCTTGCCAATCGAACAAACATATCTTCGAACTAACGTGTAATGTTCTTTTTGTCATTGTTATCTTCACTCGCGAGGATATGGAAAACACTCCACACGAGTCCCGGATGTCGTTTCGTATGAATTTTACGAGTGATGTATTTTCCAGTAAAACAGCCGTGTTAATATAATCAAACAGGACTATTCTGCGAGGTTCAGAGATGATTTTTGCAGCCAATACCTGAGAGGGAAACGATTCAAATAACATCTGATTAAGAATCTGCGATTAAAGGTTCCCAAATCAGAGCTCGTACATGGAAGTCTCTGGCACGGTTCACGGATGGAAAAAAATATAGGATCACGGATCACGGATATAAAAATTTCGTTTTTTCTGAAGCACAAAAATAAGCAGAGAAGATATCCTTTCTAATGACCTGTTCTTACACTAGAAACAGTGTTTATGGAAAGCAAAGTCCCGAATGGCTAAGTCAAGGCTCCATATTGCAAATCGCATACCTAAAAACCTCTCGAAAGACCTCTCTAACCATACGGAGGACTTGAATCTCAAAATCTCGTAGAACTGAGTGGTAAACTCACGCATATCGGTTAATAATTCAGGTTCTTCACAGGTCACGCAAAACCGTCTTCAGGCCACGGATCACGCGGAAAATTTGCCTTAATTCACTTTCCACGGAAACAAGAATCAGCTAATAACGTATCACGAGAATACCCCTGTACGACCCTCAAAGCAGCCGTTTCATTTGGTTTCTTAAGTAATTTCTTTCTCTGCAGTAAGCGTTTCATAATTTTTTTTATAACTTTTTTCATATATATGTATATTTATTTGATTTTTTTTATTCACTTCCTCGCACGTAAGAATGAATATTTATAAGAAATTAATTAACAGGCGGAAAATTATTCATTAACTACCAAAGGTGAATTTAGCAATAACAGCCAGAAGAATAGTGAAAAACAAAATCATGTCTGGTTGATAATACTGAAGACTGGCTTTTATTTGCGCATTAAGAATGAACATTCAGGTATTCTTCTGACAGAAAGCCACGCTGGCTGGGGTCATCGACATCTCATTTACACCTGCTTATATCGTTTATGCTTATGTGCTGGTTTAAAAGTATTTTTATATATATATATATTCATGAATATCAATTACGATGTGCACATGCTAAGGACGTTAAGCCATCCTTGAAATAAATAATCATGGATATCTGAAATGTAGTGAACAAAGAAAAATCGAAGAATCAAACGTTCAGTAGACTAGGCGTTTTCTTTTAAGCGCTACAATCGCTCCTTATTACCATATGCTTATGTTCGTAACGATGACTGGGACTTTTTGCACCGATATGATAGTAGTGATCAGATGTAAGCCATCCTTAATGGCTCACAATAATTAACGTGTAATTTTCTAGAAGGAAACTTATTTTTATTGCCTTATTGAAGCAATGGATAACTTTCGTTACTTTTCCCCGAACTATTTTTAACAGCGGTAGAAAATGAATTGACGCTTGATGATATAAAACATCTGCATTTTTGACGTAAAGCGTCCGATCGGTACCCACGTTTTTTCGAGAGGACGCACTATGCGACTTGAGAACTACCATAAGCAGGGGAAGTTGTATGATTGTGTTTACGTCTGCAACACGCACGTGGTGACACTTTTAGGCGCAATGGCATTACGTGTGGACAACAATGCCCTTTCTAGTATGTCTGTGTCGTATCACAAAAACCAATAAAGCTTTCCCACACAGACGCACTGAGGCATCAAAGGAAGTAAAACTGGACATTGTACCCCTAGATAGGGCTTTCTTTTAAAAGGAAAGTGAAATTTAATAGCACGTGCTGAAACATTCATGGTGCGTTTAGGCAAAGTCTGAGAGGTATGTTAATCATGGTAATCCAACTGTACGGAGTTTCTCTGCGAAATTTTTCATATAGAATAACGATTACCTTTCAAAACACAACAACGCTTTTCAGTTTTCGGAACATGTTTCGATGTTTCAAACATCATCGTCAGCCATTATGAATATATAGTAAAGATTTACAAAAGTGGTCGGTATATATAACTTCTCATATCAGGAGCCATAATCAGGGATGGAAACCGTAAGCGCGCGATATTTCTAGTATTGGGGTTGGCCCTATGAGATGGGTCGATTTTTCTATTTTTAGAACAGATTGCGCCATCGCCTGCGGCACACGCGCGTACATTGCTGCGAGGATATTCACGGATGTCGCGCAGGGGAAATGGCGTCCGTAATTCGCGAAATCGTTTATGCTTTTGGCCCACAACTCAACGTTTTTATGGCTGTTTGAATTTTGCTTAAGTATTTTCGTCGTAAGTTGCTTCAGTTTGAGTGAAGACAGTGCCGAATTTAGGTATGTCCCGCTGACCAAGTTGAGTTCCGCTGCTCCTTTTGCAACAATCTTCACATTACTCCAATCTAAATTTCACTTATGAAGAAGATTAACAGCTTTTCCATAACATAGAAAAAATTTGTTTAGATGTAGCAGCGTTTACGCCCAGTAAGTAACAATAGGCTTATGTCTGTAGATGCTGCTTAGTTTAGTTTGTGTAAAAATCCAATAGTTGTCTGTTGTCGATGATTAAGAGCGCTCGCGCTGATGCGTGTTTTGCACAGCTCGTAAAACATGACCAATTGGACTTCGCACTAATTTGGTGTGAAAACGTACATCGAACTCATATAATATATCTAGTTTCTGAATATGTTTAAGGTTGATTAATGTTTGAGAACATATTAAAAGCTTTGTTGAAAATTTGTGAATACAGCAGAAATAATCAGAAAAAGTACGATGACGCTTTTAATCAACTCGAATAAAGATTTCGATTTTGTCGATTAAGTCAAAATTCCCTGCTAGCAGAGGTCTCTCACGACGAGGCAAACTGAAACGACAGGAGAGTCTCTCTCCTGTCGTTTCATTTTGCATCGTCGCGAGAGACCTCTCTGCTGGCGGGGAAGAGTCAAAACTCCTTGTCTATTTTATTTTCGCAATGTAAAGTTTCACTATGTGAAAGAAGCACACATGATGCTACCATAGCCCGCAAATTGCGGACCTCGTGCTTTTACTAAGCGAATTGTCTTTTTTTAACAAGACTAATTGCTTGGCTAATATTCTAATTTTTTGTCGCTACATAGATGATGGTTTTATGCTTACTAATAGAGCTGACCTATCTAACATCATTACTAACCTCTGCACCCCGTACCCTTCACAAATACCCATCACTTTCACCTCAAATCACAACACAACACATTACCTGGACCTCACTTTATCATTCAACCATTTCACCATCATGAATCACAAAGTTCACTATCAGGTATACCAAAAACCACATCACAAATACATGTATCCGCATTTTTCATCCAGTCATCCACAACACATTTTCACTGGTATCTTAAAAACTGAGACAATACGATACAGTAGACTTTCCGCGGCTCCAGACGACTACTATTTTATACACAAACTGTTCTCCCTACGACTAATTGCTTTGGACTATCCTGACAAACTGAGCTTACACTAACTGCCCACAGACGACGTCTTAAAGGTAAACAAACTGACAAACAAAAACCGACTGTTTACTACAAAACTTTATACAACAAAGACAAACGGACCGACAAAATCGTCACTAACATTCTACGTAAATACCCCACACCTAACATACCAAACCTTACAAAGACATACTGTACTACATACACTACTCCTTACCAATAAAATACTTCACCAAAAATTAGTCCTCCATCAAAATTCATCTACAGATTAAATAAAACAAAATTCGGATCATTATCATTGCTATTATCACCAGATTTACGAGATATCGTGAATGAAACACATAATATTGATTTTCATTTATATTGGCTACACTTTTATAATTCCCGATACCATCTTATCATTTTTTTCAAACATTTTTCAAATTAAGATGAAAGAAAAACATATCTATATGTAATGTTTTCAATCCAGTTTACTCACTTAAGATTGAGTGTGTCTGTAATAGACCAAAATTTATTTTATTGTTGACATAATCCTCCGTGTGTGAATCATAATAATTTTCCAACCATTTATTACTACAATATCAATTTTCGCCGATTCCTGTATTCTCGTTACATTCTGTACATAATGTCATTGTATTGTAAACTTAACTCGTTTTAAGCTTAGCTTAACCTTATTTTAGCTTACATGTACATAGTAATAGAGAATTCTGCTTAGATTTGTTGTATCGAATTTGTTGTATCGGATTTACGCTGCAACGGAAATTCCGCTTACGATTTAGGATATACTTTTATCATTTCTACGCCATATTTCTTCAATAAAGATTCATTAGTAACCTTTTGTATGTTTTAGAACGATAAATCATTGGTTTGAAATATTTCGCTCACATACCAGTTGGCCAGTACGCTGCGGTTTTCCATCGATTTCGAAGGTTCCACTTGCGAATATTATTACTCAGCCCTCCACGTTGGCAATTCCTTCAGGAAAAGCATTTGTTTTATCCCTTGCCCATTACACAAATTACCTTTACAGTAATAAAACTGTTCATCGAAGTCTAAATCCCTCCATCGGGTCGCCATTCCTTCGTGACTGTACCATAATCATTAGTAATCACGCAATCAAGTATAGCGCAATCGTGGCGTCAATCTGGAAACATTTTTATTTTTACAGTCTTCAGTTATTTCAAAGGGTTTCCCTACAAGTTTTTTTTCTTTCAAGGGTTTCTTCCTGTCAAGTATTTATTCCTCTGAACGTAAGTACCTTTTTTATTGTCTTTTACACTGATACACAAAATTTTATTTTATTTAATAGGACTTTAATTATTTAATCATCAAACCCCTAGAGAGCTGCAATCCCCTAGAGAGCTGTTTTCACCTACACGACAATGCGCTTCGGCTTTTTCGGCTTTTCGGTACGGGCTTTGTTTTCTTTTCAGCTTTAAATGGAAACATTTCTTTCAAAAAAAAGTTTTCCACTTTCCTTCGCGAGCCTCGTTGGAACTATCATTACGAAGAAATTTTTTTTTTTTCGTCTACAAAGTTCGTTTTTACGGAGAGTGACAAGTTCTTCTTCAATGTCTTTTCCTTTTCTGTTCCACCGGACTCGACACGAGGGTGTCGGGCAAAGGTCTGGTACCACACTAGAAACACCCCTGCTCGGTTGGGCTTTGCCCCTGAAGATTCTCAGCCATGTGAGCCTTGGTGTCGATGTTCCTGTCTTTTTCCACCCGGGTGATGTTACATCTTGTTCTTATTTCTTGTCTTGATTCTTGATTTCTATGCCCTACTCTGTTAAATGTAGTTGCTTTTTACCCACTATTCACCTGGCCACAAGACATCCAGCAATTATTTTGGAAGAAACCTTCAGAGATACTGCCACATTTAAGCTAATGCTGTTTTTCCTTGGTAATGGCTGTTCAAAGCACCTGATAACAGAATGGATTCTTACATCTCAACACTGGACCACACTACAAAAAGGAATCAAGAAAGCAAGACAAATAAACTTTATTAATAGCAATTTAGACTCTAAAGCTAATATTTGGTTCTATTATCATAATGTCTAAATTGAGAAAAGGTATCAAAAAAAATATATCTGATACTGGATGGCTGGGAAAGTAGAGAACAAAAAAAATAGAGGAATATGAAAATGAGTACTAATACTTGCTTTGGTGATCAGACAAGCGCACTTTCGGTCTCTCGGACGAAGATAACTTGGTTTTACGGACCGATAACTTTGTGAATATAAATGTTTTCAACAGTGTCCCATCTCCTCGTGTACTCTCTTAACGGAAATCGAAACTGCAAAAAAAGGAGAATTGATATATGAAACTATCGCAGCCCTTTCCTCCAATGCCGGCCATCTTGGGTGGCAGCACATGCGCATTTTCAGATCACCAAAGCAAGTAATAATTCTCATTTTCATATTCCTCTAAATTTTTGCTCTCTACTTTCCCAGCCATGCAGTATCAGATATATTTTTTGTCTTTTTGATACCTTTTCTCATTTTAGAAATTTAAAAAAATGCGTTCACCGTAGAGTCACTGTACCAGAAGGACAGCAACGTGTTTCGTCTGCTCTACAAAGTTAAGTCCTGTTCGCCGGGGATAGTAGTTGGCTAAGTACGAATACCCCTTTTCCAAGGCGATGTTAAGGAATGCAGAACTGCCATCCTTATTTAATGGCGTTTTTTCTATTCATTTTTTATGTGCATTATCGCATAAATAAACAGCGGGACACCGGTGTGGGACACGTCGTTCGAATTCTCCACAATGCTCACGACTGCTGATCTTTCAAAACATTTAATCGTCCCTCATGCCACTTGGCTATTTCTCAATGGATGAATACAAATTTTGAATCATATGGATCCTATCTTTCTGAGAGCAGAAATACCAATAATCTGTAAATTCTGATTCATATATTTATCATATCATTTAAAGAACGAAAAATGTTATATAATTTTTCTTTTCATTTCGTTGCAATAACAAGAGGGTATTCAATTTTTTCAAATACTATATGTAATTTTCATGCTTTGTTTTCATTACATTAAACCACATTTAACTTACATTTTTTAGCCTCTTTATTTTTATTATAGTTTTTTGTTTTAAATGGATGCCCTTCAAATAAAATTTTTGGGTTTAAATCATATACACACAAAATTTCGATTTGGACAATTTATTCCCCTCTTCCTAACTTTAATCACTAATTAACCTCCCCCTTTCTCTTCTAACCACTCCATGCTAATCTCTCCCTTATATTATTATTGTTATCATTATTGTTGCACTGCCTTGTGGTTGACGTGGCTGCTTTGCAGTTTGTTGGTCCCTCAACGTTAGTGTATTCTTTAACATCTAACAAATTTTGACTAAATTTTATTTTTATTCTTTTCGATTTTCTGCTTACAACAATTCCTGTGCATACATCCACCCCCTGATATATTACCCACTGTTTCAGTGGAGATATGGAAAACCCTTTTATTAGGGATCCCATACTTTTACACCTGAAATGCCACAAAGGTTGCTAGATATATCTACTGCTATAAATGTTTTTTTTTTTTTTATACAAAAAATTCACTCGCCCATTGTAACTTTTACTCGCTCAAAAATTTCATGTTCACCCTCGCTTTTATCATCAAGTTTTAACACTCTTTGGAAACTTTCCGTAGTTTTAACTGAAAAATAGCTAAATAAACAGCTATATCCTTAGAATTAAGACAGGCCAAGACCGTCGTTTTTCCTTCCATGAAAAATTGTAACTTGCACTTGAAAGTCGTTTCTATGAATCCGGCTTCGTGAGGTTTGTCTCTTAGCAGGCAAACATCCTTCAGCCCCTCTATGGGTACGTGCGAACGTCGATTTCGTCGCGCTTTTTTCATGGAATCGCCGATTTTTAAGAAAATCGTTGTCCTTTTATTAAAGAGACTTCAAAGCTCTTCACGACTTCTCCACGGCGGATATCTCTTAGGTCTGACTGGCCAATATTTTGTCTGAATGCAATAACTCCTAAATCTTC
The DNA here is from genome assembly GCA_022496165.2 of Catalaphyllia jardinei. Lineage (NCBI taxonomy): Eukaryota > Metazoa > Cnidaria > Anthozoa > Scleractinia > Caryophylliidae > Catalaphyllia > Catalaphyllia jardinei. Next base: position 8,766,508 of record CM042751.1, read on the forward strand.
GCTTCAATCTCTAAGCTCGTCGTTTCATCGACAGCGGTCGTGGCGTCTTCGATTTCGTCGGAAATGCCCATAGAGAGGCTCATCCTTGTACCTCACGTGGGTCTTGTATGCCATCTTCACTAATTACTGTCGGTTGAACTAGAGACAAGCAGTATGGTCCAGTGTAACTTCGTATTGTGTTTATTACATGTATGACTGGAGGAAGCCGAAATCCATTTTGTCTAGTTTTGAAACACTATGTTGCGTATTACTGGCAAAAGATTTGGGCTCTCGGAAGATAAAAAGGTAAAAAATGGTACATTTTCGTACAGAGACATTCTTGCCAAAATGGAAAATAAAAACGGGTGTTGATAGATGATTTGCACTAGTCCGAAGATTACAGAAGATTACTTGCATTACAGTGATGGAAATTAAATTCCAACGCTAATTTCCAACACTGCTTTATGCTTTATGTCAAAAAGTCCACATTGTGCATCGCAAATTCCACTGTAAGGCAGGTTCTTCATATCATTATCATGTAAACAGATAATAATACACCTTTCCTCTCGCATAAACAACAAGAAAACGTGCAGTACTGAGTCTATCTTAGGTGGTCTATCAAAGTTGAGTACAAGTAATAATGCGGAGTTTGAGTGAGTTTGCAGCCTGAATAGATCTTATTATAATTTTGGAAGCCATCTTAACCAATAATGGAAAGGCAAACATGTCTAAAAATGACAGTGTTTAAATGGAAATCTGATTTCAAATTGTTTTCATAAACTGCGTTTTGGAAGAATTCAAGAATTGGAAACGTTAGGCCCTAGAAAATCCTTTGCCTAGCGCCACAAGTTTCCAATTCATTAATTTTTCATAAATTAAGTTTCATATGAAAACTTTTTGACATCGTGACTTGCAGCTCTAACCCGCCTACATTTCAAAGCGATTGAGTATTAATAAACACCCACAAAAGTAGCTCGTGTGTTTACAGATGGCTGGACGTCAAATAGAAAAGTAATCTCCACTTTCTGCCAGCAAGTCTCTTCACTCTCTCAAGAAGGGCGCCTAAGAACTCTTTTGGTACTGAACCGAAAGCCATGCTGACCATCTGTAAACAGCGTGCGAAAACCGCGCCAAATTTTCTACCAGGTATTGTGCAATTTGATTGGTTGATCTCTGACCAATTACGATACTCATCAGTAATATATCTCGATTTCATTGCTCTTTTACGTTTTCTGATTGAGAACAGCTCAAATAAATTCCCTTCTTGTTTTATTTTCGTTTTTTAAATCTCGAGAATAATGAAATTAATGAAAAAATTGAAAATAACCATGGAAGGTATTTTCCGGGAGTTTTGGTGCTGTAACTGGGAGACCGGGAGATTACATCAAAAACTTGGAGACTCCCGGGAAAACCGGGAGAGTTGGCAGGTATGCAGTTCGGTGCGTACTTTTTCTTGTTCTCTCTCTTACGAGTTATCTCCTTTCGATGGAGTTGTCCAGACGTTTGTAGCGCGACTTCGGCTTAAAATTGCATAGCTGTTGAACAGGTAATCCCGATTTTTATCTTTATTTCCTCAAAGAGAGTACACGATTTAGAACCATGCTTTTAATGGCATAAATGACAAAAAACTTTAGTTACCTTCTCAAAACGTAACTGTAAACGTTGGCGTAGAAGACGATGTGTCTGAGATAGACCTTTTAAAAGGCTGCAACGGCGACCTCGAGGTCAACGTCGATTACTGAAACGATTTTATATTCAACACACTGATCTCCTGATACTCTTAAGTCATTTTTCTTTGTTTCTTAGCGTCAAAGCAATCACAAGATTGTTTCTTGGGTAGGGCGAAACATTTGAAATAAGAAGAAAACACAGCTGTCGTGCTTCACGCTCTCTGTAAAAAGCAGAATTCGGTCAGTTTACGTTGTTGTTTTTTTAAAGGACGGAAAAGAAATTTACGAAGAATCATAACGCATGTGCTCACCATTGTTCTGCTCATTAAATATTTTGTTTAGCGACGTTGCCGTTGCCGTCGTAGTTTTCTGGCCAAATTCAGACGCCGTACTTCACATTAGCCGTATCGAATGCAAATGAGGAAAATCCTTTGCTCTCCCTCATTAGCATTGGATTCGGCTCTTGTGAAGTACGGCGTCTGAACTTGGCACTGAACTCCAAAACGTGTTATTGCTCTTAACGAAGCGTGCAAACTGAGTCTAAAACTAGAATGCAAATTATTGAAGCCCCGCGCGCGAGAACCAGAGAGCATAAGCGTTTACAGAAAAAAAAAATAAAGGACATTAAACGTCAAATTTCTGTTTTAAAAGTTTTAGAAACACCTGATTACGCGTTTGAAAAACCTTCGAGTCTTCCACCAATCCGTTCTTTGTCTGAGTTTGTCTGAGGTATACCGTCTTTCGCACGCTTCGCTAAAATAACATAAGACGCATAAACTTTTCAGACGAACTTAAATGTTCTATGTGTCTTGAAGACACACATGCATTATACCTGTAGGATTCAGACGTAGTGTTTGTCTTGGTAAATGCAAGATGATTAGGACGAACTGATGAATTTAACGGAACTTGGGAATCCGTTTGACACTGAAAACAATGCAATCGAGCAGGTGATGACAGTCTCTCAAAAGAGCTTCCTTGTCTTCACAGGAGCAGCACTTAATGTTAGACGCCTCGTGCGTGTGAAATACATTACTCATTTCTCCAGGTAAATATGGCCATTGCACATATCTTTTTCTTCTTGAAACTGGTATTCAGATTTATCCGAGGCCGGAACTGAAAAGAAATTTAAAGAATATTCGTGACATTGAAAAACTGTATACAGGTGAGGCCGTCAAGTATTATATTTCACATATCCTTTTTAGACATCAGGAGAACAGCATTAACACACCAACAATTGATAGTTCGTGGTTATCGCAGGGTTCGGCGCAGCTCAAGACAATAAGGTGAGAACTGAGTTGTTTAATTATTCTTAAAAGTTAATCGCCTCCGAAGACTATTATTATTCTGTCGGAATGAGATTCTCTCCACGTTTTCGCGTATTTGTATTTGTGAATGGTTGAACCACTTTATGACTTTCTGACTTTGTTGTTACGCTTGATGTATAGAGGATGACAGGTGGCAATTTTATGATCGATCGGCAAGAACAATATGAGATGTTGTTCTTGCCAATCGAACAAACATATCTTCGAACTAACGTGTAATGTTCTTTTTGTCATTGTTATCTTCACTCGCGAGGATATGGAAAACACTCCACACGAGTCCCGGATGTCGTTTCGTATGAATTTTAAGAGTGATGTATTTTCCAGTAAAACAGCCGTGTTAATATAATCAAACAAGACTATTCTGCGAGGTTCAGAGATGATTTTTGCAGCCAATACCTGAGAGGGAAACGATTCAAATAACATCTGATTAAGAATCTGCGATTTAAGGTTCCCAGATCAGAGCTCGTACATGGAAGACTCTGGCACGGTTCCAAAAAATATAGGATCACGGATCACGGATATAAAAATTTCGTTTTTTTCTGAAGCACGAAAATAAGCAGATAAGATATCCTTTCTAATGACCTGTTCTTACACTAGAAACAGTGTTAATAGAAAGCAAAGTCGCGAATGGCTAAGTCAAGGCTCCATATTGCAAATCGCATACCTAAAAACCTCTCGAAAGCCCTCTCTAACCATACGGAGGACTTGAATCTCAAAATCTCGTAGAACAGAGTGGTAAACTCACGCATATCGGTTAATAATTCAGGTTCTTCACAGGTCACGCAAAACCGTCTTCAGGCCACGGATCACGCGGAAAAATTGCCTTAATTTACTTTTCACGGAAACTAGAATCAGCTAACAACGTATCACGAGAATACCCCTGTACGACCCTCAAAGCAGCCGTTTCATTTGTTTCGTAAGTAATTTCTTTCTCTGCAGTAGGTATTTTATATATTTTTTAAATTTTTTTCATATATCTGTATATTTATTTGATTTTTTTATCCACTTCCTCGCACGTAAGAATAAATATTTATAAGAAATTAATTAACAGGCAGAAAACTATTCATTAACTACCAAAGGTGAAATAAGCAATAACAGCCAGAAGAATAGTGAAAAACAAAATCATGTCTGGTTGATAATACTGAAGACTGGCTTTTATTTGCGCATTAAGAATGAACATTCAGGTATTCTTCTGACAGAAAGCCACGCTGGCTGGGGTCATCGACATCTCATTTACACCTGCTTATATCGTTTATGCTTATGTGCTGGTTTAAAAGTATTTATTATATATATATATATTCATGAATATCAATTACGATGTGCACATGCTAAGGACGTTAAACCATCCTGTAAATAAAAAATCATGGATATCTGAAATGTAGTGAACAAGAAAAATCGAAGAATCAAACGTTCAATACTAGGCGCTTTCTTTACCTTATTACCATATGCTTATGTTCGTAACGATGACTGGGACTTTTTCCAGCGATATATGATAGTAGCGATCAGATGTAAGCCATCCTTAATGGCTCACAATAATTAACGTGTAGTTTGTTAGAAGGAAACTTATTTTTATTGCCTTATTGAAGCAATGCAAAACTTTCGTTACTTTTCCCCGAACTATTTTTAACAGCGGTAGAAAATGAATTGACGCTTGATGATCAAAAACATCTGCATTTTTGACGTAAAGCGTCCGATCGGTACCCACGTTTTTTCGAGAGGACACGCTATGCGACTTGAGAACTACCATAAGCAGGACAAGTTGTATGAGTTTGTTTACGTCTGCAACACGCACGTGGTGACCTTTTTAGGCGCAACGACACGTTGTGGACATCAATGCTCTTTCTAGTATGTCTGTGTCGTATCACAAAAACCAATAAAGCTTTCACACACAGACGCATTGACGCACCAAAAACGAAGTAAAACTGGACGTTGTACCCCTAAATAGGGCTTTCGTTTAAAAGGAAAGTGAAACTGAATAGCACGGGCTGAAACATTTATGGTGCGTTAAACAACGCTTTTTAGTTTTCGGAACATGTTTCGATGTTCCAAACATCATCATCAGCCATTATGACTATATAGTAAAGATTTACAAA
>CM042751.1:8776571-8796985 GCA_022496165.2 Catalaphyllia jardinei
AGGAGCCTTCCCAACAAGGTTGAAGTATCACGGAGCCTAGCTAGCAAGGTTCAGGGAGCCTGTCGAAGGAGTTATGTTACATGCTTTCGGTGACACAAGTGGTTCTGGCATGCCATTAGCAGTCTATGCAGTGATCTCTCAAGCCTCTGGAGTGAGGAAGGAATTGATAGCAGCAAAGTGAAGGTAAGCAAAGAGGAATCTCAGACTCTTAGGGTTAGAACTGGTAGCAGCACACATGGCAGCAAATCTAGTGGACACTGGAAGAATAGCACTTAAAGGATATCCGATTACATCAGTGCATGGGTGGAGCGACAGTACTGTCACACTCCATTGGATCAATGAGGAGGATCCTAGAAGCAGTTCGTGACCAACAGAGTTTACAAGATCAGTTCCAAGGATTTTATTGAATGAAGACATGTTGACACCAACCACAACCTCTCAGACATAGGGAACAGAGGCTGTAATGCACACCAGTTGACCGGCACGTGGCCATCCGGACCAGAATGGCTGCCCAATCCAGAGAAATGGCCAAGAGACATAGCGACTAAACCTAACAAGGAGATAGAAGCCGAGGCAAAACGCACGAGGTTTTTTGCTGTAGCTGTGGATGCGAGATATGGCTTCGATGAAGTGCTTGAGAAACATATCTTCTGGCGAGTGATAAGAATCAGTGCATGGATTATGCGATTCCTTCAGAATTGCGAAAGCAAGAATTTAGAGAGAGTCAGTGGTCTCTTGACAATGGATGAAAATGAAAAGCAGGTCAAGTGGTGGATTAAGCGTGAGCAAGAGCAATACAGTGTGACAGAGAAATTCTTAGAAGACCAACCAAGGTTCGATCTCCAGAAGAACGATGAGGGTATTCATGTGTGCGGAGACATTAACCTGTGTATCTGCCACCCAGAGTAAGCTTATCATGGAAAATAGTGCAAGACGCCCAACTCTTGACTATTCACGAGGTAGTTGGGTCAACTATGGCTCATGTTATACGAGCGTATTAGATACCACGTCTCCGTCAGCTAGCAAAGAATGTGATCAGCCATTGCTATGGGTGCAAGAGATTCCATGGAGCAAGATTTCGAAATCAATCTCCAGGAAACCTACCAGTGGATCGTACTGAAGGATTATATCCTTTCCAAGTAGTGCAAGTAGATTGCGCTGGGCCAACAGGGCACATTTCCTCCAAGAAGTTGCAAGGCAAAGCATGCATACCACTGTTTGCATGCAATTTGATTAGAGCAGTCCATTTGGAGCTACTAACTGACAAGACCAAGAGGGTTTCACCAAGTGTTTGAAATGGCTTATTGCGAGACGGGGGAGGCCTACGAAGATTTATTCAGATAATGGAAAGAGCTTTGTCGCAGCATCCAAATGGCTCAAAAACATCATGAAAGACTCAAGACTCAAGACTACCTGGCCCATCATAACATCGTTTGGCAGTGTAACCTCTCTATGGCCCCAAGGTGGGGCTGTCAATGTGAACGCTTAGTTGAATTGTAAAGCAAGCTTTCTACCAGGCTATAGGGCGGGACCTTCTGATGTTTGATGAGCTTGAAGACGTGGTACTTAATGTAGAGGTGGCCGTCAATAATCGTCCATTATCCTATGTCGGAGACGATGTTGAGCTTCCTGTGCTAACTCCAGTCACCATGATGCATAGTCAGTCTAACCCTCTCCCGAAGGCAGATGTGGACCATGCAGAATGTGGACCTACGTAAGAGAGCGAGATATGCTCGTCGGTGCAAGAAAGTTCAATGGTCACGTTGGACCACGGAATAATAAGGAGCTTGAGGGAGAGACACAATCTGAAACAGAAGACCAAGGAGTTGACCCTTAAAGTTGGTGATGTGGTTTTGATCCAGAGCGAGGAGCGCAACAGTGGAAAGTGGAGTATTGGAATCGTTTTTACACTCATAAAGGGACGTGACAGAGTCGCAGAGCAGGGAAGTTGTATTTGGAGCAAGCAATCCAGCATTTATGACCAATGGAGCTGCCTTGTGACGTGCGAAAGACACCACCAAACCAACCGGTACAGCTTAATCCTCGAGCTAGAGATTTCACTCCGAGACGAACTCCAGAAGTAGCCGCTCAGCAGATCAGAAACATTGCAGAGAAAGAAAGTGAATAAGCTGTCCCTGTTATCCAGAAGGAATTATGAACTGTTAGAACTGTTAAACGTGTTACTTGCATAAGAGACTTACTGTTACCATTGTTCAAATTGTGGAGCTGTGATTATATTTCTCCACTTGCGTGTATCAAATAGGGGGAGAGTGTCGGAATGAAAAACGTGACAATTTCGTGACGCGAAACATGACGTCATAGAAAACGGTTTGAACCAGTTAAGTGAGCACGAGGCGAGCAGTAGAGGGAGAGAAAATGGCGAATGTATTTTTACGAGTGCGTTGTGAATCAACTGGTGAATAAACGCGTTGAAAATTAGCTGGTGTCAAGGAATCATTGCGACGTAAAGACCTGCATTGATAAATTTTATCTTATCTGTATTAGTTTGCATCTTTTATAGCAAATTTTTCTCAGCTTCTGCCATTGTTATTGTGAATTAGTTACTTATCTTAATTTAAAATTTTTACTGTTACCTGTATTCTAAATGGTCACTTCTGAATTTTGTTTTCCAACATACGTTTTATTGCCATGTTTGTCAATGATGTTTGTGTGCTACTGACAGAAGTCTTGGACATTTCCTCTTCAAATTCTCACAAACATCGAGGCCATGAAATCCGGATGTGGCGTTGAATTTTGCGTTTGACTGCTATCAGTAAAATCTAGCCTCTTCAGAAGACATGGGTTGGGGCTCACTTGAGTTATTTCAATTAAACAACGACAAACTCACGAATTCTGCTACACAACTGACCTATACTGCTCAATGAACCACTGACAACAAGCACTCACAGGAACTACTCAGTCCTGAGAGAGATCTGGACTCTCATTGGCTAAGAGCTCGTCAATCTATTTTAAAACAATTCAGGTGGGAAAGTGAAAATGAAATGCGTCGCGAAGCGGTTACATTGAAAATGATAGACGAATACAGCAACCTAATGCAAATTTCAACACGGACAACGAGCATGGCGAACGTAACAAAGACGACACATGCTTTGAAGTATTAACAATAATGTCTAAGAAAGAGACTTGCGAAGAAAATCCAGGGCGAAAGACAGCAAAAATTACTTTTCATCTCAAACAATGTCAGACAAAAGAAAACTAAAGCTTATCTTTTAGATATACAACTAAAGCGATTCTAAATCTTCGTCGTAAACCAAATGTGGAAATTCTTCGAATGCAGTAGCCTAAAGAAAGAACGAAGAAAAACTTCAACGGCAAATCCGTGCTTTTAAACATGAAAGGTGCATACAAAGTTGCATTGGATACTCAATCATATATATATTTAGCTAGCTCGCTTGGCACCAAAAGGTAACAGAAATAATAAACAATCTAACCTGTGTAACGTCCAGTGAAGAAAATTGTCTATTAAGTAATGGCAGGATTTTCGTCGACTAAATTGGACTATATATTTCGTCCTTCCAAAGTATAGTTTCGAAGGTATCTAAATATTGGTGGTGTTTTGGGATATTCCAGAGTATTCCGAGAGTATCTTAAGTGTGTTCCTGATTTTGCTTTACCCAAATTCACCACCTGTTGCTACGCTAATAGAAAAACTCAAGAGGGAATTCGAAAAGACCTTTTGCGAAAGCGAAACTTTCGTTCTAGTGAGGGGCTATCGTGGTGACCCATGTATGATGGCATGAAGGCCGATGTTTCAGTTCTTGTTGGGAGTGTCTATTTCTGGAGAACCAATGAGTTCAGTTCTTTAAAGTTGAATTCTGTTTCGTGTTTGGTTTCTACAGATTTGGTAGATTCTGTAGGGGCGCTTCTTCACTCCTGATCGCTTGGATCACCATGATATATATGTTATTCTATATCAAATAGTCTTGTTAGCACAAATGAAACGATTATCTTTAAAAACAAAACAACGCTTTTCAGTTTTCGGAACATGGTTCAATGTTTCAGACATCATCATCGGCCATTATAAATATATAGTAAAGATTTACAAAAGTAGTCGGTATATACATGTATAACTACTCATATACAATGAAGCTTTATAAATTCAAGTAGTCGTTAACTGTTAAAATTATTTAAACTAACCAATAAAATGGAAGTCCAAGAAAAGAAATAACGGAAAAAGTAAACTTAAAACTCCCTGTAAACAACAGTAGATAAATTTGGACTAAATGCAACGACAAAGTAACGTGCTCAACTTGTTTGTTGAGTTCAGGTTTGAACTGTTCAATATGAAAACTCTCTTTTATTTTGAGCTGAGAGTAAGGGCTGGCATGATCGAGAATCTTAAAACAAGAGATATCACACTTATCCCTACAACCTTTGGAAGCAATAAGATGTTTAAAAATGTGGGAATTTTTGTCCCGAAAGGGATGCTCATTAACACGTGTGTTGAAATGCCTATTGGTTTCACCAATATAACGAGCTCCACAGCTCGCACATGTAAACTGATAAACAACACGTGATTTAAGAGAATCGGAAATAAAATCCTTAGGACTAAACATAGTGCTAAGTTTGAACAGAGAGAAAATAATCTTATATCGGTTGATTATTCTTCCTGCACTGCAAAGACTTAAATGTTAAGTGTGATATCTCTTGTTTCAAGATTCTCGATCATGCCAGCACTTACTCTCAGCTCAAAATAAAAGAGCGTTTTCATATTGAACAGTTGAAACCTAAACGCAACAAACAAGTTGAGCACTTTAGTTTGTCATTTATCTACTGTTGTTTACAGGGAGGGTTAAGTTTACTTTTCCCTTTATTTCTTTTCTTAGTCTATCATTTTATTGGTTAGTTTATAAATAAGTTTAACAGTTAAACGACTATTTGAATTCATAAAGCTTCATTGTATATGAGCAGGAGCCATAATCAGGGATGGAGACCGTAAGTCTTGGGGTCCGCGCGGACCCATGATATGGGACAATTTTTCTATTTTTAGAACAAATTGCGCCATTCTGACTTCATATATCTACGCTGATCCACGCACGTCTTGGGCTCTCGCGTGGATGCTGTCACGTTTCGTGATGAAATGATGAGAGTTTTGCCGATTTTTACATACATCCATACATACATACTTTACTTGTCATGTAGGTCAGTACAAGAAGGCAGCTAAAAAGCTGATGTGGACCTACAAATTTAAGTATATCTACAACAGTTCAAATAATAATGTTAACAAGCTTAAGAAATATTTACAATGAGTAAGAAAAACTATAATAATGTAGCGTTAAAATAAATAAAAATGACATTAATATATGTAATTCACAATGTCTTTGTTTATTCCCTGTAAACCATCAAATGTTATTTTATCTAAAATGTCAGATTTGGCTTTAAGAGCAGATTTAAAAGAAGCAACGTTCGGTTTGCTCTTTAAGTACATGGGTAAGTTATTCCATAGAACAGTCGCTCGATGAGAGAAGGAAGATCGAAGGAAGTCACTTCTAGCACGTTGCACGTATAGTTTCAGACCGTCCCTGAGATTTCTTAACGGAGATTGTTTAGTAAATAGAGAGTTTATACCAGCCGGAGCTCTATTGTAAAATGCCTGATAAGATATAGTTGCAATTCTCTTTTTGTAGATGTATGATAAGGACTTCCATTTTGTCTGTGCCAGGACTTCAGTGTTGAGAGTAGATTCCTTTGTGTTAAAAAAAAAACCGCTGCTCTGATGTGAATGTCCTCCAGGGTCTGAAGCGACTTTGAAGATACCCATAATGCAATTGAATACTTAATACTTGGAATGATGCCTTTGAAATAAATTGACTCTAAGATGTGATTGTTGAGGCCTTTCAAATGCTTTAGTTTCTTCACTCTTGCTGAGAAACGTTTGCTCAAAGTTTTTACATGTTGCGACCAAGAGAGTTTATTGTCGATATGAATCCCTAAACATGTAGCTTTAGAAACAAAAGACAACTCATTAGGCCCTAAACAAATTTTCTGTAAGGGTCCGATAAATTTTGATTTGGATAATAACATCAGTTCCGTTTTTGCAGGATGAATAGTCATGAAGTTATCCTTAGCCCATTTGTTTAAGTCGGCAATCGCTTTCTGGATGTTAGATAAAACTTCATCAACAGTTTTTCCTATGCAGAAAGCTGTGGTATCATCTGCAAACATTTCAACGGAAGCGTTCGTGGTAGCTCCAGGCAGATCATTTGAGTAAATGCTGTAATGTCTGGGACCAAGTAAGGACCCTTGGGGCACACCAGTATCTATTTCCAACAATTCTGAATAAGAACCATTCACAGTGACAAATTGTTTACGATTTTCAAGGTAATTTAGGAGCCAATCGTAAAAGGAGCCAGCAATGCCTATAGAGTGTAATTTATCCTTCAGAACTGTATGATTGACGCAATCAAACGCTTTTTGAAAATCGACAAAGACTACGCCAATAATATTGCTTTCATCCAGGGCTAAACGCCATTGTTCTGTTAATGAGAGTAAAAGAAGTTCAGGTGAGCCTCCTTTTTTGAAGCCCCATTGATTCATTGAAATTACATTGCTGCCATATAAGAAGTTTTCGAGTTGTTGGCTGACTACATTCTCTAACAGCTTGTCCAGAATGCTAAGAAGGGAAATCGGCCTGTAGTTTCCGCAGTCGAGAGTGCTCCCTTTCTTGTGTGAAGACATTTCACTTGTGCCTGTTTCCACTGGCTTGGGAATTTGCATTCCAAAATAGTTCTTTGAGCCAGTGGCATAAAGCAATCTAAAAATGCATCTCCAATGAGGCGCAGCTCCCTGCTGGATATATCATCAGGTCCACTTGCCTTGCCAGGTTTCAACCAGAACCAGGGCTCTTCTATGTACTTTTATGCTCTGATTTAATGGTAAAGGTGTGTTTTTTAGAGTCGAGAATTTGAATGGACAAAATCCGCTCGCCAGCTAGTTATACGTGTAAACGTTTGTGTTTGTTCTGTAATGAAAAGTTCTGTAAGAAAACTGTTTACTCCGGTATCGAGTTAATTTGTGAGTTTGCCTAACAATGCTTTATCATAACCGAAACCTGCTTTTGATAGTTTCTTGTTGTTTCTGCTCGTTTGGCTAGTTTGTTAAAGGCAAGTCTGACGCGTACGAGTAGCTCATTTGCATAGTGCACGCGTGCACTTTCAAGACTGAGTCGGTGTTTTCAGATTGTCAACAAGTCGTGACAAAGATTTGTTTCGTTGTTTTTTGTGCTAAGATGCTACAACAATTTTCACCAACGTTCGCCATAAGGCTATTAGCATCATGCGTGCTTCTTTCAGATAGTGAAACTTTACATTGCGAAAATAAAATAGACAAGGAGTTTTGACTCTTCCCCGCCAGCAGAGGTCTCTCGCGACAAAGCAAAATGAAACGACAGGAGAGAGACTCTCCTGTCGTTTCAGTTTGCCTCGTCGTGAGAGACCTCTGCTAGCAGGGAATTTTGACTTAATTGACAGAATCGAAATCTTTATTCGAGTTGATTAAAAGCGTCATGGTAACTTTTCTGAATATTTCTGCTGTATTCACAAATTTTCAACAAAGCTTTTAATATGTTCTCAAACATCAATCAACCTTGAACATATTCAGAAACTAGATATATTATATGAGTTCGATGTACGTTTTCACACCAAAGTGTGAAGTCCAATTTGGCATGTTTTACTAGCTGTGCAAAACACCCATCAGCGCGAGCGTTCTTAATCATCGACAACAGACAAATATTGGATTTTTACACAAACTAAACTAAGCAGCATCTACATACATAAGCTTATTGTTACTTATTGGGCCTAAACGCTGCTACATCCAAACAAATCCAACTATTTTTTTTTTCTGTGTTATGGAAAAGCTGTTAATCTTCTTCATAAGGGAAATTTAGATTGGAGTAATGTGAAGTTGTTGTAAAAGGAGCAGCGGAACTCAACTTGGTCAGCGATATAAAGCGAGACATACCTAAATTCGGCACTGTCTTCACTCAAACTGAAGCAACTTACGACTAAAATATTTAAGCAAAATTCCAACAGCCATAAAGGCGTTGAGTTGTGGGCCAAAAGCATAAACGATTTCGCGAATTTCGGACGCCATTTCCCCTGCGCGACATCCGTGAATATCCTCGCAGCAATGTACGCGCGTGTGCCGCAGGCGATGGCGCAATTTGTTCTAAAAATAGAAAAATTGTCCCATATCATGGGGCCAACCCCAATACCAGAAATGGCGCGTGCTTACGGTTTCCATCCCTGATTGTGGTTCCTGATATGAGTAGTTATATATACCGACCACTTTTGTAAATCTTTACTATATAGTCATAATGGCTGATGATGATGTTTGGAACATCGAAACATGTTCCGAAAACTGAAAAGCGCTGTTGTGTTTTGAAAGATAATCGTTATTCTATATGAAAATTTTCGCAAAGAAACTCCGTACAGTTGGATTACCATGATTAACATACCTCTCAGACTTTGCCTAAACGCACCATAAATGTTTCAGCACGTGCTATTAAGTTTCACTTTCCTTTTAAAAGAAAGCCCTATCTAGGGGTACAACGTCCAGTTTTACTTCGTTTTTGGTGCGTCAGTGCGACTGTGTGTGAAAGCTTTATTGGTTTTTGTGATACGACACAGACATACTAGAAAGAGCATTGATGTCCACACGTAATGTCGTTGCGCCTAAAAGGGTCACCACGTGCGTGTTGCAGACGTAAACACACTCATACAACTTGTCCTGCTTATGGTAGTTCTCAAGTCGCATAGCGCGTCCTCTCGAAAAAACGTGGGTACCGATCGGACGCTTTACGTCAAAAATGCAGATGTTTTTGATCATCAAGCGTCAATTCATTTTCTACCGCTGTTAAAAGTAGTTCGGGGAAAAGTAACGAAAGTTATGCATTGCTTCAATAAGGCGATAAAAATAAGTTTCCTTCTAAAAAACTACACGTTAATTATTGTGAGCCATTAAGGATGGCTTACATCTGATCGCTACTATCATATATCGCTGGAAAAAGTCCCAGTCATCGTTACGAACATAAGCATATGGTAATAAGGAGCGACTGTAGCGCTTAAAAGAAAGCGCCTAGTCTATTGAACGTTTGATTCTTCGATTTTTCTTTGTTCACTACATTTCAGATATCCATGATTTTTTTATTTACAGGATGGTTTAACGTCCTTAGCATGTGCACATCGTAATTGATATTCATGAATATATATATATATAAAAATACTTTTAAACCAGCACATAAACATAAACGATATAAGCAGGTGTAAATGAGATGTCGATGACCCCAGCCAGCGTGGCTTTCTGTCAGAAGAATACCTGAATGTTCATTCTTAATGCGCAAGTAAAAGCCAGTCTTGAGTATTATCAACCAGACATGATTTTGTTTTTCACTATTCTTCTGGCTGTTATTGCTAAATTCACCTTTGGTAGTTAATGAATAGTTTTCCGCCTGTTAATTAATTTCTTATAAATATTCATTCTTACGTGCGAGGAAGTGGATAAAAAAATCAAATAAATATACATATATATGAAAAAAATTAAAAATATATATAAAATGCCTACTGCAGAGAAAGAAATTACTTACGAAACAAATGAAACGGCTGCTTTGAGGGTCGTACAGGGGTATTCTCGTGATACGTTGTTAGCTGATTCTATAGTTTCCGTGAAAAGTAAATTAAGGCAATTTTTCCGCGTGATCCGTGGCCTGAAGACGGTTTTGCGTGACCTGTGAAGAACCTAAATTATTAACCGATATGCGTGAGTTTACCACTCTGTTCTACGAGATTTTGAGATTCAAGTCCTCCGAATGGTTAGAGAGGTCTTTCGAGAGTTATTTAGGTATGCGATTTGCAATAGGGAGCCTTGACTTAGCCATTCGCGACTTTGCTTTCTATTAACACTGTTTCTAGTGTAAGAACAGGTCATTAGAAAGGATATCTTATCTGCTTATTTTCGTGCTTCAGAAAAAACGAAATTTTTATATCGGTGATCCGTGATCCTATATTTTTTTGAACCGTGCCAGAGACTTCCATGTACGAGCTCTGATCTAGGCCTTAAATCGCAGATTCTTAATGAGATGTTATTTGAATCGTTTCCCTCTCAGGTATTGGCTGCAAAAATCATCTTTGAACCTCGCAGAATAGTCTTGTTTGATTATATTAACACGGCTGTTTTACTGGAAAATACACCACTCGTAAAATTCATACGAAACGATATCCGGGACTCGTGTGGAGTGTTTTCCATATCCTCGCGAGTGAAGATAACAATGACAAAAAGAACATTACACGTTAGTTCGAAGATATGTTTGTTCGATTGGCAAGAACAACATCTCATATTGTTCTTGCCAATCGATCATAAAATTGCCACCTGTCATCCACTATACATCAAGCGTAACAACAAAGTCAGAAAGTCATAAAGTGGTTCCACCATTTCCAAATACAATACATGAAAACGTGGAGAGAATCTCATTCCGACAGAATAATAATAGTCTTCGGAGGCGATTAACTTTTAAGAATAATTAAACAACTCAGTTCCCACCTTATTATCTTGAGCTGCGCCGAACCTTGCGATAACCACGAACTATCAATTGTTGGTCTGTTAATGTTGTTCTCCTGATGTCTAAAAAGGAAATGTGAAATATAATACTTCACGGCCTCACCTGTTTACAGTTTTTCCATGTCACGAATATTCTTTACATTTCTTTTCAGTTCCGGCCTCGGATAAATTTGAAGAAAAAGATATGTGCAATGGCCGTATTTACCTGGAGAAATGAGTGATGTATTTCCCACGCACGAGGCGTCTAACATTAAGTGCTGCTCATGCGAAGACAAGAAAGCTCTTTGGAGAGACTGTCATCACCTGCTCGATTGCACTGTTTTCAGTGTCAAACGGATTCCCAGTTCAGTTAAATTCAGCAGTTCGTCCTAGATAACTCGCATTTACCAAGACAAACAATACGTCTGAATCCTACATGTAGAACATAGAACATTTAAGTTCGTGTCAAAAGTTTATGCGTCTTGTTATTTTAGCGAAGCGCGCGAGAGGCGTTATACCTCAGACAAACTCAGACAAAGAACGGATTGGTGGAAGACTTGAAGGTTTTTCAAACGCGTATGCAGGTGTTCCTAAAACTTTTAAAATAAAAAATTGACGTTTAATTTCCTTTTTTTTTTTTTTTCAGAAAACGCTTATGCTCTCTGACTCTCGCGCGCGGGGCTTCAATAATGTGCATTCTAGTTTTAGACTCAATTTGCACGCTTTGTTAAGAGTGATAACACGTTTTGGAGTTTAGTGCCAAGTTCAGACGCCGTACTTCACAAGAGCCGAATCCAATGCTAATGAGGGAGAACAAAGGATTTTCCTCATTTGCGTTCGATTCGGCTAATGTGAAGTACGGCGTCTGAACTTGGCCAGAAAACTACGACGGTAACGGCAACGGCAAAGGGAACGTCGCTAAATTTCTTTGCCGTCCTTTAAAAACAACAACGTAAACTGACCGAATTCTGCTTTTTACAGAGAGCGTGAAGCACGACAGCTGTTTTTTTTCTTCTTATTTCAAATGTTTCGCCCTATCCAAGAAACAATCTCGGGATTGCTTTGGCGCTAAGAAACAAAGGAAAATGACTTAAGAGTATCAGGAGATCAGTGGGTTGAATATAAAATCATTTCAGTAATCGACGTTGTCTTCGAGGTCGCCGTTGCAGCTTCTTAAAAGGTCTATCTAAAAAAACATCGTCTTCTACGCCAACGTTTACGTTTTGAGAAGGTAACTGAAATTATTTGTCGTTTATGCCATTACAAGCATGGTTCTAAATCGTGTACTCTCTTTGGGGAAATAAAGATAAAAATCGGGATTACCTGTTCAACAGCTATGCAATTTTAAGTCGGAGTCACACTACAAACTTCTGGACAACTCCATCGAAAGGAGATAACTCGTAAGTGAGAGAACAAGAAAAAGTACGCACCGAACTGTTGCCGAAGCGATCGACCTACTGGATCGTCTTTCAAAAGGTTTTTAAGTTAATGATCTAGTGAACGTTTCTTGAGCAAAATAATCCAACAGATCTAACACGAAACCTTAGGTCGCAAACGTTCTGTAGTACTGAAGAAGTTGGTGGCGAACAGTTAATTGCGTTGGCCGGGACGTCAGCTCAGTATTTGAATATATTTTTGCATAAGGAAGGTCTTCAGGGGGAATTTTGAAACTGATGAATCATGTCCATTTAAATTCTGAATTTTTTCACAGCCTTAAATATACGTTTATACCGAACATTCCTCAAAATCTTACAGGCATGACAAGCCCGAAGGCAACTCTGGGGCAAGTATTATGACAAGTGTAACTGAAATATAACCTGTGTTTAACACAGCCCGAGTGAATTTTTGTGCTGACAGATCACGCGTAGACCAATGAAGTAGAAGATCTTGATCACCACAAGTTTATTGAAATTTCTATCAGTTGCAGCAGTAGTCCTTACTGCACACGTAGGCACTGCGAATAGTTTTGGGCTAAGGTAATGTTTAGTTGACGTAGGAGAAAGTGTAATCAAAAACAGGAAGTCCTTGCTCATCCACTTTGCCTATGGTGATTAACAGATTGTCCATTAAAACAATAGTCACAGTAGTCTCGGTGTATGGCTCTGCTTGCCAAAGCTACCCATGAGGTTGAGAGCTTGTCCGCAGCCGCAGGCTTGCCTTAAGTTACTTTGCAACTATGTACAAGCTAGAACTACGCGATATTTTGACTGTTAAATCAAGGACCCCTGCGGATCAGGTTTTGTCACGCGTTCCTTCCCGTTCGTTAGGAGGAAGGCGTGACAAGCCTAAGAACGTCTGCGTGGGGAGGATAGCTTTCTTCCTACTTGTACGATATCCTACGGAAACAAAGTTAAAGTGGACAAATTTTCGTTTTGAAACAAGTGTATTATTTAGGCCAGTCATTCAAGTATGGCTAAAATTATAAACACAACCTTTTTCCCCATATTAAATGAGGAAAAAGAAAACATGATAAAAGCTCGTGAAGTGTGCTGACTGAAATCTGGAGTACACCGTCAACTGTAATCGCTAATGCGACCGAATCAGAATTAGGAACAGATAAAACAGGGCCGGATTTGAATGTCAGCTTATGGAATGGAAGCATCGAACGTACTCTAACAGTCTTTGATTACTGCTGGCCTAAGACAAATCTTCTAATTAGCCAAATCACTAAGGCAAGAACAAAGGAAAGACCATAATAGGGCAAAGTACACGTTCGCTACAGCAACAAACGAAACGGAAGCAGCTATCTTTCTATGATAACACACTTGGAAACATCGACTTCCCTCTCTGTTAAGACGATCTGTAATGGGAAGTTCGCCATTATTTTGTCACTTCCTTCACCTAGAACATTCTCTGAAAATCTGCCTGACGACTTTTCTCTTTTCGCGCGTTTCGAGAGATGAACACCGGCATATTCTTCATTGTCATACCCAGGATACATTTACCATTTACCATTTAAATATTAGATTATGAGCTCGAGATTTCTATCGCGTGATAGTTAACGAGGGCGCAGCCCGAGTTAACTATCACGCATAGATATCGAGAGCGAATAATCTAATTGTTTTAGGATATAAATCTACTAGTCGTCCAAAACTTTAACAAAATCCTCTTTAAAGGCACTTCGAAAACGCCAAGAAACGGCCGTCATTTTGCCGACAAGAGTACACTGCTACGCTACTCACCATCTATCACATAGCAGATAGTGAGTACTGTAGCCAATCAGAAAACGACATTCGTGATAGAACGCTAGTAGATTTTTTACTAACTATTATTATCATTTCAATTTTACAATTTAAAGGTTTACAAAGCCCGCTTATAGCAGAGCTAATCTAGGCGGGTTGTACATTTTCCGGCCGACGTTTGTTCCAGGTGTGATTTTGGTAACAGCTATAGGCAACTGCAGAACAAGAGCGTCGCGCATTAGATGACGTCAAGCAACTTGAATTTAACCCCCAGTGCGACTCAGACAAAAATAAACATTCCAAGGGCTATGATTGAAGGACCAGCGGCGCTTTTGATACTCGGCGATTAATTTCACAATTCGATGGCCTCTCTAGCTAAAAATGTTTTAGAAAATCCACGACATGTACCATGGAACTCGAATTAAAATACAGAGTTCGAAGGAGGGCGGAAAAATTATGATGTTTTCCATGTATGAACTTGTTAAAGAATACACTCGTTTACCTCAACAGCAGAAACAGATGCCCTCTGATATGATATGCGGCTACTGGGTTGTGAATAAGAAAAATGGTGCAAAAAAATACAAAATATTTGTTTTGGATGGGAAGGGAACGGCAAACAGGAACGGGAAAGGCAGTGGTCGCGGGAAACTTTTGCTAGTCCTGTCGTGTCGCCAAAGACAAAATACTTTATAAAAACACAATCAATCAATCAATCAATCAATATACCCACGGGATCATTTCACTAAAAAGTGGTCTTCCAAAGGGCCGTGCACATTAACCTTAAATATATATTGTGCCTCCCGCTTCCTGAATTTTCATTTCCGGTCGCGTTGCTATGTGACGAAAGACAGGTCAGCTCGTTGCTAAGGACCTTGTTCGCACGTGTATAAGTGATGAGTTGAGTTTTGTAAAACGTGAGCGGTGAAAAGAGATGTTGTCCAGAGTGAATTCGCGAATAAAGTTGTCTAAAAACGAATCAGCAGAGTTTTATCGTCGCCCATCAGCGACATTTGGTCCACCGAGCCGGACATTGCAAGCGAAAAATCGCCGAGCCAAGCTGTAAGTCAGCAGTGAAACTACGTGTAACTGCGTGTGAAATTTATCATCGAACCGCGAGGTTCAATATTGTGGAAGAGTTATTCAAGTCGTGCCAACTGAGATGAGTGCCTCAAACAGAGAAGAAGGTGAAACACCTCCACTGTTCACGCCAAGTGAGTCTACTACTTCAACTAAACGTTCCGTTTTAAGAGGCTGTCTCTCTAAAAACCGACCACTTATTTTACTTCGAAAACTCGATTTTTCTCATAAGCTGTAAATTTAGCCCTTACCTAGTCAATCGCTAAAATGAGTTTTATTTGATTAAAAATTGTAACTGAATTTTCCTAGGCTGAGTTGAAGTTCGGTCCGCTCGACTCAAGTGTCATGCCTGCCGAAACTGGAAAAATGGCACATATTGCCGGCGATCTAAAAAATTTAATACTCGCTCAAAAGTCCCAATTCTTTTATTCAACTATAGATATACTACAGCAGTTTGTTTAGCCATGTTGTAATTATAATTCAATGTTGTTCCTTCAACGGTTAAAAGCAGATTTTCTACGTGTTAAATCGAGTTTTGAACCAAACACGAAAATAGCGCTACTTTGAAGGCACGTTTTAAAAATGCGGCTACTGTTTGAAAGTGCTGAGCTACATGAATAGAAAGTATAAATGACACTTAATTTAAAGCAATTATAAAATTTGTCTGCCCACTAGGTTTTCAAAACTATCGACTGCTTAAAGTTCAGGAAATTTTGAAAATATTTCAGTGAGTAACTGCATACTCGCCTTCGTAAACTGCGCCGATAAATTCACGTAAATTTCTTACCTGGCTTCAAGATTAAAGTTTTGGTACTTTGTAGCAATCCTTCAATCCTAGGTAGCATTAAAACTGCCAGCTTTTCCTCCCAGCGGTAGGTTTGAAAACAAGGTACATTTACACGTTCCTGATCTGTGTCGAGCGTGACGGTCACATACTTCCATGTTCTTTGTACTACTGATCATTTTTTTCCTCGAAGTCGGTTTGATGATGTTGAGTCGTCTTAAAAGGTTTGTAGAAGCACTCTTGTGGACAACTCTCGGCACACATACAAGTATGAACACTAAACGGTGACCAGGGGATCATAAATGATCATAAATGCCACGGCCATTTTGTGTTTTCAACGGGTGTTTTCGTTCCCAATCTTCGTGTGAGTATCACACCCTGATTCCCGTGATACGGATTGGGAACTAATTTAGGGTGCCTTTCTTATCCGAAAGAATCCGAAAATGAATTTTGCGTTTCTCTACTAAACAGATCAATCCTATATCTCCCAGATCATGGAGCGAGAAAGGAACGGAAGAATCTACTTTGGAGGGTAGTACAGCGGGGTCTCTGTCACGGTTAACGAACGGAAAAAAAATAGAGGATCACGGATCACTGATATAAATATGTCGTTTTTCCAAATCACGAAAATAAGCACGTAAGATACTCTTGATAATGACCTATCTAGAAAGAATGTTTGAAGAAAGCCGGCAAAATACTGAAAGGCTTAGTCAAGGCTCTATATTGCAAATCGCATACCTAAGTCACCCTCGACAGACGACTCCAACCATTCGGAGGAATTGCGACTCAAAATAGAGTGGCAAAATCATGAGTATCGGTTTGTACTCCAAGTTCTTCACGGTTCACGCAAAACCTTCAGGTCACGAATCACGAAGAATAATTTCCTAAGTCCACGTTTCACGGAAAATAAAATCAGCTAATCACGCATCACGGGAATACCGCTGTGCGACCCTCACTCCGGGAGTGGATTCCTCGGTTCTTTTGACGTTCCATGATCCAAGAGATATAGGATTGATCTGTTTAGTGAAGAAACGCAAAATTCATTTTCGGATTCTTTTTAAGTCTTTGATTTTCTTGAACAAACGCACCCTTAGTTCCCAATCTGTATCACAGGAATCATGATGTGATACTCACGCGAAGATTGGGAACGAAAAACAAAATGGCCGTGGCATTTATCAATCCTTCTGTGGATCCTTACTAATTAGCCCATGGTGGGATTTGCGCCGGGCTATTTTTCGAGCCCCCAGGTTCGACCTCTGTTTTGGCCAAATTTGCCTTGGTCCCCCTTTGAAGAATCTTAGAAAATGGCCGATTTGAGTGTCTTGAATTTGCCAAAACTCGGCATTGCGGGCACTTTGGGTGGCGCAATACTATTAGTATAACTGAAGATTTTTAACCGAGTTTAAATAAAGATTTTGCTTACTTACTTACTCCTCTGATCACCGTTTACTGTTCATACTTGTATGTGTGCCGAGAGTTGTCCAAAAGAGTGCTTCTACAAACCTTTTAAGACGACTCAACATCATCAAACCGACTTCGAGGAAAAAAAAAATGATTAGTAGTACAAAGAACTTGGAAGTATGTGACCGTCACGCTCGACACAGATCAGGAACGTGTAAATGTACCTTGTTTTCAAACCTACCGCTGGGAGGAAAAGCTGGCAGTTTTAATGCTACCTAGGATTCAAGGATTGCTACAAAGTACCAAAACTTTAATCTTGAAGCCACGTAAGAAATTTACGTGAATTTATCGGCGCAGTTTACGAAGGCGAGTATGCAGTTACTCACTGAAATATTTTCAAAATTTCCTGAACTTTAAGCGGTCGATAGTTTTGAAAACCTAGTGGGCAGACAAATTTTATTATTGCTTTAAATTAAGTGTCATTTATACTTTCTATTCATGTAGTTCAGCACTTTCAAACGGTGGCCGCATTTTTAAAACGTGCCTTCAAAGTAGCGCTATTTTCGTGTTTGGTTCAAAACTCAATTTAACGGGTAGAAAATATGCTTTTAACCGTTGAAGCAACAACATTGAAGTACTTTTTCAAAAACGAGTGCGAGGGTTTCATCAGGTTTCCAAACGCGAGAAAACATTTGAAACCACGAGGCCGCAGGCCGAGTGGTTTTACTGTTTTCGAGTGTTTGGAAACCTGATGAAACCCGAAGCACGAGTTTTTGAAATTACTTCTCTAACAAAGAAAATTAGTTTTAATTATCATTTCAATACGTTTTTTGAATTTAAATATTGTATTTGAGACGTGAAATGTGCATGGTTTTCAACAAAATGTGCATGATGTGCATGATCCTATCACTTAATTGCTGCGCTGGGACAATTTTTGAATATTCATCAACTGATGTCACGTGGTTACGAAGCTGTTTGTCAGTTCTGGGCGAACACGTTGCTTTGCAAAGTAAATGGCAGAGGGTAGATTTACAACTCCTAAAACTTGCGGAGAAGAGGAAAAGTGTGTGGCCAGCGCTATTCCGAGTTAACGTGTGCATTTAGTCTGATAAGATTTCTAACGTCAGTGCCAGAGGTCGGAAGTGTACAGCAAGGTTAAAAGTGGACCAAAACACGAAGTCGCCATCATTGAGCGAGAATTTCAATGGCGTTTTCTGTTTTGGGTTGTTTAATAACTGTACCGTTACACTCAACCTTTGCGGTAAATAATTTAGGTTTAAAGTTTGTTTCGTAAAATGTGTAATTAAATAGAGTTGTTTATCGGCACGTATTTTTGTTGCTTTATCAATATTCAGATTCAAAAATTTGCATCCGTGTTTCAAATAATTTGAAACACGGCTTTCAAGCACGGCTGTGTTTTCAACTCGGTTTTCATTGGGTTTCTAAACCCATCCACCTGACCAGAATATGATGCTCTGGTTGGGTAAGAGCTGCATGAATAATTAATGAGTTTGAGAATTATAATTGTAACATGGCTAAACAAACTGCTGTAGTATATCTATAGTTGAAAAAAGAATTGGGACTTTTGAGCGAATATTAAATTTTTTAGAGCGCCGGCAATATGTGCCATTTTTCCAGTTTCGGCAGGCATGGCACTTGAGTCGAGCGGCCCGAACTTCAACTAAGCCTAGGAAAATTCAGTTACAATTTTTAATCAAATAAAACTCATTTTAAACTCTTGGTCTTCGGCCATCGTAGCTTGATTAAAAATATAAAACAAACAGCGGTGATAAACATATTTAAAACTTTCATTTTATAACCTTGACGTTTCGTATGCTACTACTAGCAATTAGCACTACTAATTAGTGATTGACTAGGTAAGGGCTTTAAATTTCCAGCTTATGAGAAACATCGAATTTCGAAGTAAAATGAGTGGTCGGTTTTTAGAGAGACAGCCTCTTAAGAAAGAAATTGCGAGCTGAGAAGTTAACCTTGGAACTAATCAAAGTGCTCTGTGAGCAAACTCGTGAAGTTAACAAACGAATTAAAATTCTTTTGGATTATGTTTAATATTGTCTTGTTTAGGGAATACTGTGGTTGATTTTCATGTTTAGAGTACGAGCAGTAATTCGGTGTTCACTCATAACGAACCAAAGAAAAACAGTAATTAAATAGTTGGATAGGAAGGCATTACAATTCAAACGATCATGCTTCTACATTTGACAAGGGTGGGCGATGTCATGTGTTTTAAACATTTTTCATTTTTGTTTCTGGTTCACCAAGAAATAGTTGGCAGCAAATGTGGTTGAAAAATGAGCATTGGAAATATTGAAAAATCAAGGCAATACTGTTTTAATGAAAACATTAATTATTCTCTCTTAGTCAAATGAGATAAACAGAAACTAGTTTTAAGTTATAAGGTCATGTTCAAGACATTTCTGATGGAAGTTTTCGATGTAAACATTCCGTGAAATGCAAAATCTAGGCGATATTTCCATTCCAAGTTGCAACAAGGCGACGAGGAAACGAAGATTATTTTCCTTTGTTGAGGGAAGTTAGAGAATGTTAAGTAAAAAGACAAGAAAAGACTTCCAGCTCACGTAACCAATGTAGGTATGCCAATGGCAAAGAATATAGAATGAACAAGTTGCCTAGAGTATCCACAGTGAAGAGTATCTAGTTCTATTGCAGCTCTAAGTTTCATTGGCCGTAAAAACAATGAAAATGATTGGAAAAAAAAAACTAGCCTGCGAGAGCATCCGGTTGTTTTGGCTCTTGTTCTCTTTTTTTGTGCATGAAACAAGTGCAGAAAAAAACATGTGCCCTCACATGCTAAAGAAAAACACAAGCGACTTGCAATTGATTGAGCCACGTGTTTATGAGCTAGGCACAATTTAAACGTCCCGGAAGTCCGATAGTTTCAGACTTCAAATGGGATCTCTTTAGGGTCTCATTGCTTCCCGCATGTTAGTCAAGGGGAAGAAAGACTCTTGGTATGAGTCTTCTGGCACTCCAGTGGAGACCACCAACCAGTCTGTCCGCAAGAACAATTTGTGATATCACCGGAGATTTTGATCTTATCTGATCACCGACCAATGGGAAATTTTAGCAAATATGATCTTCAGGTTTAACTTGTAAGACTTGATAGACAACTATACTGAGGCCTCCTCCACACTTCGCTTGAGATATTTGAAAACACAGCTTTGTTTCTACGCCTTTAGGTCTTCCGTGCACAATAATTTGCCACGAAAACGAGATAGGATAACGATCGAGTTAGTGGTTGAGTTGAGTTGAGTTTGAGTTGAGTTTGAGTTGGGTTTGAGTTAAGGTTGAGTTAAGGTTGAGTTAAGATTGAGTTAAGATTAGGTTAGTACGAGTTCCTTTTTTCGACAAAATAAACAGCTTATTAAATATTT